>MU105746.1:0-515494 GCA_012274485.2 Sinapis alba
ATTGATCATGTGTTTTCATCACCTGGATACCTGAGTTAAACCACTCAGAAACAGAACGTTAACAAGCAAAGTAATCATCTCAAACTTGTTAATATCCAACAGAAACCTTCCCTAAGCATGACTGCTTATTAGGTTAGTCAATCACACAGTTACCACTATGGTTTCTGTCACAACCATCAGCCTGTTATAGTGATTGAGAAAACTTAACCTTTCTTCCTGCAACATGATTCTTGTGCTATAGCCGTTTGTTTCTTGTCATGTGCACTGACGTTTAGAAACAAGCTCCCTTGAATCATTTGCAAAGGTCCTTGAATTACACATGCTTCAATCTGAAGCAATCCTTGATTCATACCATGATTTGTTTGAACTCTTAAGCATCACTCTGCTCCGCTATTGTTTCCAATAGAACACGCCGCCTAACTCCACCTGGCTAGGAAGACTTTCGAAACATTGATCTTTGCTTAACCTTGTCCAAAACCCTTCTGTATCAGACTTGCTATGAACTCTTCTTTGTACCATCGTTACAACCAATAGAACCCATCGTCCAACTATTAACCTTGCTAGACTAATTCTGGATGTAACTCTAGCTCAAGCAATCTTCCAACAGACCTGCATCAACAGCTTAAACCTCACTAGCTTAAACCTCACTGCTGACTTTTCTTTTAAACCATGTCTCACACTAACAACCTCTTGTAGTGCTCCTGAGACTTCCATGTGCACCAGCCCTTAAGATATCTCCTCGAGAACCCTGATATCTTCTCTCTGCTGTGCCACCCTCTCACACCCTTACTTGTATGAGAAATCACACCAGACTTGGTGTTTGCATCACGTTCTGTCTCAAACCCAATCAGCACCTCTTTCTGATTTATTTGAGTCTTCAAGCATTCCTCGAATATCTATAAACCTCACGTGAGTACTTCTCTGTTTTCCCTGAGAAGAAACCTTTCTTGTGATGCTCCAAAGACACAAGTATACCTCACTTGTTCTTTACCCCAATGCAGTTTGACTCCTCTGCATTTTCATTCAGTTATGAATGCCTTTCAGTTGCTTAACCTTTTCTGAGATGCCTTCCTTGCTCTAACACTGAAAAAATACTTTGCATCGATGCTCCTGAAGCTGTCCTTGCAAACTCTGCCACCAGCCTCGTTTCAGTTTCTCTTTCAAGAGAATACTGAACCACTCAGTGTGTCCTCATCTCAGATACTTAACCACCATCTCATTGTCATTTGAGATACCTGCAACTGACCACTAGATGTCCCTACCACCATCAATCACTCCATCAGACCTGAGCAGCCTCCACTTTTACCTCTGACGAAACCAACCTGTGACTGAACCTGTTGACATCTATTCCTGACCTTGGATCTTGGTCTTCTTCAGATTTGTATCACCCATGAAACCTATCGAAAACCAGTGACTCATTCCTATTAACTCTTTCCCGCCGTGAGCTAACCATCCTCTGAAACCGTCTGACTTCAGTACTCCACCTGCAACTAAAACTCTTAAGTAACCTCGTACTTCCTTTACTTGCAGAAACTCCACCTGAAGCTTGAATCCTTCAAAGCTTCATATCTTTTCTCAGTTTTAGCTCCACCTTTCAGAGTTAATCATCACTGCCTCAATCTTTAATCATGGCATGTTGCTATATAATGTGTCCTAAACCGCATGACACACATTTCTTATTATTGCAGCCACTGCAACAATTCCCTTATATAGCAGAAGATCCACCAAGACGCTTCCCTTTGTGCCTTTTGGTTGAAGGCAACCTTGACTGCTTCCATCATTCCACCTTTGAATGAACAACTTTGTGTCAGTGCTCAAGACACTTCTCCTGTTATATCTCTTGACAACTGGACTCATCCTTGCCACTCTGAATATTGACCATTCAGAATATAATTTCTGCTACCATCTCAATTGCTTCAGATGCTTACGAACCGACTTCTCTGGACGTCTAAGAAAACATTTCTGAAGCTTTCTGAAAACCATCTGAGCATTGCCTTGGAACTTTCTGAGCAGAACCTTAACCTTGAGTTTCATGTCAATATCTCAATATAACCAGCAGCGTCATATTCCAGTTGACGTGTAGAGCATCGTCAAGTAAACTAGAAACCAGTAACTTTCCACCTTTGGTTTCTATACCACTGATTTCACCATCAGTTGCGGCAAGAGTATATCTTCTTCCTAGTCAAGTTAAGACACTACCTCCATGTGTCACACGAGCTCTAACCTGAGCTTGTCTCAGTTACTGCAGAACTCCACAAGAGCGTCTTGCTTCAGCTGCCACATGAGCATTTATGTTTCAGCAAATCAGACTGTCTATTTGCTTTACAAACATCTCTTATGCTCCAAACTGATTCCCTCTTGACTTTGATAATACTCTTTTGCCTCCTCCTTGCTACTGATAGAGACCTCCTTGAGTTTGTTCAGCTAGGTTATTCCCTCACATAGCTCCACCTCGAACTGTGCTTCTTTTCCTGTGATTACCTGCAAAATCAGAGCTCAAATGTATGTTAGATAAAATCTGATCATACATGTTTTGATTCTGCCTTGATGTCCTTGTAATTCATATCCTCTATGAAGAACCCATGCTGACTGCCGACATCCTCTTCACATCTTGTAACCCCAAGCTGAACCTCCTAACTCCATATGTTGGGACCATGCTGAATTTAGAACATTTCATACTTTAGCTTCTTCTTTCGATCTCCTAGGCTGCGACGATCTCCATGATAATCTGACTTTACTCGTTGATTATCAAATCCTGATCTTCTTAGATTCACATGAATCTAATCATGTTCCTTAGACTCTTAAGTCTTATTTCCAGAACCCTTCTAGTCCTACTGAGAACTTCATCATGATCTTGTCTCAGTTACTATCCAGCCATCATTAGAGAACATACACATTTTTCATGTTCTTCCCACATATATAAATCTTTCCTCAGATTTATTCTACTTCAGCAGCTTCCTTGAGCAGTCCTTTAGACCATGTGTGGCCTTGAGATTTTACTTGAACTTCATCCCTGGATCACCACGCATCAGACTCACCATCTGATACTTTCACACAACACTCTAAGGCGCTTGTCTTTCACCTTGATCCAACCATCTGTACCTCCACAGATATCATGATCAACCACTTGACCATGTTCACCACGAGTTGTAGACTTCTCAGACTCTTAAGCCTCTGATCCTTACGTCTGAGACTGATCATGCACACGAGCTTCCCTCAAATCCCAACCATAACTTGAAAAACCTTCAAAGTTATTTCCCTGCTCTCATAACTGTTTTCTGATCCTGTTTCATACTCATTCCAACACTTCTCTGAATTCTGAAAACCAAACTGATGAACTTCCACCAACACACAGTAGTCAAACCTCCTAAGGCGTCCCCTAGTCCTTCGATCTAAGTGTGTTACCTCCAGCTTATTCCCTCAGCAAACACTTGAACACCAGCAACATCTAATCCTTTCACACCAGAATTTAACCAAAGAAAACAACTTGAACCTAGTACAACTTTGGCTATCTCCTTCTGCAAAACCAGTATGCTCTCTTGTGTTCCAACCAGTTTTCAGTTCTTTGAGAATCACAGACCATGAGTACCAGAAACATCAAAGAGCATCTCAAGATGTACCTTATGAGTGCATCTTATCTTGACAACAGATCCCTGGGATTTGAGCCTTACACTTGCTTGATCCATTCTGATTGTGTAACCATGCGCCGAAAGCTCTCAGCCTCTTTACCTTCTCAATCAGAAACCAAGCTCCAAGCGTTGAGACATCCTCCTCACGCTAGCCTCAACGAAATGCACAACCCAGAACTTGAGCAAAACCTCATTGCTCCACTGCTCTTCCTTCAGTCTTGAATCCTTTGTGCTTGAATCATCTTTAAACCTCCAAGATCCTTTACTGACCATGCTCGCAGTAACACCGTCGCTTCATCACCGAGAGTAGAGAGATTAACTTACTGCCATGATTTCACCTTCTTGAAATCAACACTGGTCGATGAGTTTCTTTACCACGAACATGTCTTCCTTCAAGACATGTGATATCAACATGAACCCAGTTGATATCTTTTTCATCTTTAGCTTATGAAGTCTCCGTAACGGTGAATCATGTTGATTCTGTTTCCTCTTTCCAGAACCTTAAATTTCCATCACCGAACAGACTCTCCTTGGCAGAACTCTTCCCGAAGATTCCATAATTAATTGACTCAAGATCAATCACCAAACCTAGCTCGTGATATCGTAAACCCGTAACGCTTCATCTTTCTCTTTTCTCCAGTTGTTTCTTGAGCAATTCATGAACTCTTGAGAATCCGAAGCTAATCCGCGCATCGCCATAACCTTGCGCTCTGATACCACTTGTTGAGGAACTGAGTCGCGTCAATTCCACCTCACGGATTGACTTCGACCGGATTCATGAATCAAGAACATGCTAAGAACACACACGAACTGTTAACCCGGTTCACGGTGTTAAAGAACCGCTACATCCGGTTAGGACCTTTCGGTCCCCAACTCTCATAGATGATCGGAAACCACCTCCGACGGGTTTATACACGAAGATCACTCCCCACCAATCACACTCTGATTGGTTTACAAGGTAAAGAGAATCCTAAAGAATGAGACTACCCAAGACCTCCAAGAACATACAACCTCTCTGTATTTCTTCTCTCTCTTGGTCTCTCTCTCTATCTCTCGATCTTTCTCTCTGAAGCTCCAAGGGAAGAAGACGATGACGTCAATCTCTCGTCATAGAAGCTGAAGACCTTTGTTGCCTTATAAGGATTAGAGTATTAGTCATACCACATGCCTCTCACGTGCTTTTATTAATCTTCCTTTAGTAAGACCTTCTAGTTGAATCAAAGTGTTTGCCACACATGATATCAACGTCTTCATACTTCTACAATCTTCAAGCCTCTTCTCTTTATCAAGTTGAATCATTATCTCACAGAAACAAACACGGTGATAGTAGCGTGGACAGAGGATGACCAGAAGAACCTAATGGATCTTGGGACATCTGAGATGGAACGAAACAAGAGGCTAGAGAATTTGATTACAAGAAGACGATCAAGAAGATTGTTCTTACTTGCAGCTGAGAGAAGTATGATGGATATGGAAGTTCCTAGGATCTGTATAGGTCGAAACTATTATGGTTTGGACAGAGAAAACTACGAAGCCGATGGAGTTGTCATGCCAGGCTCTGCACCTTCCGTTATGTTACCAAGAAGAAACCCATTTGACCTTCCTTATGATCCACAGGAAGAGAAACCGAACCTGACGGGAGATAGTTTCCAGCAAGAGTTTGCAGATATTAACCCTAAAGATATCTTCTTTTGTCGCCATGAGAGCTTCCACCACAGAATCTTCCCTTCAGAATCTCAAAATGATTCTAAATTGGAGTCTTTATGGAGAAAGACTGTTGATGGTAGGCCTAAGCCACTCCAAGGTATATATATATATATATATATGCTCTTTCTTTCTTTCCCTAAGTTGTTGTATAATGTTATTCTAGAAATGACTGTAAAATTTCACCTTTTCTGGTCAGTCAAGTTTGTTCTTTTAAGAGTTTTTTATGTCAACCCGCCCTGTGGGACCTAGGCTGGCCCTGCAGAGCACCGACCCCAACTTTTCACCTATGAGCACTCACTGATTCTCCAGGTATATTGTTGGTACGTTTGGCGTTCCTCGAACTCTTTAACAACTTTACCACTAGACAAATTGTCACCAACTGATATGCAGGTGAGGGGTTGGGTCGGTGCTCTACAGGCCACACCTGGACGGGTTGTTACAGTTTTTTTCTTTGTTTTCTAGTTTATTTCGAAGATTTTCTCAGCATCTAATATAATATAGATAAGGAGTACTAGTTTTGTTAATGTAAATGCAGATGAAGATAATGATTTAGGACTAATTAAGACTTTATTTAATTCATAGAGACTTTCTTGATGATTTAGGTAGCAATGATCAACTTCCTTTAATGAAAGAAAGTGATGTGGAGGAAGCAGGGGAGGTACGGATAGAGACAGATGCCATCAGAAACGATGATAGTGACTCAAACACAACGCTTTCTCCTCGAGAAAGAGAGAAAGATTTCAATGTTTCAGACCAGTCAGATGCTTCTGAAACTTTCTGCAAACGAAATGAAGATCGTGTTGGAAAATCTCTTGCCGGTTTAGTGCCAAGAAGCGGTGGTTCTACTAGTTCACTAGCGAACGCGAGGCAGAGATACATGGAGCATTTTGGTTATAGCATAAAGAGAAGTCATGTGACTGCACATTCTGTTGACTCTGATCTTCAAGTTGAGGTTTCTGAACTCGGATCACCTCCAACTTCAGTTGATGTGAATGACTCCTCTGATGAAGAGAGATCTTTGTTTTGTTATGAATCTGAGATTGCTAAAGAAATGGGGTTTAATGGTGAGGGAAGTGGAATGCTGTTACCTGTGGGAAAACTTGATCAAGAACTAAATGAAACAAAGTCTTTAGCTTCTCCAGAAATTGAAGAAGCAGGAAACTTGGAGCCTATGGTCAGTTCATGTTTTTTTTGTTTTCATTCAATATTCATGCAAATGGTTATGTTTTTAAAAAAACAAAACAAATATTAAGACATTGAACATAATCTTTGCAACTTTTTCTCAGGATTTGAAGAAACTTCAGGGAAACTTAGCTGATGAGATAAAGATGAGTTATGACTCTGAGGAGCCTGAGTCATCCGAGAGGACTCATCAAGAGCCTGAAGAGCCATGTGTTAGAAATGACCAAGAAGTGATGCAACAAGTAGCGGAAGCTGAAGCTTCTGATGTAAATCACCATGTAAACTCTGAAGATTCTGCTACTTCTCCAACATCAGTATTACAAGACATGTTGCCTCTAAGCCAAGCTCACTCTGAGGATCTGGATCATTCATCAGATGGTCTGCGGCCCACTATGGATCCACCTGCTGAATCATCTAGTAATCAATCAAATGTAAGTTTTAAAGAAAATACATCAATGCTCTATTCATTCACACACATGTACTTTGTTTGACACAAGAGTTGTCTTCTCCATCGCAGGAACAATCTGATCCAACCGGGGAAACTACAGCAGAAACCGTTTGCTTGGGTGCGACGGAAACAGTTCAGGAGATGCAAGAGGTGTGCAGTTGTCCTTGTCTCTGTATTTATCTAACTAAAGAGTGTCTAATTATTTGTTGTTGCATAACACTGAACATGAACTGTCAGGGATCTGAAGAACCATTGATCAATGAAGAGTCTAAATCTGCAGAAGAAGACCACAAATCACTGTCCATGGATCCATTAGCTGAAGAACTCAAAAAACCATAACAATTAATTAATGAAATGGTAAGCGAGACTGAGCTTTGGTTTTAACTGCTACGAGAAAGAAAAATCTGATTCTCTTCCTATGTTCTCCAGTTTTGGTTTTGCATTCTCACGGAAAAGTCAATGAAGGAAACCAGTTTAACTTGGTTTATAGAATCAAACACCAATGTAGCTGCAGAGGCCAGTTTTGCAGGTACAAGAAATGGCGAAATGATATGATAAGATATTTGTGGATAGGAAATTTTGTTTTTGTGTTGCATTATCAAATGCATGCTTTATAAAAAAAAAAAGGTATACCGAGAGAATGTATAGGTTTCTTTGTGTGTGTTTGGCTTCCTTAGAGCGCACGGCAACTGAGGAGATACTCTTTATACATGGCTGTTTTGTTCGGCTATATTCTTAGATAATTTCGTGCAATAAACACTTTTCTTGAGAAATCATAAAATAAAATGAGTTATGACATTTTTTTGTTCCTTTTGTCCAAATGACATTTTTACACTATTGAAGACAGTTTTATCCAATGAATATTATCTTCATTGCAAAGTTTTATAATATACATACAGAGTCATATATTACCCAAATACACAAACAACCACATATATCTGATAACCATGACCCAAAAAAATCTAATAAGCCAAATCTCCTAAGACCTTATATTCTGTTTAATTGGTGTACATCTCACACACAGAGAAAGAACACATAAACTACTCTTATATAAAACGGAATTTATTAAAGAAAAATTCCAGCCCATTTTAGTTTGTTTGTCACAAAAATAGTTTTTACAGAAGAAAATGACCAAAATGTTTTTTTTAAGCTAAAAATGCATTTATATTTATTTATACCCTTAGGGTTAACTAATTTGGACTTTAGGGTTTAGAGTAAATGGGTGGGTTTGGGGTTAGGGTTTCAAATTTTAAAAAAAAAAAATCAAAATTTCAAAAAAAAAAAATCTATTTTGATCATAATATTTTTTTAGGGCTATTTTGTGACAAAAACTTAAAAATGGTTATTTAAGAGAATTGCCCTTTAATAAATCAACTTAGTTGGATTAGAGTTTTTCACCAATTTTTAATAGGAATATTTTCAAATACTATCAGTTTCCATGAAATTATGAAAGTAATATTTTCATTTTGATAAGATGGCTTTTGTAACTTGGTTTAATTTTTATCACTCATTCCTAACGAAGTATTAGACGAATTCCAACATTTTGAAATATGTCTTGGTAAGGGATTAATTAACTACAAAGGTGGGCAAAGTATACTGTATAAGGAGCCATTGGCAGAAGAACTTTAGTAAAAAGAAAAAACTTGCAGAAAGAAACTAAGAACCTGTCTTGATAACACATAGAAGTCTCTAACTCATATGAAAGGTTCCGAGACTATGACCAAGACTAACATTAAAATAATTGTTTTATTTATTTATTTATTAAGAGTGAATAAATAATAGAATAGATGCAGACTGAATTTTACAGGAGAGGAGGAAGAAATGGATGAAAGAATGATAATGGAGAAAATTCGAGAGCATCTTCACCTGAGCGAAGACGTTGACGTCAGTGATGCACCCAGAAAAGTAGAGAAAGGAAGAAGCTTCTACGAGGATTTCAGCCTCAGAGGCATCCGAGTCAACCGAGTCGACCCGGGTTTCATTTCCTGCTCTTTCAAGGTTCCTCTTCGTTTGACGGTTCGTCTCTTCCTCATCAATCCTATTGATTAAAGTTTCTTTTGAGGTTTAATGGGATTTGATCAATCATGAAAGAAAAACCATAACTATTGTCTTGTAAGATGTCTGAATATGCAAATTGGATTCTTTTTTACTTTTTTTTTGGTATGAAAAGTGGTTCATTGAAAAGGATATATGTAGCAAATGCTGTTTGTGATTTGTGGTTGAGAGATTGTGTTGATCTGGCAAGGTTTGATAATGGCAGGACAAAGACGGGTATCTAGCAAACGGTGCAATTGCAAATCTTGTTGATGAAGTTGGTGGAGCAGTTGTACATGTAGAAGGTTTACCCATGAATGTTTCAGTGGACATGTCTATTGCTTTTCTTTCCAAAGCTAAACTTGGTGTGAGTTTTTTCAATCTTTACTTGAACTGTTATTATGTTGCTAAGACCATATGATTTGCTGGTGAGTTATTATAATGGAAAATGTATTTTTAGGAGGAGCTGGAGATAACGTCGAGGGTGATGGGGGAGCGAGGAAGCTATAAAGGAACAATCGTTGTAGTGAGAAACAAGATGACCGGAGAGATTATAGCTGAAGGTCGCCATTCTTTGTTTGGCAGACAACCTAGTAAGCTCTGAGGTCGAAAGCTTTCTCTCTCTCTCTCGCTCCTGTTACTGTAAAAGATGATCTTAAAACTTGTTTCACTATTACCTTTTGTGTGTTAGGTTATTTTCTCCTTTTCTGATTGTGCCTTTGTATGTAGATGGTTTATAAATGCTAAAACCTTTGTGGAATCATCTTCAATGTATTTAACATAATCAAATTGCGTTCAACTCATTGTAGACTATTTTAATAGCAAAAATAGAAATTCAGAAAGGAGATATTGCCAAACATAGGCAGTACATATTAGCTGAGATCAGCATCAGAAGATTGCTGAGAGGAGGATCCTGGTAGTGCACCAGACACAGAGTCAGGTGTTGGAGCAGAAGCTGAGATTGGAGGTTGAGGAGGAGGATTACGCCGTGGCCCAGTCCCATGGTTGTTGCAAATAAGGATGAGTAGCTTGTGGTGGGCATGGTGGTAAGGAGGATACTGCTGGTAAGGTGGTTGCATGTACCCGCCATATGGCTGTGGCGGATAATGACCATGTGGAGGCATCAGGTAAGTGGACGAAGAAGCTCCTCCTCTGTTGTCGCTGGTGCATATAGTACTGCTGCATTGGTGGAGGTTGATTATGCTGCTGAGATATCACGGCTCCAATCCACTGTGAGCTACACCACCTTGTTGCTGCGAGCCACCATCTGGATCCGTTTTGGGAACTTGAGGTCTTCCCCCAAGAGATTTTAAGCCTGCGAGCCACCATCTAGCTTGTTGCTGAGCTCTTCTGCAGCTTTCTCTGCTCCTTCTCCGGTTGTGTACGTGACAAACGCACATGCTTTCTCAGCCAAGATTCTGATGGATTCAATTTCTCCAGTGGCGTAGAACTGATCTCGTATGTCTTGCTCAAGGACTCGGGAGTTTAGCCCACCAACGTAAAGCGTTTTGTTGCTTTGATCATCTGGAGATTCCAAAGTGCCCATCTCACCAGCCTTTCCAAGCAACTTCAACGCGACTGGATCGCTTACACTGCAAAATGTGAAGAATAAGTTGTGAAAACAGTTCCAAACTAACAAACTGATGCATCAAGACTGTACATAACATCCGACACAAAGTGATCAATCGGTCCGAAAGTAATAAAAAATACTTTTCTCTGGAAGCAAACTCAGCATCTTAACATAATTTTCAGACCCAAGTGATGAGAACCGACCACATATATCAATTCGACCATACAATATCTGTTTCTCTAAATTTCTAAGCACATAGTTGATGTCCGTTAAAGATACGGTGTAGCTGAGGTTAGAACCGAGAATATACAATAATTTAAAATATTCATATTGCAAAATTTGGTCAATTAACATATATAAAAATGTAAAAATTTTAATGTGTAATTTTCAAATTAAAATAAATGTATTTTTTCAATTTTTTCAAATTTTCTCAGAATGTTTTTTTCTTCTCAAAATGTTACGTGCTAATTTAATATACAACATCTTTTTAAAAATATTTAGTTTGAATAAACATTAAATTTTAATAAAGTGTTTAAAATATTTATTAAATAACATCATTTTTTAGATTTGTAATTCATGATTTCTAAATATAAGATCCAATAGTATCTATACTATTATTTGCAAAGTAATTTTTCGCATTCGAGCTCTCACGTTAAAAGTTAGAGCGGTTAATATCGTTTATACCCTTAAAAATAAAATACATAATTTAGCTCCAAAATAAAAACAAATTTAAATGATTTCTATTAGATAAGTGATTAAAATTAATAATTAATAGTACTAAGAATTATCCAAAATCTAAAAAAAATATTTATATAAAAAGATAATTTTTATAGATATTGTGTTGTTATCCAAAAATATATTTTAATAAAAATTTAAAAATTTAAAAACATAAAACAAATAACTAAATATTAATCGAGTAAAATTATTATTTTTATATGATTAAAAAAATAATATCGAGTGATTTCTAAGATTTATTTATTAATAGTCAATATATATACATAAATTTTTAAAAAAAATTCATAATACATAAAAAAATCAAATGAAAACATAAACAACAATTTATTATTATAGTATTTTAATTAGTAATAAAATTATTAATAAGTAATTATAAAATGTTTGTGCCTGCATGTGCGGACGAAACACCTAGTTAGATTTAAAACATCATGTAAAATAGTTGACAAAAAACATAATTTTAAGTTATTGATTAAATAACACTTTTTAATTTGGTCATATGAAAAAGAACTCCTGGGGCCGAATGTGGGCTGGCCCATTTTACAGCCATGAAAAAGGCTTAAGTGGTGGGTGGTGTGCGGAAAGAGCGATACGGTGACACACAGGTGGTTATTGATCGCCACCCACACTACTAAACCCGAAGCGGGAACCAAATACCCTAAGATCAAGGCGTTTTATATCCCATTCCCGCGAACATATTTTCACCCATTTTCCTCACTCTTCAGAAGCTCAAGAACCCTAAATACAACGATTCGAAAAAGATGTTGGAACTCCGTTTAGTTCAAGGCTCACTCTTGAAGAAGGTTCTAGAATCGGTGAAGGATCTGGTGAACGATGCCAACTTCGACTGCTCCAGCACTGGCTTCTCCCTCCAAGCCATGGATTCTAGCCACGTGGCGCTGGTGTCTCTTCTCCTCAGATCCGAAGGTTTCGAGCACTACAGGTGCGATAGGAACCTCTCCATGGGCATGAATCTTGGCAACATGTCCAAGATGCTCAAATGTGCCGGAAATGATGACATCATCACCATCAAAGCCGATGACGGCAGCGACACCGTCACCTTCATGTTCGAGAGCCCTAGTAAAGTTTCCCCCCTTTTTGCTATTTGGTCATTGTTTATATATTTCATTACAGAACAAAACTATGGTTTAGTTTGGTTTGGTATAATCTTATTGATTGGAGTTTGTTGATGGATGGTGCAGCACAAGATAAGATTGCAGACTTTGAGATGAAGCTGATGGATATCGACAGTGAGCATTTAGGAATCCCTGACGCTGAGTACCACTCTATTGTGAGGATGCCTTCTGCTGAATTTTCCAGGATATGCAAAGATCTCAGTAGCATTGGTGACACTGGTAATACTCATTTGTTGGTAGTCATGGAGAGGATTAAACAGTTTTGACTTTGGGAGTTTTCTCTCCTCTAACGTAGTTGTGGTTTTGATTGTAGTTGTGATCTCTGTGACAAAAGAAGGTGTGAAGTTTTCTACAGCAGGTGATATCGGGACAGCCAACATTGTACTCAGGCAGAACACAACTGTGGACAAAGTATGAACAGCATTCACAACCTTATATTTAATATCTGTTGAAATGACCACCTTTTGTTTAATGTGTGTGTTTTGCAGCCTGAAGATGCAATTGTGATAGAGATGAACGAGCCTGTAGCGCTTTCATTCGCGTTGAGGTACATGAACTCCTTCACAAAGGCGACTCCTTTGTCTGATACCGTGACAATCAGTTTGTCCTCAGAGTTACCAGTCGTGGTGGAGTATAAAGTGGCTGAGATGGGTTACATTCGGTACTATTTGGCTCCCAAGATTGAAGAAGAAGAAGACACTAATGCCTAACAAGTCTGGCTTCTGGACGCAGAAGAACCTTTGTAACTCTTCTTGGATGAATGCTTCTTTTTTTTAAATCTTCACTGGAGTCCTTTGCTAAGATGTCCGCCTGTTTGGATTCAGTTGTTTTCTGGATTTACTATGTTATTGTTACTGCAACGCTAGATTAGATCATGGTAAAACAAGTTGGGCTGGTTTTGCAATTTGAAAAACAAAAACATGTTTACACACTTCCTTTTTTTGTTGTTCAAACTTGCAAACAGAAGACAAAAAAAAAGAGAACAAAATGTTACTTTCAAGACGCAGACCTGTCCGCGTAAGAAAACCAGCCAGACTCGAATGCATCGCAGCAAGACGAGAAAAAAATGTAACAGTTATATATCTAATTCACACAGTTCACTTGTTTAGAGAGTTTGCCTCCAGTCTTCTCCAGCATACACAGCTTGCTCCCCAAGCTCTTCCTCAATCCGAAGCAACTGCATGAATATTTCAACCGTCTCTTTCAGTTTTTCATATAGACTTACTTTCTACATATAGCACTACGCATGAAATGAGCACACTATCTATCTAGCAACTAAATATACTACATGGGATGGCTGCTCCAAAAAGATCCAGACCTGGTTATACTTCATGGTACGTTCTCCTCTGCAAGGAGCACCAGCTTTGATCACACCTGTTGCAAGACCCACGGATAAGTCGGAGATGAAAGAGTCCTCTGTTTCTCCACATCTATGTGATGTGACCACACCCCACTGCGCATCCCTTGCCAGTTTCACTACTTCAATCGCTTCTGTTACTGTACCAATCTGATTCACCTGTATCACAGCATGCATGTAATAATATCTTTCTCATTACTTAGACATTATCTTCCTATTATACAATTTTTCTTTGTCAGCACCTATCATACAATAATTAGCACACACGATATACCTTGAGAAGTAGGGCGTTACAAGCAGACTCCTGTATTGCTCGCTCAACACGTTTTGAGTTTGACATCAACAAATCATCACCTACTACCTGCAAAAGTACAATACTGAGGAATTAAACGATTGTACAAACAGGTTTTATGTTCCGTTTTTGGAATGGTTAGCCTAGGTTGTTTGATTCCGTGAAAAGATTCAGAAGACAGTTTGATATGAAACAGCATACAATCTAAGTTAACCATTTCTAACAGGGGAAACCGAGTTGGACCTGACATATTCCGAGACTGGAAAAATACTTGGTGTGTTCCCAATCTTCCTTGTCAAACGGGTCTTCTATAAACACAATTGGATACTCTAGGAGACCAAGCAGTAAATAAAGGTCGTCAGAATTCTGAAGTAGATCCATAAGAAAATCTAGCATAGGGCATTGATAGACATACCAGCACAAAGTTCTTTATACATATCTATCATATCCTCCGCTGACTTGAAATTTTGCCCAGATTTATTAGGAGATTTGATATCTAGATCATACTTGGTACCTGCTCAGGAAAGAACCGTGAGAAAAGAAAAGAAAATATAGTAAGAAAACTTGCAAAAGCATGACATGGATGACATATTTTATGATTTAACATCTTTTCCGCGTTGCGAGCCAATTGCGAATGACAATGCCTAGACCAGGTTGCAAAGACGTATAATATTTACCTATACAAAAATTAGTGGCAGCAACATCAATAGCTATCTTTATCTTATCACTGTATCCTGTTCGGTTGATAGCTTCTTTCACAAGCTCCAAACCTTCCTTGAGACTGCAGTGAGTTACAATTATGTATATCAGGTTTTTCTTCAAGAAACTATAACAAAAATGTTCTCATTTTTTACTGATGCAGTCACCACAAGCTACAGATGCAAAAAGAAAGATACCTAGAGATATCTGGAGTAAGGCCACCATCTTCACCAACATTACACCCCATATTACCATTCTTTTCAGTAATGACGGCCTGCCATACACAGAAATAGATCATATCCCACCTTTCTATACAAAGCTACAGATGCAAATAGAAAAGTAACTTCCAGAAATCCATATATATCTTTAAAAACTGACTGACCTTTAAATGATGATATGTCTCAGATCCCCATTGCAGTGCCTCCTCAAATCTACTTGCTCCAACTGGGAGAATCATGATTTCCTAACAATATATGCTATGTTGTTAAAAAAAAATTATCTGAAAACCAAAAAAGTTCCTGAAGAGTAGAAAAAGTATTCCCAAAAACTGGCATGAGAAAGAGGTAGAAAGGAAACACTAACAATGGCTCAACTTTTTTTGTTCTTGGAATACCTGAATAGCAAAATTGTTCGAAGCATGATTGCCGCCACTCAAAACAGTGAAGGCAGGTACAGGTAACGTCATGTTTGCTCTGCCACTAAGATCAGAAATGTGCTTGCACAGAGGGACCTGATATATAGCGCTTCTATCATGATCCCCTAACTAAAGTATGCATCAAATACATAAACTTAGAGGAAGAGCTTGATACCTCTTTCTCAGCAGCTCCAGCTTTACATGCAGCAATGGACACAGCTAGTATAGCATTAGCCCCAAGCTCATTCTACAAGATAATTAAACCAAAAACAAACCGTGAGGAAGTTATATTTCAAAATGTGAGAGAGTTTCCTAGCTATCCTACCTTCTTTTCAGTTTTGTCAAGATCTATCATTGCGTGGTCGATCTGAGCCTGAAGTTTAGGGTCCATACCGATCAAGGCCTCAGAGATTCTGTCATTGATGTTCTTAACAGCTTTGGCCACACTGTTTCCAAGATACATTCCTTTGTCCCCATCACGTAATTCTATAGCTTCATATCTGGAAATCAGTGGTGAAAGTCAGTCAATTCATGATCATGCATCCATCAACGCAATTCAAACAAAGAAGAGTGCTCACGTTCCAGAGGAGTCGCCACTAGGAACAGAAGCACGAAAGACGCCTTTGTTAGTGTGGAGATCCACTTCAACTGTTGGAATGCCTCTGCTATCAAGGATCTGCCGTGCTTTCACCTTCGTTATCACTGACGATACAGCCTTCTTCATATGATTAGCCTGAAACGAAATTGAAATCTATCAGGATAAGGTTACACATCGTTACAGGAAGGGGAGGCGGAAGAAACGCACGATGAACAGAACCGGATCTGAGGTTTTAGCCCTAACGGCGGCGTTGACCGCATCTTCGATTTTCCGAGAGAGCGTGTGCTTGTCTAAGTACTCTTGCACAGACATCTTCTTCTTCCTTCGATACCTTCTCCTTCTCGTTTCGAATCTGCAGGCAATTTTTCGAGCAAAGTTTGAATCTGAAAATTCCTTTTTCCCGATTTTGAGTGTATAATTTTGGTTCGACTCCGGTTCATGATTCAATCAGAAAACACCACTCAAGACGATGACGTTTCGTTTTAGTCAAGCATGCGTGCCGTTTGATAATTCTACTCTCCTACATCAAAACGTTTAAATATTTGAACGAATGGGCTCTCCGGGTGGAAAGTAGTTTAATTAGGTGAATATTGTTGTAGTAGTTTTTAGTTTTTAAATTTTGGTTTTTAGATTTTGGTTTTTGTTTTTTTGATATTTTTAGGATTTTGACTTTAATTTTTAGATTTTGGTTTTTGTTTTTAATTCTAGATTTTGAATATTGGTTTTTGATTTTTCTGTATTTTTGAGTTATTCAAAAATAACTAATATATTAATTTAGAAATTACCATTAAACATTTATTAAAATATTGTGATTATTATTTAGAAATACAAAATAATTTAACATGTTTTTATTTATTATATATATTTTTTTAAAAAAATTATATTATACTAAATATAAATCAAAATAAATTAACATGTATTTTAGTTATTATATTTTTAAAAACTTATATTATACTAAAATATAAATTATAAAATGTTTTTTTTGCAAAAGTGACTCAAAACTTGAAGTCAATTGCAAAACTAACCCATGCTTTGTTTAAATTTTCCATTTTCTCTTTTCACCCTAGAATTTCGGATAATTCACGAAAATATCATTACTTTAATTTTTTTCCGAAAATGATTGTATTACCATATCATCCTCATCTTCATCAATTATTTACAATATTGTCATTGACTTCAATACACCATCCACCATGAACAACCAATTTGAAACTTTTAATGCTTCAAAAAATAGATTTTGACTTTCTTTTTTTGTTTCCAATGCTGAAAAAACTTTATCTCTTTCACTTTCTCTCTTTATTCATCCAAAATACACAAGATTTTGATTCAAAATTTTGTAAGGTTCATAGATCCATTTAAGCTTATGGTTCTTGGTCATTGACGAGTAGGTCGCTCAACTTGGTCGTTTTATGTGGTATTGGAGAAGCTACACAAGTTATCTCAGTTGTAAATGTATGAAATCAATTTTTTACCCAGATTTGTTCATCCAGAAGACCTCCATATAAGTCTTCTCGCTGGAGAAGACTTATATGAAAGTTTTCTGGTCAAAGCACAAGTTAGTTTTTGCAATTGACTTTCTTGGTATCTTTTTGAAATGATTTATATGGAAGTGGGAAGACTTCCTGGAAGTCTCTCAAACATTTCTTTGTTAACAAAAAAAAAAACGAGAAGACTTCCAGGAAGTCTTCTAGAAAAAACATGTTTGTTTATGTAATTGACCGAATTGTGTCAGAAAATTGACTTTCCCAGAAGATTTTATGTTGAAGTGGATGCGGCGAATTGTGTCAGAAATTTGACCGGATTGAATCTCAACTCAATAAGTTATGTTGAAGTGGATGCGGCGAAAAGATTTTAAGTATTTATTTTGAAGTGGAGCTTCCATAGAAGGGTTCGCAGCGATAAGGAAAGTTATCATTGTGGATGGAACACATCTTAAGCATGTTTATGGTGGAGTTATGCTTGTTGTGATGGTTCAAGATCATGATCATAACCACTACCCTATTGCATTTGGTGTATTTGATGGTGAGAAAGATGATAGTTGGACGTGGTTTATGAATAAGTTGAGGCCACTGATATCAGATAAAACGGATTGGTGTTTCTTTCGGATAAAAATGTAAGTTTGATCAAGTCAATACGTAATGTGTTCCCAACGGCTGCACATGGCTATTGTATCTGACATTGTCTCAAAATGTCAAAGGACATGTTCTCAACAATAGAGACGTTTGCGCAAACAAGTTTAGAGAGTGTGCACATGCTTATACAATGACTGAGTTTGATGATTTATATGGCGTTTTTCTAGAAAATATCCTTCTGCAGCGGTGTATCTGAAGAAAAGTGTTAAAGTGGAAAAATGGACAACATGTTATTTTGAAGGAGACATATACAATGTTGACACAACTAATGCAGCATAATCAATTAATGTGTTCTTCATGAAGAGAGGAAATACTTCTTGCAACTGATGATTGATGCTATCATTAAAAAAATGGCTGAATGATTTAACAAACATAGAAAGAAGACATCTCAAATACCATTCACAAAGAAGTTTGTGCCTATAGTGGAAAAATGAGTTGTCAAAAAGATGTTTTGTTTTGTTTGATGAATCTACTATCTACCTAAGTGTTATGTTTTGTTTGCTGAATTGTGCAATTGGTGAGAGAGCAGAGAGCAGTTCACTGCCATGTTCAAGAAGAAAGCTTTCTTGCATTGGTACACTGGTGAAGGCATGGAGTTCACCTAAGCTAAGAGCAACATGAACGATTTTGTCTTTGGGTACCAGCAGTATCAAGATGCCACAACTGATGAAGAAGGAAAGTATGAAGATAAAGAAGCTGAGTACGAGCAAGAAGAAGGCTATTGAAGAGACATAACAAAAATTCCAACTTCATGTTACTGTTTTACTTTTCATATTTTTATTTTTTCTTTTATATAGTTTTTGTAACTATATCGGTTTCATTAGTAGTTGTTATGTACTCGGCGTAGACTGGTTAAGGGATTATCAAGATTTATCAAACAAAAATTCTGCTTAAAACTATTATCTTAATATCCTATGATTCAAAGATGAACCGTGGGGTTGAAATGTTGTTTACAATTGGTAACTAGATTGTATGATACCAAACTTCGATTAGACAAAAATTTCTAGAGCTTTCCTTAACTACACAACTCGCACCTATTTTTTATTTTATTTTATTTTTGCTACAAAAATTCACAAGTATTTACAACACAAATCGATGTTTGATCAAAGATACAATGCTGCGCGTGAACCTTTTTATACATAGTACTTAATTAAGCTATGTTTTTCTAAGGAATTCTGAAACATGTTACACTTGTTTGGAAAACGAAATAAAAAACATTACAATGAATACTAATGAAGTAAATTCCCACGTATTTGATAAATAATGGGAAATCAACATTTTTCCGGCAATGTAATTTCATTCATATCAAAATGAGTTTACAATATTGAAATGATATTCAAATTAGACGACTCTCCTTCACAAGGCAAGTGTTTACTTGCTTTTGAAAGTAATAAACTTGATGAATGTAGAGGGTTCTGAAACCGTCCCTCGAAGTGATCGGTTTTCCCTTTTGGTTCAATGAAATGGTGTGTTTTGCCTTTAGAAAGTAAATGTCAACATGGCCAAGTGGATTGCCCTTAGTTTTTCATGCTTGGGCCGTCCAAGTACAAGTCTTGGTGCTTTGTTCCTCTCTTCTATTTGAATAGTGTTGTGGTTTTCAAGTAAGTCCTTGTCTTGTTGGTGATCCTTTTATGATAGTGAGCCTTGTCCATTTGAGATGAGTGATGTCTTCGTGCTCCTTCGGATTGATTAAAGTCTTCTTTTTAGTTCCGGACATAGTCTTTGAAGCTTGTCTCATGGCTGGAACTAGATCGGTTGGATCCATAGTGGTTCCTATGCGCTCATCAACTTGTTTACTCCAGTGTCTTTAACTAAGGATTATCAAGATCCAATCATCTACTCTGGCCACTAATTAGAATAATCTTGAGTGTTTGTTTGCATTTCGTGCTTGCGGATTTGTGAATTATGACAACAATAATAGTCAATTACGAGGTGTCTGACAAATGTAAATTTTAAGATCAAATCAAAGATAAAACGCTATAGAGAATACAAATAAATGTTCGTTTCCCCTAAAATCAATCGCTTTCAATATCCATGGACTCGAGTAGACCCCTCTGCTTCTTAAGCTCTTCTTCAGCCTTCTTCTTCTCCTCCTCAGCGGCCAAACGCGCTTGTTCAACCTTAAACTCTGCAACTGCCTTGTCAAAGACACTCCTCACATGTCTGTTCATGAGCATGAGCTCTTGACATGCATCTTTTAGTACCTCCCTTGCCGGATCGCCTAAACAATCACAGAACCACCCATCACTTTTGACACAAACAAGTAACTCTTGCAGAGTAATAATCCAGAGGGAACATAGTAACAATGTAGTGAAAAGGGTGCACCTGTTGTCTGGACTCGGACAGTGACACTTTCAAGGGAAGGATGTGGGATGCTGTACCCAGCCAATGTTACTCTCGGACTGCAGAGTTGGTAAGCAGTAATGGTTAGTCACAACATAATCAGCATATGTCAATTCGTTTCATTAGCAAGCAAGTAAAGACCTTTATTTAAATAAAAAAAATTCCTGAATCCTTCTACACAGTTTGGCATACAAATGAGAATCACTAACCACATACATAACTCTAACCAACATTCACAAAGAACCAAAGTGAGAGGCAAGAACTGGTATTGAGATTATATAAATAAAGCTAAAGCCTTTCTATGTGAAAGAAAGTATGTACAGCTTATTATAAAAAAAGGGTTGAAAGATAGATATACAAACTCTTGGTTTAACATGAATCGAAGGGCGTTAGCAAGTGTGTGATCTTCTTCAGCTAGAGTAAACGAAGCAAAACTATCATTCGTGAACGAACCGTGCTCCATCTCTGCTTCCGCTACAGAAAACCCCAAACCACGAAACTATCTCTCTCCTAAACAGCTATGAGAGGAGATACCCTGCAATACCCACAAAGTTGTGCGAGGCTTTCGTTTCCTAAAAACCCTAACTAAAAGCTACACGAAGTCGGCTTTAAATTACATCTCTGCCCTTTCTTGATACGGTGTCGTTTTTCTTGATGACGTGGCGTTTTGTGTCTTAAACCCTAGTTCGTTCGTTCGGTTCGGTCGGCTGTCGAGCGAGCAAAATAGAGAGAGAGAGAGAAGCTTTGTTCGTATTCATCTTTCATTCTTTTTTGTTGTTGTTGAGAAAGTAAGGATCTTTGGTCTTCAAATTCTAAGTAAATGATTATAAAGTTTCGATCTTTACGAATCTTGAATCTGTTTTGCAGGGATTTGCGAAGATGGCTACTCCCAGTCCAATTCCCGTCGGCATTTCTAAGGATCAGGTTCTGATTCGTTATTTATTGCCTTTATCTTTGATCTACTTTTTAGGCAGTGGAGCTTAAGTTTTGTAGCTGTCTCTGTGTTGTTTTTCCTTTTTTTTTTTTTTTTTTTTTTNATTTGGATTGGTGTTGTCTTGTTCCTGATGTTGCCTTGTCTCTTGGATTGAAACAGGCGTTTAGCATGGCACAAACGGAGATGGAATATCGTGTGGAACTCTTTAACAAGTAATCAATCTTTCAGTTCTCTTATCTTGAGTTAGATTTAGAGATTGATTCACTCGCTGTTGGCTTGAGTATGTTCTTGTGTGTATAATAATAATATGATAAATTCCCTTAGATAGCTCATTTTAATTTTTTTGTCACAAAAATAGTTTTTAAAAAAGAAAATGACCAAAATATTTTTTTTGAAGCTAAAAATGCATTTATATGTATTTATATCTCTAGGGTTAATTAATTTGGACTTTAGGGTTTAGAGTTAAGGGTTTAGTTTGAGGTTAGGGTTTCAAATTTCAAAAAAAAAATAAAAAAAAATCAAAATTTCAAAAAAAAAAAAAAAAAGTCTATTTTGGTCATTTTATTTATTGAGGGCTATTTTTGTCACAAAAACTTAAAAAGAGCTATTTAAGAGAATTGCCCTAATAATATTAGAATGATAACCTCTCTTTTTTATGTTTTTCAACTAGACAATGCTGATAGAACCTATTTCACTGCCTGATATAAGCCAATTGCTGTGCCTGAATTGCTGGTCTAACTTTGATGTATAACTTTGATTTATCGTTGTTGTTGTTATGGTCACTGTTCTCTTGTTAAAATGCCTTGTTCTTATATAATAATGCAGGCTTGCTCAAACATGCTTTAGTAAATGTGTGGATAAAAGGTAAGTAAGCTCTTCCTGTCTTGTACAGTCGCATGAACCGTTGCTTTCTGTGTGTGTTTATAATACTTTTGAGCTGAGTTGCACCCGTTTGAAGATTCTTTTCGTCTAAAAATCAAATCTGATTCCTCAGGTACAAGGAAGCTGACTTAAACATGGGTGAGAACAGTTGCATTGACCGTTGTGTTTCCAAGTACTGGCAGGTAACCAAGGCTCAGTTTGTTAAACAAAGCAATTACAAAATTTCACTACTATTCTTCAGATATATACCTGATATTTTCTTCTCTTCATATAATCGTTTTCAGGTAAATGGAATGGTCGGACAGCTCTTAAGCGCTGGCAAGCCTCCCATGTAAAGCCCGTTTAGAGGCAAAGTCATAGGACCAAAAAAGCTCATGGAGAGGCAAAAACTCTGTTCTTTCTTCTTAAGTTTTAAGGCAATCTTATTGTTTTTGTTGTCAAACAAAGTTGCATCATATTTTTGGCGCTTATTTGGACAAAATATGCAATTCTGAGAGACTTTATTTATAAGAGATGAAATGAAATAACAGTCAAAAACTACAAAAAAATATCTATTTATGACTTGTATTTCTTACATTGAAATTGTAACGTGTAGTCGTCTATCGCACTATGACAAAGAACGCTGGAAACTTTTGTGAAATCTTCACGAAATTCTTGGTTATGTCCGCGTCAGCTCTTGGTAGAGAAGACAGTTTCCTCTGTAACTCCATGATCAAGGCCTATCTTGACAGTTGACACACGTCAGTATTCTAACTGTTTCTCTTTACAGGGAACTTAGAAAAGAGACGTGTTTTTCTCTAAACAATTCTACTTTCACGACATTGATAAAGTCCTGCACTTCGAGTATGTGTGTCAATGAAGGTTTACAGTGGTATAGCCAGGTTTAGAGATATGGTTTTTGTGAAGATATGTATGTTTCGACAGGAGTTGTTGGTGATATGTACGCTAAGTTCGATGAAATGCCTCAGAGAAGTTAGGTTTCGTGGGCAGCTCTGATCTGCGGGTATGCTAGGTGTAGGGAGGTGGAAGTAGCCAGCAAGCTCTGAGTCTTTGATGAGATGCCTCAAGTTTATGGAGACTAATACAGAGTGAACGGGCCAATCTTCTTCTTGCTCTTCTGTTGTCTTCATTTTAGGATTCTTCATTTCTTCTTGTGGCCGGGCCATGTTAGCCTTTTGACAACTCTCTTTAGAAAATGTCAAAGCTGCTGAAATGATAATGAAACAAAAGCTAAATAGATAGTGGGACTCCAAGTGTCTACAGTTTTGATATAGAATAAACTAACAAAGTGGTTTTATTTGCTTAAACATTAATAATGGGTTGGGTGGATGTTCAATCAACTACTGAAATAAGTTTCACAAATGTTCTATATAACGTTATCTAATTACATAGAAAATACGAACCCCCATCATATTTATATATATATAGCCGATTATTTAGAGAGAAGCAAGCAACTAGTTAAACCCTCCCCACAGGAGACACAGGTGGGTTTGAGTGATACTTTGCCGGAGCCTCACCTTCAATAGGACCTGAACATGACTTCAACCTCTCGTTCTGAATCATCGATGACACCTCTCCACAATAACCTTTGTTGTCTACAGGCCAAGTGTTTGGTTCCGCTGTCTTTACCGGGTTCCGTCCCTCGTTGACAGCTATACATATGGAAAATGCTTGCAAGAGTGAGAGTGATGTATTTTTGTACTCAACAGCGTACACACCTTCTCTGTATGGAGCGAAACTCAAGAATGGTTGGTTGCTATTATCCTGTAATCCTCCCTGCCAAATCAAAAACATTAATGAGTCTTCTCATAATTGGGGGGCACAAAGATCAGCTAGACATGATGTGATGTTTTATAAACCTGACAGAAAAGCTTGAAGGCATCTGAAGTGGAGGCAGAGAGGTTTTCGGGTTTGTTAGACATATTGGTGAGGATTCTAAGGTTGCAGCCCATGTCCCAACCTCCACAGTCACATGAGCCACCTGACTTCCATCTCTGTATCAGCGAGGAAGGCCCTCCTTTGTGTGGGAGACTATGAATTCCACTTGGAAGCACCACTGTTGTGTTAACGTCTGCAAAGTAATCTCTAAGTGTAGTAGTTGCACTCGTGTCAGCAAATTTTGGGATCTTGATCACCATGGCAGCTAGCTCGTTGGGCCGCTGCTGCGACTCGGATGCGAAGAGTACATATTCTCTGGTTAAGACGAGGTCACCGACAGAACTTTCTCCAGACAGAATCAATGGCTTAGAAGCTGAGACTCTCATCTGAGCGACAATGTTGGATGTGTACTCTTGGCCTTGTACCTTCCTGCTGTGGTTCATCCATTTTCCATTTTTCTTCTTCACTTCCTCAACAGTGAAAAACGTATACTTGTGACCACATTCTTCCTTTTCTGTGATCATCTGTTTTCTTATTGTGGCTGCTGTAATACTTTGTTCCTTGTCAACCGCAAAAGTGAAGAGCGGTTGATCATTCTTAGACGTCACACGAAAAAGAGCCTGAACGGTTGAAGAAGATGGTTGACCGTCAGAAAGAATATGCTTCTGATGACTTGACGGTGCACCCTTTAGTGATACTGATGGCTCAGGAGATTTACATGCATGGCTTGATTTTGGTCTTATCAGAGGGTCGAGCAACCTTCTCAAGGGACTAGACCTGCCTCTGTTTGCTGCACTCGTACTATCAAAAGACGAGCTTTCACTGAGAGAAGAGGTAGAACGATTTTCTAAACCAGCTCGCGATGGAGTAAGTCTTGTAATTAAGTGAGGAGGAGGACGAGGAGGAGTCTGAGCGTCCTCAGTGTTGGAGCTTTTGCTTGACTTCCCAATGCTGAAGCTGAGTCGGCGAAATGGAGAAATGCTCCTTGCTCTTTCTGATGCAACTTTAACTGGTTTCTGATCCGACTGCTTAGGCAGTGTATCTGTTGACCTTCTGTCTAAAGTCCTGCTCCTGGAGGGACTAGATTCAGACTTTCTTGATCGTGGAGCTGAACTTGATCTACTTTTCTCTGCACTCAAGAAGTTGAGACGCTTTAAGAACGGCTTACTTCCATCAGCTTCACGTCGAAAGTGGCCTACATCGGTGTCCAAAACTGCACGTTGTCCATACGCTAACCTCTCTGGGAAACCCTTTCTATTAGTTTCTGCAACTCGCTCAGCTAACAACACTTTTGAATCATAGAACTTGGACAAACCGAGTATCTGTTTCTGAGAAACAATCCCTGGTACAAACACAGCAGCAGGCTTTTCTTTACCAAACAGATCATGAACACGGGGGTTTCGGATTCTGTCATCCAGCTTCTCTCCTTTCTTGTTAAAATCATCGCCTAGATTCCTTGATATTACCCTCGTGGCTGAAGGACTATCAGGCTTAGATGGACTCAAGAAAGTTGTGGTTTTTGGAACATGAGAATCTTTCTTCTCATTATGTAGGAATGCAGTTCCACGAGGGCTTTGATGAACATCTCTTTTAGTGGCATCCGTTTGTCCGTCAGTGATATTCCCTTGCAAAGAGCTATGATTTTGGGAAGTATCAGCAGGTGGCTCGGAATCTTGAGAACAATCTCCAGGCTTAGATGACATGAGATAATATTGAAGTGGAGGGTGAGTAATCCTTGTGCTGCGGAGTGAAGAATCAGGGAGACCTCTGCCAGAATCAGTCGATGAAGATTCATCAGTCCAGAGCGATGAAGATGTGCTTGTGTTGGACCTTGTATGCTTATCATTATCAATCTGTTTAGCACCTGATTGCCTAGTTCTTATTAGGCCACCGTCTCTTAATTGAGGCTTGTCACATTTCTTGACATAAGTCGGCACATAGGACTTGTACTTGGAAAGGTCTCTTTCACCAGATGCAATCCGAGACTTGAGACGATTCTCCAAGCGTTTGGGACATACATCTTCAACTTTTTTGGTGATCTCACGGTGGAAGTCAGAATAAGATAACCCATATTGTTTGCCGTCTCTGAACTTAGCCGGTAGATATGATTTATGGGTTTCCTTAGTTAAAACCTTCTTCTCAGCAGGTGGTGGTGGTGGTGGTCTATCACTTGAACCCCCCTTCAAACGACACTCCATCATCTGTTTTGAATAACGTTTTCACTCAGATCATTCCTTAGTCTCCAAATTCTACTGACTAAGCTTGAAATTCTCTGGAGGGTGGTTTCCTGTCCAAAATGTAAAAAGACCATACAAAATTTAAAGTCTTATCCACACACACACACACAGAGTGTAATAACAACATCCGAAGCAAAATGATGAGATGGAAAGAGCTCATGACCATGGGATCTGACTACAAGATAAAGCTGAGTAACCTACATTACAGCCACATTCTTGAAGATAAAGCTTCCAACTTTTTACCACTTAAAAAAAGAGATCGAAGAACCCATTTTCACACTAACTCATAAGAGGAGATTGATTACAAACATTTCTCCGAAACGTTCACTGGGTCTTACGAAAAAAGAAAACGAATACTTGGGAGTGTGGGAGACAGAGGAAAAGCAGTGAAAATCGAATCCGTACCTCGTCGGAATCAGTGGTTGAGTAACCAAGACACTGAAGCAGCCATCGAACTAATCAGAAGAGCACAGAGAAACGGATCCCTAATCACCCGTAAAATCAGGAACCGGGAATCGCGCCGACGATGCTGACCCTATCACCTATGTGAAGCTTAAAGCGTACAGTAACTAAGAGAGAGAGAGAGAGACAAAGCTTCTTTGTTGTTGTAGATAGAGAGAGAGAGAGAGACTTTCGTAGGAGTAGTTAATTAATTTTTGTAGAAAAGGAAAAAAGAGAGAGAGATCTTTTTTTGGTGGCCGACGGATTTAGTAAAAAAACAAAAAGAATCGTACGATCGAGATTCTTTAACGGACGCGGGAGTTTCGTCAGAATTGACCCCACTCCTAGTGGATCTCTAGAGCTGCTTCTTTTTGACCAGAGAATATCATACTACTACCATTAGCCCAGTGTTAAGCCCATTACAGGCTTACTAATAAAGCCCATTAAGTCCCATATTATGAAAAAAAAGAAAAGAAAAGGAACATAATCCTCCCTCCTCCTCGGACATGATGGAAATTTCTGGATTCACATATCTTTTGCATTGTAGGCTCCACTCTTGTTTCGTTTTCGCGCAAGGTCGAGAGATTTCGATTCGTTCCTATAAATACCATTCTTCCATCCTATCTGTTCTCTCAACAGAGAAAAGACAACAAAGCAATCGAATCCAGAAGTCTACTTCTTGTAATAAAAGAATCGAGAATGTCGATGATTCCGAGCTTCTTCGGCAACAACAGGCGTGGTGGCAGCAGCTTCTTCGATCCTTTTTCTCTTGATGTTTGGGATCCGCTTAAGGACTTTCCATCTTCTTCGTTTTCTCGGGAGAACTCTGCGATTGTGAACGCGCGTGTCGACTGGAAGGAGACTCCAGAGGCGCACGTGTTCAAGGCGGACTTGCCTGGACTGAAAAAAGAGGAAGTGAAGGTGGAGATCGAGGATGACAGCGTCTTAAAGATCAGCGGGGAGAGACACGTGGAGAAGGAGGACAAGAACGACACGTGGCACCGCGTGGAGAGGTCGAGCGGGCAGTTCACGAGGAAGTTTAGGCTTCCGGAGAATGTGAGGATGGATCAGGTAAAGGCGGCGATGGAGAACGGAGTTCTGACTGTGACTGTGCCGAAGGTCGAGGCCAAGAAACCTGATGTCAAATCTATTCACATCTCTGGCTGATTCAAGCTTCCGAGGACTCTTGTTCGAACTTCGTATATCAGTGTGTGTTTTCATTTCATGTCCCAGTTGTGTTGTTAGTGGGTCGTCTGTTTAGTGTTTTAGTGTAACGGTTGCGAAATGGTGTGTGTCTTTCTGTTATGTGGAATAAACTATATTAGTGCAAAGTTAAAGTTCGTGAACTCAACATCTTAAGTTGTATGTTACTTGTGGGTTATAAATTTCTGAGTGTGTATAATGAAGCGGTCTGGAGGGATTCTTCAGTGTCAGTTTCAAATCGTTTGTAGTACACAGATTTCTTCACAAAATTCTCTTCGATAGACACAAAACGAGCTTTTGCTTACTATCTAGTCTCGAACAAATTGAACTGGGACTAAACTGAAGTACTTTCCTTAGCAGCTTGTTAAAAAAACGCCAAAATAATGAACCGATAAGAGGCTGATTCCATACACGCCAAAATGTCCATTCGTTAAGAGCATGTCCATAATTTTTAAGAGGCGTGAAACATGACATGTTTAAGAGCATGTCAGTTTTTTTTGGGACAAATATAGGATTTAACCACGAGATGGTCTAATAGTGGAGGTGGTGGTTTAGTGATGTATTTTGAAATTGGTAAGCAGTCTAGATTTTAAGGTACCTTATTATATTTTATTTTGTGATCACATGGATATTAATTTGTTTTACGGCCAACTTGAATATTTGGAGTGAAAGTTCATCTATAGGCCGCATTATCTTTTTGAAGTTTATGCTTTGATTGGTAACCATGCGAAATGATAAAATGGTATATGAAATGCGATTTTGTAAGTATTTTGCCAATCAACAAAGTATGGTAGAATGAAAAAATTGTAAAATGCAAATTTACGTTTTTGCTGATAAAAATATAAAAATAAATTTTATTAAGTGGAAATATGAGTTTTAGTAGATTATGGTGAAAATTTTACAAAACTAATATTTTTATATTATTAAATTTTATGCTAATACTATCTTAAATTTAAAATACATAGCAATAATTTTTAATGATAAATAGTTATTTTGTAAATAAAATTATATTATAATTTGTTTATTATAAAATGATAATCTATTGTGAAAACATATTGAAAGATAAACTAGATATTTATAATAAGAATTAAAATGTTTTAATAAATTTTAGTTGTTTTCACGTTTTGTAATAATTAGTTTAATTATTACTATTTGTTTTTTTTTTGTTATAACAAGTTAAATACTATATAAAATAGTGTAATCAATTTAATATGTATTTCACCATTCAACAAATTTTAAATTTTTACGCAACTTAATTAATTTTTTTCGCAGTTTAACTATTATTTTCGCGATTCTGCGATTAAGCGATCGTTACCAATCGGAGCCTTAGTCTGGATCTCTCTATATGTCTAGGATACCTCTAATATTAAAAAAATATGGGATTCTCGAACAAAGAAAAAAAATGAAAATTATAGAAAAAAAACTCAAATGAAGAACCTTGATGAACCTGTGAGAACTCATAATTTTATTTTTGTTAGAACTCATAATTTGTTTGTTAATTGATTAACTAAAAAAACTTCTTTTCTAACAAAAATTATCCTTTTTTCCTTGTTAATATTTCCAAGGGAAAGAGAAGCTTGTCTTCCTTTTCGTTATTCAATAATCATAAGATCTTTTGTTTCATATTTTTACGAAATATTTCTCGTTTAAATCAGGATTTTGATGTGTATTTTCAGCTCATCTCTTATGTTTCTCTATTTTTTTCTGTTTTTGAGTCAGTTTAAGTAAATGTTTTGCTCTTCTTTGATCAGATTTTAGTGATTTTTTCTGATTTTGTAGTCTTTCCTGTTTATCTTTTTCTCAACAAGATTGACTTAGTTTGATGAGGGTAATAATGTACTGTCAAGTTTTAGAGGATGCAGTAGAATTTCACCAGGTAAAAGGGTACATTCTTCTCAAATCGTTGTTGAATTTTGAAGAAAAAGGAAGAAGTAGATAGCACAAATACTAGTTTTCTAAAAATGTTCTAAAAAGCAGTTGCATGGGTTAAGTTCTATAAGATTCTAGAGATTACCTTCTAAACCGTCTAGACAATTTCAATACTATAATAATAAATAATATTATTCTTCATAAATTATAATAATCAATATATTATAATATAGATTTTAAGAAAAACATAATAACATAATTTTTTATTATAAAATAATAATATTTAATATAAAATATACATATATTTATTATATTGTTATAGTTTGTGAACGCTTAAGTCACTTAACTAATAATTTAGGTGTTTGCTTAATCATTTTAGTCGTTATGCATTTGATTACCATCCTTTAACCTTTAGTGTTTTCTTGACCACTGACGATGGGTCAATTATTTACTTAAATATATTTCAAAATAGTTATGAATTTATAAAATGAAATAAGTATACAAGTCAAAAGAAAAAAAAAAAAAGTTTTAATAAATGAGATTTTAAAACATCTCACATCAGATATGAAAAAAAAATGTATACTATAAATAAGTTTACATTCATGTTATTTCTCAAAGGGTATTGCATAGAGAGAATAGCTTTTTCCTCCTCATGCGCGTTTCCGCCGTACGGTTTAAGTTTGGGTTTTAGTCATAGGTTTAATAAAGTTTTTAGACTAAATTACTTTCATTCAAAGCCAAAAATAACACACGTTTCATTCTAAAACATAATTATTTTGTCTATTTTATCTTAAAATATAAGAAGTTTTTTTTTTCTCAAAAATGTCATGCAGTTTACTTCTCGTCAAGATATTTAACCAGTAAAAAATATTCGTAACGTCCTACTCCTGAGATCTCCACGAAATCTCCATTAACATGAACAAGTTATATGCAACAATTACAAGAATTCGCTCCTCGTCTCCTCAATATCAATATCTCTTCATTATTCATTTTTACGTTTATACAACAACAAAAACCAAAAAATCTCCCATCGTAAGTTTAGAGAGTGTTTTGTAGATTACTTATTTTATAGAAACGTTCACGAGTGAATTGTTTGCGTGAATCGTTTGCCATGGTTTTTCCTGGGACTCGTTATTCGCTATGCTCCATCGCACTACGAAACAAATATAAAGAGTTAATGAAAGAGATTCATTTCCTTACTCCATGTTTCTTATATAAAAACATTTTCAAATTATCTTTCACTTCGTCTTTTCCTTAATATCATTTTTATATCGATTATGTCAATTTAGTTTTATGACTTCTAAAAGTCTTAACTCTTTATCGATTCTATTAATAGAAGCTTATAGTAAATTTATCATTTCACAAAAAACTTATGACAAATATGTTGATGTTAAGGTCAATATAAGGAAAAACACAATATATATATATATATATATATTTTTTTTTTTTTTTTTTAAAATGTTCTATGTGATCTAAAATTATCTAAATGCATTGATTCAACTACTAATTTTTCATTATTCACATAATATTATCAATAAATGTTGAAATTTACAAAAGTATTACTATGAATAAAATATTATTATTACTATCTTAAATACTAATAAATATAAATATAATACTAATTTATGGTATAAATGTAGTGTTGGGCTTGCGGATCAACCCACCCCGATCCGTTCCACCCTGCCGTGGATCAAATTATTTTTTTGATTCAAAATCTAACATACACAACCCACAAACAAAAATCTTATACTCGCATCGCTCCATCAAAATCCATGGGTAACCCACCAAACCTGCGGGTAATATTAGTTATATTAAAAATAATAAAATTTTAAAAAATAATAAAAAATTTTATTTATATTAAATTATATAAGTATTTATATATTTTCTAAAAAAATTTTTTTTTTAAAAAAAAGTTTTTATAAAACTTTTCAGGTTGGCGGGTATCCGCAACTCAAATTATGCTAACTTGCACCCGTCCCGCTTAAAATAAGTTAAACCTGACCCGCATCCGCAAGTCATATTTTCCAAATCGCTTGATCCGCATCCGCTCCGCTGCGGGTCAAACATGGCGGAACCCACGGGTTTTGAATAAAATTCCAGCTCTATATACACATGTTAAATATATGATTTAATCATTTAATAAAATTTTCAAACATTTTGTTACATACGTTTCACATGTTTAAAACTTAAAACATGTATTAAATATTTTTTACATGTGTTTAAGGATTTTATTTACCTTATGAATTCCTAACAATCCTAGTATGTTTGTCATGTATTAAATACACCTCTTTGTCTTCCTCGATCGCCACCATTCTGTTCAGAACCACCACATCTTCTTGCGACGAGGTCTACCAATGACTTCATCACTTTGTCGGTGATAATTCTCTCCTTGTATAGCGTTGTAAGCACACTTTTGCGATGTTGAATAATGGGATGTGTCGTGTGAATCGGAGAAGACTCAAGACAAAAAGAATAAAGAAACGAGAAAGATGAAGAAGACTAGCAAAGAGAGCGATAAATTAGGGATTTTGAAGATTGTTTAGTTAGTGTACACCTACTAAAACTAACTTTTTCTAAAAAATCTGATTAAAATATAAATTAAAAAACTATTTAATCAATTATAAAATATATTATAAAATATTATTCGTTACATATTTTTTGAAAAGTTAAAAATTATACTGAACTATGAAAACATTATCTATTTTTGAAACATTAAAATTATTCTTAAACATCGTTTATTTTGAAACAGAGGGAGTACTAAAATTGTAGGATCCATGTTTGCTTGGGTTTGGATGGATAGTTGGGTTATTGTGGTTGAGTTTGTAATTCTTAATATTTATTAAGACCTTTGTTGTCTTTTTATATATTGGTTTAAAAAGAAAAAAACATCATTTATTATAACATGGGCATTTAAGACTAATGCCCTACAATTATAGAGAAAAAAAATTCTAGAACTTAACAAATGGATCAAAAATTTACAAAAAAAATTATGATCGTGAAGGAATGCATTCTTCATAGAGAAACAAATCTAGCATATAAAGAACCGGGTCCAACCCAGTATAAATTACTGCTTAAAGCAAAAAATTATCTTTCTCCCTCATGATATTAAACCTTGCATTTTATGCAAAGAGAAAAAGAGTACAACCATTAAACTACAAAAAACTTTTATAAAATTGAATACTTCTATATTCTTAATCTAATTTGGTATCTAAAGTCTTAGATTCCCTAGCTTTAGCTTTAGATCTTGACCGACACTGTGAAGAATGTTGCAAGTGCATATAAATCAGCATAATAGATAACAATCAGTCTATTTGATACAACACTGGGGGACATTATCGTGAGTCACGTTCTTGAGATGCTGCGAAATCCATATCTGGCTGGCTGGAAACGAATTCCTTTGGCTCTCATAGCCTTGGTGGACGGGGTGTGTGTTGCAGTAACAAAACCCTCAAACTCACCCGAGGTATGTCGAGATGCTCTACGACATTGACATCTTCTTGGCGTATCTATGGGGTAGAACATCGTTCTTGGCGACCTTACCTCATTTTTTCTCACCCCCTGCCAGTGATGAAATAAAAGATTCACTGCAAGCAATGCATGTCCGGTTATCTGACAACAAATTGCTATGGCTTTCCACTAGCTCTCCAGTTTTGTTTGCTTTTGAAGCTTTGACTCAGCTGTTAGCTAAGATTCCCGACGCAGCCATGACCACAACTTTCTTGGAGGACCCTACAACTTGCGCGAACACCGTCACTATCCTCACCGTACATGACATTCTTGCCGTCGAAGCAGATTCAGCTGTAAGTTCATTGTCCCTTCATCGTAGATAATTGATTTATTAAGTTCGTTCTCCATTTACTAAAAGGTATGTTTCTGGAAAGATTTAAACTTATTAGATTGGTTTATGTGTCTCAGTAAAAACAATGAAGCTCTAAAAAATTAGAACAAAATTCTTATACTAAATTATCTTAAAAAAAATATAAGAAGAAAGACAAAATAATAAATGATTTTGTTGATACTTGATTATCCCTGGTTAGATCATAAATTCTGAGTAGAAAAAGTGAAATTAATACAGACAAATTACTACACACATTAGTTACACTTTGTGTAGATCCTTTGATTACAGTCTTTTGCGGCTTTCAGAATTTGAGCTCAATATTTTTACCCAAGTATGTATTTGGAATCCAGATATAAACCTGGGTTGCTCACTATAAATATTTGAGTCCAATACTTGTTTCATAACAACATTTCAATACATGTAAGAAAATAACAATACACATTTTAAAATAAATTTCCAGGTTTTTATTTGCTTTCTTGTAAAAGTTCAACAACATCATTCGGACAAAATCATTATTAAAAATAAAAAGGGAGGTTTCATCAAATCTGTCCATTAGGTAGTGATTTTTCAACAATTACATTCTAGAAGCGCGACGAAATGCATGCATATAATCAAATATGGTAAAATATATACTAAAGTAGCAAAGTTACACTACAAGAAAATTATAAAGTAAAAGAAAAAGCCAATGCGAGTTTCAATCAATCTGTCTGAGGAAGTCAATATCAATTTGCCTTCTATAGATGTTTCGAATTTACATAATTGCCGGCCATAAAACGGCAAAATTCCTCGTCGTTTTCTCCTCAGTATAATCAACACCCTTAAGCTATAAATCATATATAGTCAAAAGCACTAAGTCTACAAAAACCATTTCCAACAACAGAGAGAAAAAGAGAAGAAAACCAATGTCTGATAAAGAAGAAGTGAAGCTTTTAGGGATATGGGCGAGTCCTTTCAGCCGTCGGATAGAGATGGCTCTCAAACTCAAAGGCGTACGGTACGAATACGTTGAAGAGATATTGGAGAAGAAAAGCCCTTTGCTTCTTGCTCTAAACCCTATTCACAAGAAGATCCCTGTTCTTGTCCACAATGGTAAAACCATTCTTGAGTCTCAAGTGATTCTTGAATACATCGATGAGACTTGGAAACACAATCCACTTCTCCCTCAGGATCCTTACGAGAGATCTAAGGCTCGGTTCTTGGCTAAACTCGTCGATGAGCAGGTATACATTCTTGGTTTTCAAACTATCCAAACTTCAAGATTCTCTCACTATTTTAATAAGCTAAATGATACTCCCTCCGTTTCAAATTATATGTCGTTTTGGAGTAAAAATTTTGTTTCAAAATAAGTGTCGTTTTCGGTTTTCAATGCAAAATTTATTGGTATTTTATCTATTTTATTTTTCTATTGGTTGATATATGGTTAGGTGTATTGGTAATAGTGTTTTTATTTTGAAAATATGTAAAATTAAATGTTTCCTTAATCTGTGTGCATAAACCTAGAACGACAACTAATATGAAACGGAGAGATTATTTAATAGAGTCATAGAATTAAATTTACTAAAGAGAAATTCCCTTAGATAGCCCCTTTTAGTTTATTTGTCACAAAAACAGTTTTTAAAGAATGAAAATGACCAAAATGTTTTTTTTGAAGCTAAAAATGCATATAAATAAATTTATACCCCTAGGGTTAACTAATTTGGACTTTAGGGTTTAGAGTTAAAGGGTGGGTTTGGGGTTAGGGTTTCAAATTTCAAAAAAAAAATATAAAAAATCAAAATTTCAAAAAAAAAAAAATCTATTTTGGTCATTTTACTTTTTTTTAAGACTATTTTTGTGACAAAAACTTAAAAAGGCTATTTAGGAGAATTGACCTTTACTAAACTATTGTTTCTTTTTCTTGGACACTGTAGATTATACCTGCAGGCTTTGTATCAATGGCAAGAGCAGATGAGAAAGGAAGAGAAGTTCTTGCCGAGCAGACGAGAGAACTGATTATGAATGTTGAGAAGGAACTTGTCGGAAAAGATTTCTTCGGTGGTAAGACTGTCGGATTCTTGGATTTAGTCGCCGGAAGTGTGATCCCGTTTTGTTTGGAGAGAGGTTGGGAAGGAATTGGACTGGAGGTGATCTCAGAGGAGAAGTTTCCAGAGTACAAGAGATGGGTGAAGAATCTTGAGAAGGTTGAGTTTGTCAAGGATTGTATTCCTCCTAAAGAGGAACATGTTGAACACATGAATTACATGGGAGAGAGAATCAGATCAGCTTAATAAGTATTAAGAAAAGAATCATCTTTAGTGCTTTGTTCCTATGTCTTAAATTTGTAATGTTTGTCTGCTTGTTATCTGTTACGTCTAAAATAAAATGGGCTTGTTATATGTTTTTATAATAAAGAAAGATTTCTCTTAATGAAATAGCTAGTTTGGTCGGTGGTTGAGAGAAATAGGTTTTTCTTTCTTTCATCCTTTCACACCAAGTAATATAAGACTCTTTGGTCCCCTCTTGTTCCCCCTAGAGGATCTGATAACTGATTAGCTACACAGTATGAAGAAAATTACGTTAATTCCATTTGCTCCGTGTCGCTTTTTAAGAGATCTAATCGAGATCTCGCTTTCACATTGTCATTTTAGAATTTTCTTGATCGTTCTCCAGATACGACGAAACGGTTTAATAGTTCACCGTGGTTCGTTCTAGCCAGGGTTCTAAAGCAATAAAGCAAAATTTCTAGTTTAATTGGTAAAACCTATTTGCTATAAGAAGTTTCAGTTGTCAATGATGCTTTGGTAACTTTATGTCTAAGGAGTATAATTGTTTTTTTTGGTGTGAGCCCTTAGGGCATCTCCAATGGGAGTCCCTAAGGGAAATCCTTAGGGAAAAAATAATTAAATAATCGGTGGACCCCACCAAAACCTAAGAATTCGATCCTTAAAATCTCTAAATAAAGATCGATCTTTGCACTATTTGCGACACGTGGCGGCACGCGATTGGTTGATTTTTTTTTTTTTTTTAGTTTGAAAAAAAAAAAAAAGTTAAGGACTCCACAATGGGTACGCCATTGTGGATGCTCTTAGTTTTGTGTTATGCTTTTGATTTGAGTTTTTTTTTTCTTTTTTTTTTTCCTATTGTTGTAGTTTCGATTGTTTTTCTCTTATGGTTCTCAATTTTTTTTTTTTTTTGTGTTAGAGCATATTCTCAAGCTGAGCCAGTCCTGAGTATGCCTAGTAAAGTATTGGTTTACGGCATCAATTTTTTTTTGAAAAAGTTACCTTATATATCAACCTCCAAATTTGTATTATTTTTATTGTAAATTTTTTTAAATTATCTATAGCTCCAAAAATTTCAAGACATATCCTATTCTTAAGGAAATATATTTCTTCCACCAACTTTGTATATTCTTTCCACTTCAATCTAAATATTTTATTAAGGTGTGAGAGAGAAGCTCAAGAACTCAAAATTTTATCCACATTAACTTAATGATCAATGTGCATTATGGTGTTTTATATACAAAAAATGACTATAGAAGTACACGTGGAATCAATATGAATATCTGATACATCCCCCTCAAGCCTCTAAAACTGAAGCAATTACTGGAGTAAAGAGACTTGAAACTGACATAAGACAACACATATTATGAAAAAAAAACGAATGAAGTAGTTTCGTCAAAATATCAGCATGTTGAGTAGCACTTGGTACATGTAACAGTATGAGAGTACCATTCTTCACCTGATCCTGGAATGTATGACAATCAATCTTGATAAGTTTCGTATGCTCGTGGAACACCGGGTTATTGGCAATGTGAATAGCCAATTTATTGTCACAGACGGATTTAGCCGTAAGCTGGACGTCAACCTTCAAATCACGAACTAGCTGTCGAGGCCAAATGATCTCACATGTTGCCTGAGCTAAACTCTGATACCCTGCTTATGTACTGTTGCAGCTGACAGTGTGATGCTTCTTACATTTGCAGCTTATCAAAGACATGCCCAAATAAATGCAAAATCCAGTAATGGAACGCCTAGTATGTAGACAAGTAGCTTAGTCTGCATCAGCAATTGCATCAAGGCAAATCCAAATCTGTCTATAAAATAAAAAAAGACCTTGCTCTGAATTAGATTTCACATAACGCAAAATACAATGTGCTGCAAGCAAATGCATATCCATAGGTGCAATGATGAACTAACTGAGATGGCGAACACAAAGTTTTGGAATCGATAGAATCCAAATGAGTAGACTTGCTCACATAAATATTAGGATCCATAGGACGTCACATGGTTTGGAATTAAGAAGTCTAGAATCTGTGAGCAAATCTAAAGCATACTTTTGCTATGATACATCAATGCCAGGAAAGTTCTGAGCAAACTCCAGTCCTAAAAAAAGTCAAGTTGGACCTAGATCTTTGATCTTAAACGCTTCATGCAAAGTATCCTTAACAAAAGTCACCACAGACTCATCATTACTAGTGATGAGAATGTCGTCAACATAGACTAATAAAGGCTTGTGCCAGAAAGCTTGTCAAATAGTGAATGATCATTTGATGATTGTTGGAACCAGTCTTTAAAAAACTGATGAAAACATTGATACCATTGTTGAGAGGATTTCTCAAGGCCATAGATTAACTTGTGGAGACAACAAACCGGATTAGGAGGAAGAAATTCTATGGGATCATGCATATATCCTAGAGGTAGACTCATATACATCTCCTCATCCAAGTCACTATGGAGAAACACATTAGTGACATCCATCTGAGCAAGAATCCAGCCTTTATGAGCTGCTAGAGCAAGTAACAATTTAATACTCATCATCTTTGCGACAGGGGAAAAGGTATCAGCGAAGTCAACTCCCTCTTGTTGAGTGTATCCCTTAGCCACAAGACGTGCTTTTGGACGTTCTATCATGCCATATGCATTGTATTTTATACTGTAGATCCACCGATAACAAACTACTTTCTTGTATGGTGGTAAAGACACAACTGTAATGGTTCTGTTGCGTTCTACCCCCTGAAACTCCACATTCATAGTATTCTTCCACACATCTAAAAGGATAGCCCGTTTAAATGTGGATGGTGCTGTCTCGAGGGAAAATTAAGAAAATCATTTTAAAAGGAAGGAGATAATGAATTATAAGAGAGGGTTTAATATATAGGATAAGAGGAGGAGAAGTTGTGATTTGAGAAATGAAATGAGCATCATCAGTAACAAGAGAACAGTGATAATCAGCCAGGTAGAGTGGGTTCGCTTAGGCATGAATTCAGATAAAACATGTTGATCTATCACTGGTGCTACATTATCTATAGAAGTAGATAGAACACTAGAGATAGATGTAGATGGTTGTGTATGTGATGACGATGCATGAGTAAATGCATGAGAAGATGTCAAAGAATCAAATGCAACATGTATAGATGATGGTAAAATGGTTTTAGTGAAATACTATCATGTTGGAAAATTGTATCAACCTGTGTAAAAAGAAAATTATTGTCATGAAAAAAACACTTTGCAAGGTATATAAATTTCACAAGTTTATAGATTGAGCAGTTTACAACCCCTTAATAACATATGGATATCCAAGACACACAGAGGATTGAGCACGAAGTGTAAACTTATGACGATCTTTTTGCAATGTAGAAATATAACAATGACAACCAAATGCACACAAGAAAATATAATCAGGTTGTTTGCCAACAAAATTTCCATAAAGAGAGACTTTATCAAGCAACTGAGAAGGAGTCTTACTGATTAGAAAGATTGCAATAAGGACACAATTACTCCAATATGGCAATGACATACCTGACTGAAACATCAATGCACAAACAACATTAAGAAGATGTTGATGCTTTCGTTCAACAATTGAGTATTGTTGGGGAGTGTATGTACAAGAAAAGTGAAGTACAATTTCATGTTCTCGAATCAAATGTGGTAAAAAAATTTCATGAGCACTATCACTTCTAATCACCTTAACAACATAGATAAACCGAGTAGAAACAAGTTTGGGAAACGAAGACATAATTTGAGTAACATCATTTTTCTTTTTAAGCATATAGATCCAAAAAATCAAATGGTGCAATATGCAAGTTGTTATGAGACAAAATCGGTAAACACTTTTTTTTTTCTAAGGGCCATACAAGACAATCTAGTAAAGGACTTCACTTGCCTATAATGTCAGAGAGATGATGTAACTTGGTAAAAGATAGGTGTATAAGGCGAGTGTGACACAAATGACTATCAACCTTCAAGGATCCACATAAGTTGTGGTTCAAAGAACTCTTATTATGCACAAGAATATAAAGATTGTGATGAAGGAAACCTCTACCAATCATCAAGCCCTGAGTATACTCCTGAATGTAACAAGAAGTGAAGTAAAAATGGGTATAGTTTTGATTATTATGCAACAACCTACTAATATTTATTAGGTTAACCCGAAAAGATGGCACATGTAAGACATTATGAAAAGTCAAAACATTAGACAAATGTATTGTACCAATGTATATGATGGATTCTATAGTGCCATTAGGCAAAGATATCATGACACCAATGACATATGAGACTAAACTTAACAATATCAGATCAAAGCAAACATATGTTACCCCACTATCAATAATCCATAAACCAGAAGGAAGAGAATCCAAAAGAGAGGTTAGTGATTGATGTTGAAAAGTAAATGTTTGATGCTCAAAACGAAGATTATAGGCTTGATATTCTTCTATCTCTCATCTTGGGTAACCATGACAAAAATATCTTATATCGAAAGTATCTGTTTCAACATTAAGATATGACGACGAGTAGACTCATACCTCTCATTTAATCTCATTAGAAACTTTGTAATTCGACTTCTTTGTTGAAGAGTCTCCCAAGATGCTACTGCTTTGCACTCACATTTACCACAAGAACATACTGAGAGTTCAACATAATTTTGATACTCTTCCCACAAGGTTACAAGTTCTGTATACTAAGTACTTATATCCAAAGATCCTTGTTGGGTTGTACTCAAACGTTGCTCAATCTCATAGATGCGAGGTGCATCTTCTGCCTAAATCTAGACATCAAATTTTTCCAAATGTTCTCAACAGTCAACACAAATAATAAGCTCTGACATATCTTCTTTGAAACAAAATTCATCAACCAAGTCGAAACCAAATCATGACCAGGCACCAGAGCCACAATGATTAAGAGGAGGTTTCAAGATTGTACCATCAATGAAGCCAAGCTTGTTTTGATCGTTGAGAGCCATATGAACTGATTGACACCAAGCATGGAAGTCCACGCCAAGATGATATGTAGTGAGAATAAGACCAGCATGCTCTGAGTTATGGATAAAATATGGATTCTCGTATTGATCAACAAGAGCATGATTCACTTTGGAGGATGGTTGTTGAGCTGTAGACGCCATATAAGAAACAAAGAAGAACGTCGGAAATATCAACACCGTAGAACGAGAATCACAAAAACAAGATACCAAAGAAGATCAATAGTGATCCGTATGTATGCAATGATGCAATCGGAGATGAAACGATGAATCTGAACACTCATGGAAGCTCGATTGAAGCTCGTGAGGTTCGTTAATTGCGGAAAGTTAATTAGAGCTCGTATACAATATTAAGGTTCGAAAGAGAAGCTCAGAATTTTAAAATATATCCACATTAACTTAATGATCAATGTACATAATGGTGCTTTATATACAAGTATAAGAAATGATAATAGCTCATGTACATGTGGAATCAATATGAATATCTGATATATTTCAAAGTGAAAAATGATATTGCGACTCATCATGAATTTGCGGTGGATTTAATGTAACCAAGAAATTTATCTTTGAATTTTGTAAATATATGAGGTTTCTTCTATAAACATGTTGATCCGGATGGAACAAACGATTCTCACAAAAATATTAGATCATTTTACACAAAAATGTAATAGAATATCAATATCATGTCACATCGTACCCCTAGAACGAGAGTAAGGCTTCTTTTGCTGAAAATGCTTCTTCTACTAATATTATGAGCAACTTTGCTCCCATCACTCCAATGTCAACCGGTCACATTCTCAAATGGTAAATATTCAACTCCTTTCTTCTACCAATTTAATTATCTGAGAATAGGCAAAGGATTTAGTAGTAATCAATTTGTTGCATTCGAAAGAGATTTTCAAGGATATGAGATAGTGGTGCTTCTTCTCACATAACCCGTTGAGGAAAGCAAATTAAGCTTTCTTAAAAGGTCTAAAAAATGTAATGGACCACCCTGGTTGTTGAAAACGTCATAGAGGTCAAGGATCATCTCTCTAGTAGGTTGTTAAAAGTAGGGGTAGGTATGGATCGAGTATCTGAGGTTTTAAAGGTATTTATGATCCAATATGTTTTGTTTGAATAATTAATTATATGATCCGATTCGATCCGTAGATGTATGAATATTCGGTGTTCCGGATATCCAGAAAATATTAAATTTGTAACCGGATATCCGATTCGATCCGTATAAATAAAATTAAAATTAAAAACTAAATAAAAATCAAAATAATATAAAAAAATAATATTTAGTTACAAAATAAAAAATATTTAATTTTTAAAAATTCCAATAACTATTACAAGAAATTTAATAAATAAAATATTGTAAAACTTATATAAATATAATATTTATATAAGTTTTATATAATTTATTAAAATATATGTATATATATGCATATAACATATCAGATTATATATCCATTCCTAAAATTATTAGTATTTATGATTTTTTTTATTTCTTACGGGTATTACATATTAATTATGGATATCCAGATTTTTTAGTTAGAATCGAAACGAATAAAGAATTAAATCAAAATTTACATTTACTTTGCTCAGTCTAGTTAAATGTATGATCTCTTCTGCTTTTTTTTTTCTCTATAACTTTTACTTAAACTTAAGTTGATATTACCCAAAAATCATATTATTGTAACTTTGCAGTATTTTAAAGAATTTCAACCAAAAATTATACAAATTTATAATAGTCCTAAGTTTTTTTTAAAAAGTATATAATAGTGCTAAGTTCAAAAATGAAAATGCAAATGTCTTTGAATAAAGGTCTCGCATGCTACAGATGCAGAGACAAACAAAAAAACATTTTCGAAAAGCTGTTCTTTGTGGGGTTCCAAATTGTTCACGTGTTCACACCACAGTAGTGGAAACAAATTAAGAGGAAAACACCAAAATATACCTCCAAAACGAAACAAAATACGTCAAAGTATTACGAAAACACGAGGTTTATATAAGTAAAAACAGTAAGAAAATGAAGTAGAAATATACGATAAACTTGCATATAAGGTATGATGCATCTGAAACTAGAAATACGACAAATTGCTTTTTCAAAGCACTAAAACACTAGTCATTTATCATTTAATAAAGAAAATGGTGTTGACAAAAAAAAATAATAAAGAAAATGGTATTTTTCCGTGTCAATTAATTTTGAGATCTATATATTAAGGGTTGACACAAAACGAGTACTTGTCTTTTTATGTATATTTATTATTTGCCTTACTTTAAATGAATAATAGATTTTTAGACTTGTATTTGATTTGTCGGAAACATGTACTTGTTATTTCGAGTATTTATCTAAAAATATGATATTTGCAAGTTACTTGCCTTGTTCGGTTACTTAATACTTATAAGTACTTATGAATTATTTGAATATATTTCCAAGTTTCTACAAATTACTTGATAGATAATATTCTACCAGGGAAGGTTATCAAAGTTTGTTTTGTTTACTCGACTTGGTAAAAACACGAAAACTATTTTAAATAAAATATTTGCACATAATATTAAAAAAAAGAAGAAAGAACAAAATATATATATATTTTGATATAAAAGTATTGTTTACTTCTTACAACAAAGAAATATCTGTTTAGGGATTTGTTTTTTACGGTTTAGTTATCATTTTTCCAATCGTAAAACAAGTAACGAGTAATATTAAGGCGAATCGTTAACTTTGCATAGTATTCTAAAGCATACTCAAGCGTACTCATGTAATAATAATCAATCAGTTTCTATATGTCTATACGATAGAGAATATACAAGAACTTAAGAAATGTTGGTTTCAATCAACTCTCAAAATGATCCTTAAGCTACTCAGTAAGAATAAATATGCATTTAATTGTTAAAAACTATTTTTTTACTCTTTAATTGAAATCAAAATTGGAGAAATCATTATTTACAGTTTTATTTCCACTAACTCCAAAGAGGAAAATCTAGCAAATGATGGAAATCAGCATCAGAGAGAGAGAGAGAGAGAGTAAAGTTGTTTAATCACGCGGTGGTTTACCGCCCTAACAGGTCAGGCGACGAAGTTAATGGGTCGCCTGTGTTGGGAATCGAGACAGTGTTTCAACTCTCTAACGTGCTAAGACTGCAGTGGCATTATTGTGATTATTCTAGTTGACAAGGGCGTCCCACATATTTACTGGATAACTTGCACAAGGTTGGAAAGCGGCATGACCCATTCCTCAAAATCCAAATTCAAAACTCATTTGCAACCCACTTTCACAATTTTTTCAAGAAAACTATGATGGTTTGTAAGATTTAAAATTATGTTACTTTTAGTTATTTAACTAGGTGTTGTACTCGCAAATACGGGTATATTCATTTTATGAATATTTTTTAGTTTATATTTTATTAATTCAAATATTTTTGAAAAGTTTAAATTAAACATCATATTATTTATATATGACAAAGTTTCTTCAAAATATATATATATGCTTATCACTGAGTCAAAATATATATTATTCTAAAGCATACTCAGGCGTACTCATGTAATAATAATCAATCAGTTTCTATATGTCTATACGATAGAGAATATACAAGAACTTAAGAAATATTGGTTTCAATCAACTCTCAAAATGATCCTTAAGCTACTCAGTAAGAATAAATATCCATTTAATTGTTAAAAACTATTTTTTTACTCTTTCATTGAAATCAAAATTGGAGAAACCATTATTTACATTTTTATTTCCACTAACTCCTAAGAGGAAAATCCAGAGAGAGAGAGAGAGAGAAATCAAAAAATATCATAGAGGGATCCAAGATGGAAGTTCATATCCCAAAATACTTTAGAACACATTCTAATGAGTGACAAATCAAATGAAGTGATATGACTTGAAACATGCATTATAAACTATCTTAAGCAAAATATTTCAAGAAAATTAAACATACAAATTCATATAAATTTAAACCATTGTCATACCAATTATGAAGTTATTGTGAACAATAAATACAAAGTCTCCTGAAAATAATATTAATTTGATTCACAATGATTCATTTGTTAAAGAGCAAGTAACCTCATAAATATCTTCACAAGCCTCACTCGTATGATAAACTATCATATTATATAAACTAGTTTTAACTATATCTATAGTGAGTTTATAAGGAAAATAAAGAAATAACCCTTTAAAAAGTTTGTAAAAGACTTGAATGCTGACCAAATATTGTATGAAATTCGGATGAGCATCCACGAAAAAGAGAAAATGTCTTCATTATGATTTCATTAATATTATAATAAATCAACCAATAAGAAAAGGTAAGATGAGTTTGAGATTTAATAGTTTCTGAAATCATGAGGAACATGGTAGAGTGCAACGGTTTAGTACTCCATAAGACAATATCTAGGAAAATTGTGGTCTGGAACCATAGTGAGGCTAGATGAATTGACAAAACTAATATATCCTTATATGACATATAATGCCAAGGACATGGTGATAACAATATATACAAATTGATGAAATTCAATTTCGGTTCTTTTAACCTAGATGACATGGAATTTTATGAGCCAAAAGCTATGGTTTATGAATTTTCTCCAAAATCTTGGAGAGGGATAAATATAATAGAAGATTGGAGTGTGCCTAAACCATCCATATGTTGATGTCGATGAGAAAACATACTGGTAGCATCTTCAAAGGTCTTCATCCAGACTTTTGACTTTTCTATGAAATCCTTCAGACCAATCCAATTTTTGACAATTCCACTTATGTGTGTCTAATTTTCGTTTCATCTTCTTTTGGAGATGGTGGAATTTCTTGGATATTTCAGCATTTCTAAGAATTGAATACTTAAGTATGGGTTACTAAGCGAGCCAAATATCAAACTATAGATTAAGAAAAGCTTTTTGATGTCACTAAACATCATTTTCATCAAGAACAAGAACATGATCAAATGTTCTCTGAAGATGTGGAACATCTTGTACGAAGCTCTTTACAATCTCATGAGATGGGATTAACATTCGATGCAGAGTGAAGCATTTAGGCACAACCCTTCCATCAGTTGTGTATATTCCCCAAGTTTACTCTCGTTGTTTCTCTTTACCATCATGATTTCATAAAAGGAGTTTTTACAGAGCATTTTAGTTCCATTCATTTTTTATTAGGAGAGATAGGAGAGACTCCTTCAGAGTCCTCCTGGAACTCCTTTGATTCTTATATATTTTATATTTTATATATATTCTATTCATCTATGGTTTATGTGACAAAAATCATGTTTGAGTAATTACTAATTAGATTTAGGGTTGAATGATAGCAATCATCAATTGAGTTGTTCTTAATGCTTGCATTCTAGAGTAGCTAACTAGAATCTAAATGATAGGACATGGAAAACTACGAGAGTAGGTTATGTGCCTGAATAGATTCTGTTGAACTAGGCTGTTAGGTATATGCGAGAGCTGGTCTAATAAGTTTGGTGGACTTATCAAATCTCACCCATACTTCCTTCTGATTTCACCGTTAATCGACATCATGCCTTAGCCGTCGATCGATGGTCGTTCCTTTTGCTCGCATACGAGAGTTGAAGTTTAAAGGGTCAGAATAGTTAACATTTGAGTTCTAGAATATTTACATTTCCGTGCTTCCTATTCATTATAATTCATTAAGCTTGAAACCCTAGTTCTAGCATATTTACATTCATATTCACATCTAATAGAATATTTTCATATTTGCATTAGTAGCATATTTCCATATTGCATCCTACTACTTGACAAGGAATATTTCCTTAATCTGATTATTTACCATCAATATATATATTTACCCAGCTTAGTCTTTAGAAATAATAAATCTATTGTGTGCCCTTGCTCTCTGTGGATTCGATCCCTAAGTACTACACCCGATCTCTCTTTGCAAGAGTATTATTGAGTGTGTTAAGATTAGGGTTAATTTAACAGTTGATTGTTTAGGAGAATCAACTGTCTCTAAGTACTACACCCGATCTCTCAAACATGTCTACTATGTTTGAGAATGGTAATGCACGAGCTATAAACGAAAGAGTAGTGAATATTCAAGCTGAAGACATCAGAGCAGTTCTAGAGAGAGCTATTATGTTTAAGCAGAGCTACATATATATACCAGAACATGCAGCAAGGATCAGTATGTCTATGGAGAATCAAAGGACATACATCAGAGCAGAGATTGATGATATTGTGCATGAGGTCTACAAATCTCAAGAGATGTCACTGGATGAATTCTACACAAGGCTTGGTGATGTCTACTATCCTATAGACAGACGACTTACCAGTTTGACTACACGCATGGATGAGATGAAGCAAGATTTGGATACTATACAAAGACAACATGCGATTAGGCCAGACGAACGAGCATCGATCGACGGCACCCTACGACCTTCGATCGACACTGAAGCTAACATGCAGAAGACAATAACATAAACACAATTGGAAGATAAGTTTGATGAGATTGCCTTTTCTCAGAGCCTAATGAAGGAAGTTATTTCTCAACAGCTGGAAGATAAATTAGAGACTACAGCTGCAAGATTTAGAATGCTACAATGCAGTATTGAGAACCTACAAAGAAGAATGTATTCAATGGAGGTTGCTAGAGAGGTTACAAAGAACGAAAAAACCAGAAGTGATGAAGCAATGAAGAGCTTTATTTGTACATGGTTTCAGATGAGCAGAGAAGACGTAGACACTTGTTTTCCAAGTATTGATCCACCTCCATACTAGTCAGAAAGTTCAAATGTCGAGCTTAAGACTATAACCCACTGTTCAATAAATTTTAATTACTTTTCTTGATTATACTAGTCTAATTTTGGATTTTATTATACTATTACAGCTTTTTAAAGCAAAAGGAACATGAGTCTGCACAGAGCATCGATCAACACTTGATCATTGTCGATCGATGGAGCAACCTAAAATCGATCTATCAATGACTGGCCAGCATGGATCGGTGGAGCAATGGCTGGCCAGCATGGATTGATGGAGCAACCACAATATCGATCGATCGCCTTTTAACTGTGTCCTTATGGTTTATTTCCTTCACCAATCTCGGACTAAATAATACTGGTGATAGTGTTGTTTAAGTCTGGGGGAGATTTACTAATATTGTTTCCTATTTTTGAGTTTTATACTTCTAAAAAGAAAAAGAAAAAGTAGAAACTTATAGGTCATACATCGATCGACACCATAGAGTCACCATCAGTCGACAATGGATCGCGACCATCGATCGACACATGATACCTCACATCGATTGACACTTTATTACATAGTCTGGTATCGAGTTTTTTACTTAAACTACTTACTTATGATTTAAAATTTTCCTAATCAATCTGAGGCGGATTACACTGGGACAATGTAATTTGAGTATGGGGGAGGTTCACTAATGCTATTTGATTTGTTTTGAGTTTTATTTGCTATATATATAAGTTTTTCAAAAAAAAATTATTGAGTCAAAAGGGGATTATGATTAAACTTTATTATTGACTAACCACACTTTAACACCATTTTTAGAAGGTTATTTGCATAGATTACTAGAGATATTAAAGTGGATCATCCTGCCACTATATTACACTTGCTTAGAAAGTTTGAAGGAACTGAAGCTGATTTCCAACACTAATCCTAACATTATCAGCTTGCTTTGGGGCTTGGTATACACTGGATCGGGTTCCTTCAGCAAGCCTGTAGGTATAAGTCATTGCACCTTTGGTTTCTTTCTCTCTCTCTCTCTCTTCAGCATCTACTTAAAAGCTTAAAAGACTGAGATGATTTTCCAAGATGCAGAGGGGTAGGTACATTACCAATGACCCCACTATTCTAATTCAAAGGAATGATTACACATTGTTGGAAGCGAGGGGTAGGTAAATTACCTATGACCCCATTATTCGCCTACAACTTTGCCCAAAAGAAAAAGAAAGAAAAAGAAAAAGAAAAAGAAAAAAATAATAGTAATAAAAGAATGAGATGGCATCATTGAGATCTAAAAAGATTCAGAGAAGAGAGAAAAAAAGAGAAGAAAGGGATCAAAGAAGACTTTGTACCTAGTTGTTCAGATACTTGCAGAGATAAGAATCCATATGTCATTTGATCGATATTCCCAAGGTAAAGCATACACACCTTTATTTTATGCAAAGAAATGAGATCAGTAGAGGGGCGAGTCAAACTAGTATTTGCTAAGTTGTTGGTAGAATATATTTGGTTGCTATACTAGGATAGAGTATATAAAGTTTCTTTTTGATTGACTTGATAGGATGTGGTTGCAACAAAGTAGGGTGATAGTTATACTTAGATATTATGTGAGTCCCACTTTTCAAAACCTCTTTCACAGATTTGTTTGCTTGAGAACAAGCAAAATGTTAAGTCTAGGAGAGTTGATATAGCCTATTTATTACCAGTTTTAGACCATGTTATAGGCTCTATTTAGAGTCTATTATGTGTGTCTAGGCTATGTTTAGTATTTACAGGTCCATGAACGTTTTGAAGATATATGAGATACTTGGAGCTTTTGGAGCATCTCGAAGAGAAGAACCCGTAGCTGATCATCTAGGGAGTCGACGAAGCCATCGACCAATGATCGAAGCTCGAGAGCGATCGATATAGCACACTTGCCATCAATTGATGATCAAAGACCAAGTCAGAATGACGAAAATACCCTTGACGAGTTTTGACCTAATTTTAGGGCTTTATATTTACGTCTTGAGAAAGACAAAAAGAAGACACACACAGGAGAACAAGAAGACAGTTTTTACAGAGCATTTTAGTTCCATTCATTTTGTATTAGGAGAGAAAGGAGATACTCCTTCAGAGTCCTCCTGGAACTCCTTTGGTTTTTATATATTTTATATTTCATATCTATTTTATTTATCAATGGTTTCTGTGACAAAGATCATGTTTGAGTAGTTACTAATTAGATTTAGGATTAAATGATAGCAATCATGGATTAGCCCAATTGAGTTGTTCTTAATGCTTGCATTCTAGAGTAGCTAACTAGGATCTCGATAATAGGACATGGACAACTACGAGAGTATGTTCTGTGCCAGAATAGATTCTGTTGAACTAGGTTGTTAGGTACATGCCAGAGCTGGTGTAATAAGTATGGTGGACGACATCAGGCCTTAGCCGTCGATCGATGGTCGTTCCTTTTGCTCGCATACGAGAGTTGGAGTTACAAATGTCAGAGTAGCTAACATTTGAGTTCTATAATATTTACATTTTCGTGCTTCATATCCATTATAATTCATTAAGTTTGAAACCCTAGATCTAGCATATTTACATTCATATTCACATCTAATAGAATATTTCCATATTTACATTAGTAGCATATTTCCATATTTACATTAGTAGCATATTTCCAAATTGTATCTTACTACTTGACAAGGAATATTTTCTTAATTTGACTATTTACTACCAATATATATATTTACCTAGCTTAGTCTTTAGAAATAAAAAAAATCTATTGTGTGCCCTTGCTCTCGGTGGATTCGATCTCTAAGTACTACACCTGATCTCTCTTGGCAAGAGTATTATTGAGTGTGTTAAGATTATGGTTAATTTGACAGTTGATTGTTTAAGATATTCATTACCCTGCTAGAACAAAACACACTGTATTAGCAGTCTACCATGTTTTTCATGATTTCTCTCTCGAAATCCAGAAGCTGAAGATACCTGCAAGATGGTTGAGCATATGGATCCAACTCACACACTTCAGACTGCCTTGGATGGAAAAACCTTTTACGGCCAAATTCTAATGTTTGTAGACAAATCTTTGTTCATTGAACAATGACTTCCATTATTTGCATGTTAGCTTGAAACGAGCGAGGGAATTTACTGGAGCTCTAACAAGGATTCCTTCCACTATGTCAGGTATGCGATAACCAGCAAGTTCTTAGTAAACTTCTCTCTCTGTTTGCTGCACTATTTTATTCTGGAATATAAGAGCTACTTTCTCTCTCAGGCAGCATAACTTTTAAAATCAGAGGTACATGAATTGTAAACAAGTTCGCAATGGAGTAAGTGTTGCACTTATGTTGGTAGGAGCCTTATCATCTTCCATGTTTGAGTTTTTGCGGGACCTCTAACTGCTGAAGGTTTCTTTCTCTGCAATCAAGAAGTTGGTTCACTTGCACTATTTTCTTCTGAAATATAATAGCTACTTTCTCTCTTAGCTATCAAAACTTTTAAAATCAGACGTAGATGAATTGTAAACAAGCTCGCAGTGGAATAAGTGTTGCGATTATGTTGGGAAAAGCCTGATCATCTTCCCGTTGGAGTTTTTGCGGGGCCTCTAACAAATTATGTTATAAAAAACTTATTAACATTGTTGCTGAGAGAGGAAAAAGGTGAGGAGGAGGAGGAGGAGGAGGAGACATAAGAAGAAGCTGATAGAAGAAAAGGACGACGAAGAGGAAGAATAAGAAACATAAGAGAAAAAAAATAATGTACTAAGTTATATATTTGATACTCCCTCCGTTTCAAAATATTTGTCGTTCTGGAGTAGAATTTTTGTTTCAAAATAAGTGTCGTTTTCGGTTTTCAGTGCAAAATTTATTGATAATATTCTCTATTCTATTTTTCTATTGGTTGGTATATGGTTAGGTGTATTGGTAATAGTGTTTTTATTTTGAAAATATGTAAAATTAAATGTTTTCTTAATCCGTGTGCATAAACCTAGAACGACAACTAATATGAAACAAAGGGAGTAATAAAATAAAATAGTATAATATAGTATTTACAAGATTTATTGTATTGTTCATGAAAAAATTGTTTTTGCATTAGATATAAAGTTTTATCTTTAGAAAACTTTAAATAGTCGGTTCATTTTATTGGCATACAACTTTTAATATTACCATGAATTTGCATTATATTCTATTTGTTACAAAAATATATAATATAACTATTAATGGAGAGCATTGTTCTTCTTTTCCAATGTATCCTAACAACTGATTTTGTGTTGGTGATGATATGTTACCTGTTTCTGGTGAGAACTGTAGGAGCTTGGTGAAATTTTGGCGGCTTCCAGTGCTAAAGAAAAGGATGAAGGGACATGAGCCAACATAAAAGCCATTAATAAAGACTATTGTACTATAATATAATGTATCCTAGCCATGAATATTATAGTATGATGTTCACCGGACATCACATACCAAAAGCTGACACGACGACTTATATTCATGGCAATTGCTTATCTCACAATATACCTACAATTATATTGCAAATACAAATTAATTTTAGATCAATCCTTATCGGCTTCGAGACCATCCCATTCTCTTACTCACTACTAGATCCAATTGATAGTTATTTTACTTGAGTAATAAGATCCTAGCCAGCTCAAAATCTCTAGACATAGGGGATAAGGGATAGGCATTTCTATGCAATTCAGAACCTCAAGCACACAAGAGTTGTGGATTAATTGGTGACGCAGAAGCTGCAGAAGACTCATAATACTCTTAGTTCTCCTTCTTTGGATATGGCACACCAAAGATATTGAACCTTAAGTTGTTGAATATTACACACCAACAAAGAACACTCAAAGAGAATTCTAGAGAAGAAGAAAATATTTGATTGATTGATATTGAAACAAGAAATTCAACATCATCTAAAGAGAGATGCTTGTACATGCACAAGCTCAAAGAAATAGCAAACATTAAAGACTAAAAGCTCTTCTCGAAACACACAGCAAACTGATTTTAAAATTCAAAATAAAAACATAACTTAGACTAATATAACTTAGGTAGCTGGCCAAGCTGTTTGAGTACTGACCTTGCTTAGCTCGGCTGACACTCTAGGTAGGTCCTTGGGCAGGTCCAACATGGTTGGTAACTGCCATCTCCCAAAGGGTGCGATCTGGACCATTGATGAAATCAATGGCCAGAAATGATGCTGAAAGGGTGCAACCTTTTTGGAGGAAAAAACTGCCCTTTCCTTTTAAAAGTAAGGACAGATCGTGTGTGAAGAACACACAAAAACCCATGCTTTCTTCTACATCCTAAGACACACAAAATTATGTGGATAAGGAGAGAAGAGGGCGGTCTGGTCAGTGCAAGGCGGAGACTCGCCCAAAAGCTGGAATGAAGCCGGTTTATGAAATTAAGGGCAACGATGCATGGCCTGCTAATGTTTGTGATCTTGGATGAACCTATGTATTCCTTCACCATGCATGTTTGTTCTCTGCAACTCGGGAACATGAAGCAGGTCAATTAGGAATTAGGCACTAGGGTCATGCTTGGTCGATCTTAAGCAAGGGCGATCCATGATCTCTCAAAGATCATAAAGCTGACTCATGGTTCGATGTTTCAGTTCATGATGAAACCTTAAATGGGTTCACTGGCATGAATTCATGATGAGTCTAGGATCAAGGATCACCCTCATGTAAGAGGAGTTGTTGATGGATCATAAGCGAAGAGGCACGAGTGGTGGGAAGAATAACTGCTCACATGAACCAACAAGTAATTGTGTTTTGTATCAAGGATCCGATTGATGGAGAGCCTTCAGGATAATAACTGGATGCGTAAGGTTCCTGTCATATGTTACGATTCGTCTGGTTACTCAACAAATTGGCTGGAAAAACATCGTGGGTATAGAATAAAAGATCTGACGGTATAAGATTCATATGGGTGACACGTTCTTAGTGGACGAAGAGCCGGTAGAGTGTTGAGAACCAAGTCGATCTTGTCTTTATGAAAGAGGCCGTGATCTAGGGATGGGTCTGATTAGTCATGATCCATGGCCAAGTACAAAGAGTCGTGATCCGTCATCAAGTCATTTATCGATAATGTGTAGTTATGGCCATGTGATGGGCAAACTGCCAAGGGATTGACATGATCCGTACATTGTCAGTCGGATCGACTAACAATCATCTTATTGGACACAATCCAACCTTGGATTGAAGGTCCGATGAATGGTATAGCCAAAGGGTGTAAGTGTTCCTAACTGAAAGAGCGCGACGGTTAAGGCATCATATGAATGCGACTTGCATCAAATGGGTGAGGATCAGCATGAGTGCATGGAATGACCATGAGCTATGAGGCCGAGTATGGACTGATCAGGATTATGTACTGCCGGCCATGATCCAAGGACAACGGATCGGGTGGTTCTTACTAACCTGATTAGAGGATGTGTCAGTTAGAAAGAATAAGGCTGGTCGGCCTGGGAGAATAGAACCTCCATAACCGGTCAAGTAAGTATGAAGACTCATCGAATCCAAGTTATGGGGGTGGTTGGTAGATTAACAAAGGATACGATGGGCATGTCAGTCTATAATATGGACTGATGATAATGATCTCTGATAAAGAAAATGATGATGGGATGATGTATAAGTTAGTAAAGACTGTATGCACATCGCCACTGATTATGAAGACTTTCTGAAGGTTACTTAGTCTGTGGGGATGGTTGGTTAAATGACTAAGTACCGAAGAGAGTTTTTTTATGCAGAAACCAAGACAAGGACCAATGAGAGACTTATTGAGTAACCATGGTCCAGTAGGCAAGCAAGAGAAAGTCGGCTAACTGAAGGGCCGATGAGCAAACAAGCTCCGAGGATGTGACAAGTGTATGATCTAGCATTTACTTGGATAGATTGGTAACTTTCTTAGATCCTGATAGTATGGTCTAGGACAATGGAACCTTAGTATTGAATCACTTGGTCCAAGTTAAGGATTTATCTAGCCGAATGGTAGTCTAGTGAACTGACCAAGGCATAACGATTAGACCGGACAAGTGCTTGATTGGAATTGAATCCAAAATTAAACAAAAATACTCCGCTGCATATAAGTATGAATGATCTAAGGTATGAATGACTAAGGAATTCTTTAGCTAAGGTATAAGATAACCCTCGCCTAAAGGGAAAATTAAACAAGAAGGGAAAAAAATTAAGAGGTTCAGCCAGTAAGTAGCATGAACGATGTAGCCCTTTGACCGCAGCCTAGGCAGGCAGATCGGGGTGCTACACATAAGCTACCTGCGTATTTGATGATCAGCTTGAACTTGTAATTTCTTGAATGGTGGTTGAAATATAAAAATGATAGTGCTTCCATCTCGACCAATGTATTCTTCATGTTGCATCCTCAGTAATCTGTGCATGTTTTGGTACATGCATTTATTTCATTGTGCTTTCCATGGTCTTATCATCTCCTCCTTCTTCAAAAAGATTTATCCTCAGATTTTTTTTTTTTATCTGTAATAAAAAGACCAAATCAACAACATTAAAATTTGAAAACAAATTATACTTACCTTGCAAGTCTTATTGATAGGCAATGTTGTTGATCTGTTTGGTTATGTAGATGAGACTGTTGAGTCTTATGAAAAATCTTGGTTCTCCTTTCTCTTGATGCATTCATTAACCCTGATTCATAAAATTTGACACACAATATATTAACACATGAAAATTCTCATAGAGTAAGAGAAATACCCAAATCTGTTTTTGCTCGGTTTTGGCTTGTATGTTGCATCTGGAGGTTCTTCTTTGATAAGGGTGAAACAAATGACGTCTTAGTAGACTGATGTATTCTCCATGTTTGCACAAATAAATCTGTAACCTTCCAACCCAATCAGATATACACATTTCTCGAAATTGACCCACACAACATGTTTTGCCACATAAGTAGTATCTTGAGGATTGGATGATCATTTCCTGTGATATTTGGTTCGTTGAATCCAATTCTGACTTAGTTTTAATCTCAAATTAGTTTCATAGTGAAACTCTTGCTGAGGTGAGTTGTGCAACACTTTATCTACATAGGATAAGAAACCACCAAAAAATCAAATGTTTATGCTGCTCCACTCTTTTCAATTCGTTTGATCTTGTTCCTGTGATTCCACTTCTCTTTTAAGCTCAAATAAAGAAAATTCACACCTAGTTCATGCTTTAACAGTTCCACTGCTCTGTACTTATTCTAAACAAAATGAGTGATCCGAAAAGTACCCAAGAATATCTTTTGGAAATCATATGGATTAAAGACAATCTATGATTTATTCCATTATTTGTTTGTGATTCTTAGGGTGTATGCTCTTCTACTACTTCTTGAATAAAAGGAATCAGGTCGTCAACAACTAGTTTCTCTTCTTACTGAATGATGAATGTTGGTACTTCAGCTTGTTCTCCTTTAATTGGTTCCTGTTCTGCCATTTTAAGCTATGAGACAGTGGTGAAAAGCTCTTGGTTCTTTGCTTCTATGGATCGACGTGTTGCGTTGGTCTTTTTGAGTTAGTTTTCCACATCCTTAAACACTTGTGACAATTCTTCCCTTCCCTTTTCACTGAGACATAATTGTTAAACATCCATAGATGGCTTAGAGGCTGCCTTCTCCTTACTGAAACAAGTTGGTGTTTTGCTAGATGAACCAAATGCACTGGATGGACATGATATCATGCTGTCATGATGTTTCTGAACCGAGTTTGAATGCTATGGCATTGCTTTGTCTCCAATGGTTTGTTTAGTTAGGTACTCCACTTGTCTCGTTCATACTTTTTCTGTTGTGGAGTTTCATTAGTAGTATGCTTCTGATTTCTTTTCAACTAAACAAACCCATTATCTCTGGATGATCCATGACTTTTTCTCCTTTGTACTTGCCCCAGAAACTTGTTGTAGAAACTTGTCCAAACTGTTTTTCAACTTCTCATGCTGTTCTTCCATGTTTTCTTTCATCATCTTCTTAAAGTGAGTAGTCATAGCTTCATAGAATAGTTTATTTGCATTGTTGCTTTCTTCTTCTTGATCTCCTGCCATGGTTCTTGAAACACACAACAATAGAAAATCAGTAACTAATTCTTATAGAAACAAAACACTCATAAATAAACACAACACAGTTTTATTACAGCTTATAATCAATTTGCAGTGTGATACTCATAAAATGAAAAAAAAAACAAATCAATCACAAAACCTAAAAATTTCGATGGAAGATGAACAATCAAAAACTCTGAACCAGATCAACATTTTTCCGTAACAGTTTGTGATCTGTGATGATTAATAAACCCTAAGCAGATTCTAGATTGCAGAATCACCAAACAAAATCGCACAATAAACACTCAGTACAGATCGATCACACTCTCAAACCCAAACATAAACAAATCAACCAAACATGTTTAACTCTTACAAATCAGATCAGAAACTTTTCTGCAAGGATATGAAGAGTAAATTTGGAAATAGATAAGAGAATAAGAAAACTTAGCTTCCAGAGAGTGATCTGATACCACTTAATAAGATCCTAGCCAAGATTGAACTCTCTGGATGTTGAGGATAAAGAATAAACCTTGCTGTGCGAATCAGAGACTCAAGCACACAAGGATTGTGGATCGATTGGTGACACAGAAGTAGCAAAAGACTCCTGATACTCCTAGTTCTCCGTCTTTGGATATGACATACCAAAGAGATTGGACCTTAAACTGTTGGATATTACACACCAACAAAGAACACTCAAAGAGAATTCTGGAAAAGAAGAAAATATTTGATTGATTGATACTGAAACAAAGAAATTCTACCATAATATAAAGAGACAAGCTTGTACATGCACAAGCTCTCGTAAATTGCAAAAACGTTAAAGACTATATGCTCCTCTCGAAACACACTGCAAACTGAGTTTAAAATTCAAAATAAAAACATAACTTAGACTATTATAACTTAGATAGAATAATACTCCTTGCTGTAGCTTGATGTATCAATCAAATAGGAGACGAATAAACAATTTGTGGCCTCGTTAAAAATATCTTTTTAGAAAACCTAGTGGGACAAAACCAAAGATAAGAAAAAAGAACACACAGAAGCTACTAGTCTATTTGATGATCAGTTTGAACTGGGAGTGTCTTGAATTGTGGTTGATGTATAAAAATGATAGTGCTTCCATCTCTACGAATATATTCTTCATGTTGCATCCTTAGCAAGCTGTTCATATTCCAGTTCATGCATCTATTTTATTGTGCTTACCGTGATCATATCATTGAGCCCACCGTATGTTGCTCCTCACAACCAGATCTGTAGAAAATCAGCAATTAAATTATCGGCAAAAGACCGTTCTGGTCAGTGCCTACTGATTTTATAAACAAATCAATCGTTGAAAATAATTATACTTATTATTTTGATGTCGTGTGCCATCTTCCTCGATCTAACCACTATAACTATATGTAATTTTTGGTGATGAAGAAAAAAACAAAGAAAAAGAAAAAAAACGTGTGAGTTAAGTGTTGATAAATGACAGTAATTTTGTCTGTTTGTAGATAATATATAAAATTTCACAGAACTTTGTAATGGGTGTATACTTAGACCATGATTAACTTTGGATTCTTAAGTGGGGTTCTTACCGTAATTTAAGAACCGGTTCATAACTTTAACAAAGAAAAAGTTAAGAACCGGTTCTTAAATAAAATTTTTAAGAACGGTTCTTAACTTTTTCTTTGTTAAAGTTAAGAACGGGTTCTTAAATTATATTAAAAACCCACCATAAAAACCGAGAGTTAATCATGCTTTTAGTTTTCATTTTGTTATGGTCATGTCCTCTAATTTCTCTTTCATCTTAGCGAATTAATAAACAAAGAAAAAGAAACATGTGTTTTGTAGGAAAATCAACTTTTGCCCTTGTTTCTTTTGAACCTATATGGTTCTTTTTGAAGTCAATGTACAACAGCGTTAGGAAAAAAAAAACACGAAGAGCTGTTTACTTATAAATAGGTGTCTAAGGGACAACGATCCAATAACTGTGAAACCCTTTTGTTCATTCAATCATTCGTGTGCTCTGAATATATTATGGGAGAACGCAAAATCCCAAACAAGTATATACCGCCAGATTTTGATCCAAAGAAGATACCTCGCTTCCGAAAACCGAAGAACCACCAAAAAAAGATTCGATTTATGCTCCCGGTTCGTGTTTGGTGCAAAAAATGTGGTAACTACATGTCCGAAGGAACTAAATTCAATTGCCGTGAAGAACTAGTCATTAACGAAACATACCTAGGGATTAAAATCCACAGGTTTTAAATCAAGTGCACCAACTGCTCGGCACCCGGCAGAGTTGACAATTCAAACCGAATTAAAGAACTCGGGATATATTGTCGAATCAGGTGCAAGTGGCCCTTATGATAGAGTACTAGAGAAGGAGGAGAAGCATGAGGGAAGCGAAAACGCATTGGAGTCGTTAGAGAAGAGAACTATGATATCTAAAAGAGACATTGAAGTTATGGCCGTGCTTGATGAGATGAAGTCTAGAAGGGCCTCGGTGAGCTTAGACTCACTGCTTGAGGCTTTGAATAAAAGAAGAAGAAAACAAGAAGAAGAGAACGTGGATGAAGAATTGCTCATTAAGTCTATAAAATTTGGTAAGCGGACTAGGATTGATGAAGAGAAAAACAATGAGGCGTTGGATGAGAAGAAGAAGAAGAAGCCTAAGAGACGTGTTAACTGTACATCTCCCAATCAAATCTCTTTTGTTCGCATAGTCTCGAAGAAGACCGCAAAGCTAACAAGGGGAATCGAATCTCTGTGTCACAACTACGGCACAGACAGCGATGAGGAGAAGTAAATCTGTTTTTTTAATCTAGCTACGGTTTTTTTTAATCACATCCGGATTAAGTTAATGGATTTTGCATAGATATTTTGTTACACTGTCTTTTTATTAAGTGTTTTTTTGGTTGATTGCAGGCATTCTACATTGTACATTTTAGCTTACTGTAAAGTTTCAGTATTTTTAGCTGATCTCATTATAAACACTGAAAACCTCATCTTGGTAAAATCCGTTTAAACCTGTGATTTGGCTAAAATAAGAACGTTGTTGAACTAATGTATGTTAATGCAGGTGAATCAAAGATAAAAGTGTAGATAATAAAAGACAACTTTTTAACGAGGTTAGTTTTTTTTTACCCTTTCGGATCATGTCCATAAATCAAATCCAGTAGAAAAAGCAAATGCAACCAATTTGCAAACATGTAAATCAAGTATAACCTTCGTGATTTACCATCATATGGATTACGTAAACTCTTTAGGATAATTTAGATAGACTATGTCAGTTATATAACAACTTGTCTCATGCTTTCTTGTTCTTGAAGATCTAATAGTGGATACGTAATTTTGATGATAATGTGGCGGTTTTGCATATGAGCATTGTACTGGTTTCAAACTCTGAGAGAAGAATGAATGGTGTTGATTGTGAAACATTTAAGTTGAGACTTGATTATTTGAGTGTTTTAAGATATGACATTAGGATAAGTATTTTGTGACTTTATATATATATATATATATAATTTCTTTCTTATTCTCTTTTTTGCTACTCCGATTCAGTCTGCACCCTTACATGATAAATCCCACAGATTTTCCTACAGAAATTTCTAACATCAGAAACGATCTCTTTAGAACTAGCTCCAGGTTCGGACAAGACATGGCACGACAATACAATTCTCCCGACTGTTATCTCCCATACATGAAGATCATGAACAATCTTAACTCCATTTATACGCTTAAGCACTCTCTCGAGCTTCTCTAAGTCCATTCCTCGTGGTGCACGCTCCATCAGTATCCCAAATATGTTCTTGAGCATTGGGAGAGTCGCAGCAAGAGCAAAGGCAGAGAAAACAAGTGTGCATATCAAATCAACCAAAACCCATTTCGGTTTCACCCAAATGATACCTCCACCAATCATTACACCAAGTGATTGAATCATATCCGCCATGGCATGTAGAAAAAATCCTTGTATGTTAATAATTCATCTCCTTAGGCGATGATTTCACACTTAAAGGATCTTTTAAAGGATCAATCGCGTCTTCTTCCTCTTCCTTGTGACAATGTTGATGTTCATTGATAGAGAGCAGAAGGTTATAGGTAAAATTCTTTAGACGAAAACGATAGATCCTTGAACTGTTGATCCTCTCAACTCGAACAAAAAGGTTTTTTGATCTTGGTGATACTCTCAACAAGTCAAAATAGGTTTAGAGTACTTCTCTAAGTGCTTAAAGCTCTTGTTTGCAATTGCAAGTTTTATAAAATCTGAATAATGTGTATATTTCATGGTTTAATGCTTCCTATATAAATGAATCCTAAAAGCCTTATTCTAATCCGAAAGGGATGTTTGAATAATTATCTAATCCTATTAATGAAAGAAAAAGAAAACACAATGCCAAGTAAAGTCCATAGGTATACAAGGCCCATTGTAATGACGGTGCGCTGCATCAGGTTCCCCCGGGGGACGAAGGATTCGTCCACGAATCTGAGGCCTCGTTATCTCCATGAAACGGAGAGAGATGCTTCACATTAAAGACATCGGATGTCCTTAATCCTGGTGGTAGCTTAACTCTGTAGGCATTAGGATTGATGCATTCAACAACTTCCACTGGTCCTATCTTCTTGGACTTCAGCTTGTTGTATTCACGTAAAGGAAGGCGTTCTTTAGTGAGGTAGACCCATACAAGGTCGCCTGTAGTGAAAGGGACTTCCCAACGTTTAGAGTCTGCTGTCATTTTATATTTATTTGCGGCCTGCGTCAAGTTATGTTGAGTTGATCGATGGAGGTCCTGCAAATTAGAGACAAACTCGATAGCCTCACCATGGTGTCAGGTTAAATCTGGTGTCGTCGCCAAGTCCAAAGGACACCTAGGAATTAAGCCGTAAACGACTTTAAAGGGGCTGAAACCGAGGCTCCGGTTAAGCGCGTGGTTGTGAGCGAACTCGGCTTGACCAAGCTTTGAATCCCATGACTTAATGTTATCGCCCAAAAGACAGCATAGAAGGTTACCCAGGGAACGATTAGTTACTTCCGTTTGGCCATCCGTCTGAGGGTGATACGCGGTACTCATATCAAGCTTAGTACCAAGGAGCTTCCATAAAGATCGCCAAAAGTGGCTGAGGAACCGTGTGTCTCTGTCGGACACAATGGAGGCGGTTAGTCCGTGTAACCGGTATATTTCCCGAAAGAAGAAAACAGCTACATTAACTGCGTCCGTAGTCTTCTTACAAGCCACAAGTGTGCCATCTTAGAAAATCGATCTACCACACCCAAAATAGAATTCTGTCCTCTCTGTGTGCGAGGTAAACCTAAAACAAAGTCCATACTTACATCAGTCCAAGGCTGAGTCGGAATAGGCAGAGGAAGATACATGCCCGCGTTAGTTGCCTTCCCCTTGCCCTGTTGACATACGAGGCAGCGAGCTACAAATTGCTCAACATCTCGACGGAGCGAGAGCCAGAAGTAAGATGATGCGACCAGCTGAAATGTACGGTCGCTGCCCACATGAACTTCGTTATGAACCTCGGAGACAATTTGTAGGCGAAGGATACGATCAGGGACACATAAACGAACTCCCTTGAACAATAAGTCATCTTGAATTGTATAGTCACTCTCGATGCCGAGTTGTACATCTTCAAATATTTTGTCAAAGAAAGTATCTGTCGTGTACAATGTCGCAAAAGAATCAAAGACCAATACCCGCACTTGCATGGTAGTGAGTAAAGAATGCTGTCTACTAAGTGCATCTGCGACTCAATTTGTTGCGCCCGACTGATGACGAATTGAAAACGTAAATTGCTGGAGATAAGCAATCCAGCTTGTGTGTCTGGCGAACACCTTTGCTTGGCTACCGAGGTGTCTGAGAGCATCATGGTCCGTGAATAATATGAACTCCCGATGTACTAGATAGTGACGCCAATGTTTAATAGCTTGAACAATGGCGTAAAATTCAACATTGTATGTACTGTATCGGCTTCGAGCACCGGCGAGTTTCTCGCTATAGTAAGCCACTGGCTTTCCCTGTTGACTAAGGACTGCGCCGATTCCGAGTTTAGACGCGTCGCAATGGGGTTCGAACGTCATGGAGAAGTCTGGAAGAACGAGAACTGGAGTTGTAGTAAACTTTTCTTTAATTAGGGAGAAAGTGTCTGAAGCCTCTTGTGTCCATGCGAACTTGCCTTCCTTCATACAAGAAGTAAATGGAACCATTATAGTGCTGAATTGATTAATGAAGCGACGGTAAAAGGAATCGAGGCCGTGAAAACTCTGGACTTCTGAGACTGTTGTCGGCATAGGCCATGATCGTATGGCTTCAATTTTGGTCATGTCCATAGATAGGCCTTTATCAGAGACTATATATCTCAAAAACAGAACTTGAGAAACTCCAAATTCACACTTTTGTGATGCTGCGAAGAGTTTTTCTTTGCGTAAAACCGTGAGGACCTCGCGTAGGTGTGGTTTCGGATATGAGTTCGGGTATTCGATAAAATTCTCAAACCTAAATAGGAAAACGACAAAAGGCGATAATCTAAATATTTGACCTAATATTATAATTTCTGTGTATTATATGTTTCTTTTGTCTGCCGCCTGATTAGGTGATTTTCAGATTTGTATTATAAAAGGTGGCGTTCAGGCGAACAAAATTGACCGACTCTTCTTGTCTCAGAATATGGATTCAACTAATTTTCTTGGATCAAATGTAAGAGACAAAAGAATAAAAGACTAAAAGTTAGTAAGGTCGTATTGTTTTTTCCGTTTTTTGTATCCTTTCATTAAATAAATTGTTCAATTATTATTTGTATACAACTTAGCAACTGCAAAAGAAAGGAGAACATTATCAAATATGCATCATAAAGTGGTTGTATTTGTTTTAACTAAACATAAAGTTATTGAAATTATCAGTCCAAATCTAAAAACAGGAGGAAGCCGAGTACAAAACACTCAGTCCACGTGGTTATTCAATATTGAAGCAAGAATCTGGTCCTTAATCATCTTGTCGTCTCTAGTGAGTTTGGCTTCTTCATCTGCAAGATCAGTGGCCTTCTTTACCCTAAACTCTTTGACCAAACTCCGGTTTTCCATCACCTTAGAAAACGAGTTTGAGGAATAATCCCGTGTTTCTTATTGCCACATAGCTCCGCACCTTCTTTTGAAAGGTGCTCATGCGAGCTAGTAGAATATATCTAGCTATAGCTTTCTTTCGTAGCTTTAACCAATGACGAATTAGCTTAGCGGTTAATATCTTTGGAAAATTTCATTTTTACCTTCCTTTTGCTACCACAATTCATATTTACCTTTATTAACAGAATATTTTCACAAATATTTTTTCATTAAAAAGACAAAACACTCTTACACCTTTACTTTATAGATTTATAAATATAAAAAATTATTTAAATAAATAATAAAAAATCAAAAAAATATTTTTTTCATAGTTTTCAAATTATAGGTTTTCAAATTTGAATTTTTTATAAAAAAAATTCTAAATTTTCTTCTAAACTTTTTTTCTAAGAATGTAAAATCCCACTCCTCAAATCTAAATTTTAAGTATAAATTAGTTAAACTTAGAGTTATAAATTTCTATTTACCTCTTTAAAATGAGGGTAAATGTAGTTAAGATAAACATGAAAAATAATATTAGGAATGTGGTAGTTTAGACAATCACATGTTTATATTTCGTTGGGACTGGTTGAAGGTATTACTACTTGTGTGACTGGTTCAGGTTTGTCTTTTAACTTAAATTATAGCTACATCATATTTTTTTACAGGAAATTTTAATTTTACTACAATTTTAATAGATATCGCTTTTTAAATTTACCAATGAATGATTATTTTCATAAATATCTTAAATTTGTGATTAAAAACACTAAGCTATTTTTTAATATTTATAAAATATTTTTAAATTTAATCTCATCCCCTTACTACTAAAACCTAAATAATAATTACTGAAACCTAAACTCAAATGTTAGTATATTTTTAATTGAGTGTATTTTGAAAATGATACTTAATTTATTGTATTTTTAGCAGTTTTTCTATTTTCTATCCATTTGTTCTGATTTGTTTAAGGTTTCCCTAGATTTATTTTATTTTATTTTGTGGAATGTTTAGGCATGCCATAATGGAGGAGCTAGCCTGATTTTGAGCTAGAATCACATATATGGTTTGTTAGGACGTCTATTCGAAAATTCAACATTCAAAAACAAATAATATGTTATGAATAAATACATTTCATGTAACATTTAAAAATCAGAACATTAAAATATTATTTTGCATTCTTTTCCGTTTGCCATTTAGCTAATTTCTCTAAAATTTTGTCACTAATTCATTTTTAAACAATGCTTGAATTTTCAACTCTACGAAACGTCATTAGCTACGTATATTTTATTTACTTAGCATCTATATATGTTATGTGGCATCTATGTTCATTGCTATTCATATGCAAATAAAAAATGGATAAAAGATGGAGTCTTCAAGGGATGACAGCTCTTGTAACTGGTGGAGCTAGCGGAATTGGGTTTGTGTTTCTCCTCTATTCTTCTGCTTTGATATAGTATTTTCTAAATTTATTTAATTTTGACTGTTTTAGGCATGCCATAGTAGAGGAGCTAGCCGGTTTTGGAGCTAGAATTTATGTATGCGACATATCTGAAATACTGCTCAATCAAAGTTTAAGTGAATGGAAAAAGAAAGGGTTTCAAATTAGTGGCTCAATCTGTGATGTATCCTCTCGTCCCGAAAGAGAAACACTTATGCAAACCGTCTCAACGACGTTCGATGGGAAGCTCAGCATTCTTGTAAGAACTAAACATATATTCCCTCCGTTCCATAAAAATATATGTTTTGGTATTTTCATACATATTAAGAAAACACATTAATCATACATCGTTTTTAGAAATTATCAAATTCCAATGTATTTTAACCAATAGTCTTTCAATAAATTCAATTAATTTTATTGAAATTTGCAATTTTTGTATAGACAACATAAAAAAATACATCTTCATGAAACATTTTATTTTTTTAAACATCTATCCTAATGGAACGGAGGGAGTATTTTTTAAAGGAACAATAACTATTAGGTAGTAATATATATAGTACGATTTTGATTACTCTTTTTTGGTTAACATAGGTGAACAACGTTGGCGGACTTCGCACAAAGCCAACAATAGAATATCTAGCTGACGATTTCTCGTTCCATATTTCAACAAACTTAGAATCTGCTTATCATCTTAGCCAACTTTCACATCCTCTCCTAAAAGCTTCTGGATCTGGAAGCATTGTCTTTATTTCTTCTGTTGGAGGGGTTGTGTCGATGGAAGGTGGCTCTATCTATTGTTTAACCAAAGGTACATCGACTGACTCATAAGTAGAGGGGCCCAATTGTATTATGGATTCATATTTGTATCATTATGTAAAATTTTAACTTTATACATTTTCTATTACCTGTTAATTTTCAAATGATGTTTGGTAAAAGAATGAAACATATCTTCTATGAATTTGATGTTAAGATACAAAGTAAGTTGGTTAGATTGACACGTATATCTTTTTCTTTAATTGTGTGTATGTGTAGGAGCTATAAATCAACTAGCACGAAATTTGGCGTGTGAATGGGCACGAGACGACATAAGAGCCAACGCTGTTGCTCCTAATTTTATCCAGACTGCTATGGTTCAACCTGTAATGAGTGACAAACTCTACAGTGTTTTTTTTTTTTGCCCCAAATTTTCTCATGCACTTCTCATTCTCTTGTCTTTTCTTTTTTTTAAAAAAAAATTCAGCTTCTCGGAGATGCCGGCTACAAGAAGAGTTTGTTTAGTCGAACTCCACTTGGTCGCGCTGGAGAGCCAAAAGAGGTGGCATCACTTGTGGCTTTTCTGTGTCTACCTGCAGCTTCATATATTACTGGTCAAACCATTTGTGTTGATGGAGGTCTCACTGTCAACGGTTTGTCCTATCAGCAACAGGCTTGAGCCGAGACTTGTGTTTGTGTAACATTTTATCAAAGAGTTTTATGTTAACTAAAGATCAAACTTTAATAATATCATGCAAATAAAAGAAGAGAAATTTAATTTTCAATGTATATTTAATTACGTACTCAATCAAGTGCAAAACTAGCATAACTGAATTGTGAAATTACAATTACTTTCTGTGACCAAACGAAAAAACTAAAAATATTTGTACGGAGTCTTTATGAAACAATGAATTATTTGAGAGTTTTTCAAAAAAGATTCAAAAATTGAAGTCAAACACAAAATTAACTTCATGTTTTGTCAATACTATTTACTCATGATTTTCTCATACACTCCTTAGACTTTTTAAATATTTACAAAATTATCATCATAATTTAATTTTCTTTTATTTTTGAAATGACAAAAAAACAAAGACACCCTAAACATTTATCCTTATTTACAAAAATATTAGTACCATCATTTTTTCTAATCACCATGAACAACTATTTTTCATCTATGTTTTCTTCATTCTACACCAACAACTCTTTATTTCCTCTCATTTTCTTCACAAACATAAATTTTACATTTTTGAGATTCTTTTGTAAATAATCGTCAAATTTTTTTTTGCTCATATTAAATGGTTGGACAGTGAAAAGGTTGGAAGTGAGCTTACACCAAAAATATAACTATTTACATGTTTTCGTCATTATTCAGATATGTGTTGCAATAGTAGATTGTTTTGTATATCTATGTTTATATGACTATGTAGTCTTCTTATCAACACACATGTTAGTTTTGCAATTGACCAAAAAAATTTTTTTGCAGCGTTGACTTCAATAGAAGTCGACGTCTTTACCTTTGAAAACCATAAAACAAAATTTGGTAGACTTAGGAAGAAGTCTACATAAAAGAAGTCAATTTGCAATTGACTGAAGTTTTAACTTTTCATAGTAGATTACATCGGAAGTCTGCATCAAGTAGACTGCAGCAGAAGTTTGCAAAATGTTAGATTTGCATTTGACCAAAATTTTGACTTTTTAAATATGTTAGTTTTGTATTTGACTAAAATGTTAAAAGATTGACCAAAAATTAATTAAAATGTAGACTTCATATTCAGTCTACTAGTCTTAGAAAAATGTAGACTACAAATGAAATCTACTATTTTATTTTGGTCAAACACAAAACTAACACATCGGATTTGAGTGTAGACTTCATATGAAATCTACACATTCGTAGACGTTCATTTAAATCTACTCGCAAAAAGTCAAACTAAGTTAAGCTTGGTCAATTGCAAAACTAACATCTTTTAAGTGTAAACTAAAAAGATAGTCTACTAATATAAAATCATAACTTTTGTTTCAAATACAAAAAATAAAATGCAAATTTTGGAATTACAAAAACTAACTCAAAGAGTATACATATACGACAGTCTGCATATATAGACTGGAAAGCAACTTTATTATCTTTGCAGACCTCATATAGAGTCTATGTATAGTATTCTATTAAAGTGGATTTGTGTAATATTCATTAAGATTTTTCACGATTTTATTGTTTCACAGTATTTGTTAGTGAATCCTAATGGTCTTGAATGAATTTCAAAGTTAATATATTATAATTATGGAACTATCAATTTTTTTCTTTGACTATGTTGTTAACTAATAAATGCAGACTTCCTTGACAAAACAAATCTAGACTGCAGTTCTAGTTTACATCAAAAATTCTATTAAAAGTGCATATGTGTATTTTTATCATCTTTTCATGATTTTATTATTTTACAATGTGTTTTAATAAATCTTAATGGTCTTGAATGAATTTTAAAATTTAATGTATTATAATTATGGAACTAACAAATTTCTTGTTTGATTATGTTATTAACTAATAAGTGTAGACTTACTTTAAAGTTTTCTTCTAGCTATTAGCACGCAATTTTGAGATGACTTCATATTCCAAAGCATTCGCTGTTCCGGCATAATCTCCGGTGAGACTGCCGGTGAGAGAAAAAAAATTATGAGTGACACTGAGAACATCCAAAATCATAATTATCAAGATTCTCCTTCTCGGATGAACTATCCGAATCCTTTGGAATATGAAACGATTTACATCAGTTTTAGAATTTAATTAACGATATTAAAGTGTACATCATTTCACATTAGTTTTGTTTTTAATGATATTAAAGGTTTAAAGGATTTACATCAGTTTTATGATTTACATCACTGTATAGTTTGTTTAAGAAGTTGTAGAACCCACAAAAAAAAGATGATGACATGGATGCCTTAGATGGAGAGAAAATTGTGGCAAAAGATTTTGTTTATTTATTTATTAATGATATGTTAATGATCTCATTTTTCGAAGCTGTATTTACATCATATGTTTCATGTATTCTGGGTACAATTTCTTCATAAAATGTGTTTGGTAGTTATTGTTAAGCATATAACTTATACATTTTGATCTGAGGTAGTAAATTGTTTTACTTGGTAAAGCATAAAAAAATATAACGCATTTTTGCTGAGCAATGAAAAATACTGGTCAATGGTTCTATGCAATGACTATTTATTTAAATTTGTTATAGTTTAGTTATTCTACTTTTATTTGAATGACTTTTTTGTTTTTGTATTAATCATCTCACAAATTAAGCAAAATCATATGACGAAAGTTGGTACTAAATTAAATATTGCATACAAATCAGCCCATAGAAGGCACAAACCACATACATTCTCTTCATAGGTACCTGACTCCTGTATATACTACATACTTCTTTTCCTCAAAATCTAAATCAGTGGATCTCATTTCTCGAACACCAAACGTAACACACTGTTTCACTACATATACTTTGGAATCTATTAAACGCCACCAAACATATTTGCTTCTTTACAAATCCACTTCGGAAACCAGCAATATAAAAAAAAAACTGAATCAGAACTTGGAACTTCATAACCATGTTTAGCTCAGTATTTCTTGCTTTAACATAAACATCATCAGATTTGACGTGTCAATCTATGTAGAATTTAAATATCATTAATTAAAAATCTCACGTGTTTTTCCTTGTTAATTTAAGTTGGGTAGTGATATCAGTTCTGATATGATCATGGACCAGCTAGTTGATGAAGACTTGGGGATCAAAGACAAAGATGATCTAGCTATTCACAAAAGACCAATGACTCGTTCACAAACCAAGAAACTAAAAGAAACTATTGGGAAAGTACTTAAGAGTTCATGGAAGCATGAAGAAAGTCTTGGAGATGATTTTATTAACCGAGACATACTTATCACCATTCAAACCATTCCATCTCCAAGCTGATCATCATCTAGGCAAGGGTTCTTGTGTGTGCTCTTTTTCCCTTGATTAGTTTTGTCCCACTGGGTTTTCTAATCAAGTTTTTTAACGAGGCCATGAGTTCCCTTACACATATCCTAGATTGATGCATCATAGTTTATCTCGATTACATTTTTGGACCAACCTTATTTCTTTACCTTATGTTATGTTTTAGACTATGGTCTTTATGTTATTTTCTTTTCGAGACTAAGGAGCGTGTTCCTTACTCTCTCTCTATATATATGTTCGACCAAACCCTAATGAAAGTAACCAATCTTTTATCTTCTCTCGAGTTCTCTCTTGACGGTTCCATAGTTGTCTTTTGTGTTCTTGAGTTTGTTAGTGTGTCATATCTAACAAAACCCTTAAGAGTGTCTATCTCGGTGTGTCATATCCGATTTATTCACTTAGGAGTATCAAGGAGCCTTTCCGCAGCCTCTTGTGTTACCAATCGATTCACATACCTTGAAGAACTTGAGTCTTTGATTCGTTCTTGCAAGGATCTATCCCATACATCCATAGAAACATCCTAGGAGTATATTAAGTGGTATCAAAGCAACTCTGGAAGGGGAGTTCTCATTTTTCTCTTGTTTACGATTCATCATTTCATCTTGTTTCACGAAACCATTGTTAGATTTGTATGTTGTTGTTTGTTGTAATCATTCTCGTGTTTATTGTTCACGGATCTACTTGTTTGTGTTTCAAAATCATTGATCTAAGAGTTTGTGTCTAGATCTTTTGAAAACTATTCATCTCTTCATATATTTGTTTGTGGATTTGTTGTTCTTATTAGACTATTGACTAAATCGATCTCATAACTTGCTATTGTGTTTGATCTTTTGTTTTTACTTGTGTTAGAACTCCTTACTGGTTGATTTCATCTTTTGTTTCAGGTACCAATGGGTAATGTCACTGATGAAGAAGCGGAGCTAGTAAGAAAGAACAGCTTAATCAGACTATGCTAACCAATATGACCGAGATGATGAAAGATAGTCTGAAGGAGATCCGTGAAGAGATTAGAAAAGCTACTAGTCAGGGACATGGTCATGAGACTAGAAGAAACAGACGTACTCATACTCAACAAGAGCATGCTGGATCACATGAAACTGACAACTACTATGAGCGTGATCGAGCTGAAAGAAGTGGATCTTCCTCATCTTCTAGAGGTAGCAGGAGAAGGCAGAGACGTGAACCAGAAGGTAGGAGACCTTACCGTGATGAGCTTGCTGGTTTAAAGCTCAAAATCCCTCCATTTCATGGCAAAGTTGATCTGAATGCCTACCTTGAATGGGAGAAGAAGATAGAGTTTGTATTCAGTTGTCAACATTACACAAATGCTCAAAGGATTTAGATTGCCGCAACTGAGTTCTATGACTATGCATTGAGCTGGTGGGATCAGCTGGTGACTACTAGAAGACTTAATCAAGAGTATCCGGTTGAATCATGGCATCAAATGAAGTCTCTTATGCGTAAAAGGTTTGTCCCGACCCACTATCACCGTGATTTACATCAAAAGCTGAGAAGACTCACCCAAGGATCAAGGACCGTAGAGGAATACTATCAAGACATGGAACTACTGATGTTGAGAGCTGGTATCTCGAAAGACAGAGAAGCTACTATGGCAATGTTTCTTGGAGGACTTAACCGTGAGATACAAGATAGTGTGGAGATGCAGCACTATGTTGAGATAGAATAGATGTTGCACAAAGTTATTCTGTTGGAGCAACAAATTAAGAGGAAGCATCACTCGCGAGGAAGCTATGGATCTACTAAGTATCGACCACCTAAATAAGAGAAGCCGACTCATCTGAAAGACAACAAGATTCAACCTAAACAAGAGACTAAACCTAACAATATTTTCAACAAGGATAAGGTGAAGACTGAAGGCAATACTTCACGGGCTAGAGATGTCAAATGCTTCAAGTGTCAAGGGCGTGGACATTATGCCAATGAGTGCACCAACAAAAGAGTCATGATCCTTCTTGAGAATGGAGATTATGAATCTGAGGATGACAAGGCAAGGACTGACCCTGAGCTATCCAAAGAAGAAAGTGAAGTAGAACCAGTGAAAGGAAGGTTGATGGTTGAGAGAAGAATTTTGAATCTCCAAATCAAGTCCGAGGAGCTGGAGCAACGAGAGAACCTATTCTACATGAGGGGCCTGGTCCAAAGGAAGGTTTGTAGCATCATCGTAGATGGAGGAAGCTGTGTCAATGCAGCAAGTGAAACCATGGTTACAAAGTTGGGTCTACAAGTTAGAAAGCATCTGAGACCATACCGACTACAATGGCTCAATGAAGAAGGAGAGATGCGAGTATCTAATCAAGTCCTGGCCCCTATTGCTATTGGAAGATATGAGGATGAGATTTTTTGTGATGTTTTACCTATGGAGGTTGGACATATACTTATTGGACGACCTTGGCAATCTGATAGAAGAGTGATACATGATGGATACTCCAACAAACATACTTTTGAGTTCAAGGGTAAGAAGACTGTCTTGGTTCCTTTGACGCCTAAGGAGGTCCAACAAGATCAGGTACAACTTCAAAAGAAGAAAGAGATTGACCTCAAACCTTTATCAAACAAGCAACAAAGCTTCTATGCCAAAATGGGTGATATCAAAAGAACTCTTTATGCTAATCAGACTATATTTTTACTTGTTTCTAAGGAATCAATCTCAAACTTGACTAATCTAGAACCGGTATATCCGATTGAGATTGAATCTCTTTTGCAGGAGTATAGAGATGTTTTCCAGAAGAGAATCCTATAGGTCTTCCACCTATCGAGGGATTGAGCACCAAATAAACTTTGTTCCCGGATCATCTCTTCCTAATCTTCCTGCCTATAGAACTAATCCGGTGGAAACAAAGGAGTTGCAAAGACAAGCTGAGGAGCTAATGTAAAAGGGACATATCCATGAGAGCATGAGTCCTTGTGTGGTTCCTTTCTTGCTTGTACCAAAGAAGGATGGTAGCTGGAGAATGTGTGTGGATTGTAGAGCTATCAACAATATCACGGTGAAGTATCGACACCTTATTCCTAGATTAGATGACATGCTTGATGAATTACATGGTTCTTACATATTTTCTAAGATTGATCTTAAGAGTGGTTATCATCAAATTAGGATGAAAGAAGGAGATGAATGGAAAACTGCATTTAAAACTAAACATGGTTTGTATGAATGGCTTGTAATGCCTTTCGGATTGACTAATGCACCTAGTACATTCATGAGATTGATGAATCATGTTCTTAGATCATTCATTGGTGTCTTTGTTGTTGTGTACTTTGATGACATTCTTGTGTATAGCTGTGTTATGAGGAACATATAGAACATCTGAGGGCTGTTCTTGATGTCTTGAGAAAGGAAGAACTTTATGCTAACTTGAAAAATTGTACTTTTGGTACGGATAACTTGGTCTTCCTAGGTTTCGTTGTGAGTGCAGATGGTGTTAAGGTAGACCAAGAAAAGATCAAAGTTATTAAAGATTGGCCGAGTCCTACAAATGTGAGTGAAGTAAGGAGTTTCCATGGACTTGCCGGCTTCTATAGAAGATTTGTTAGAGATTTCAGTACCATAGCTGCTCCCTTGACTGAAGTAATCAAGAAAGATGTAGGATGCAAGTGGGGAGACACACAAGAAGCTACGTTTCAATGCCTAAAAAAGAAGCTTACTAATTCTCGTTTACTCACTCTTCCTGATTTCAATAAAACTTTTGAGATTGAATGTGATGCCTCAGGGATTGGTATTGGTGCTGTATTGATGCAGGAGAAAAGACCCATAGCATACTTTAGTGAGAAGCTTGAAGGAGCAACTCTCAACTATGCTACTTATGATAAAGAATTGTATGCTTTGGTAAGAGCTTTGCAAACATGACAACATTATCTCTGGCCCAAGGAGTTTGTTATACATACGGATCATGAATCCCTCAAGTATCTGAAGGGCCGAAACAAGCTAAGTAAAAGACATGCTCGGTGGGTTGAGTTTATAGAAACCTTTCCTTATGTAATCAAATACAAACAAGGTAAAGAAAATATAGTTGCTGATGCACTATCACGGAGGTATGTTCTTTTAAACACTCTTGATGCTAAACTTTTGGGTTTTGAACAAATTAAGGAAATGTATGACACTGATTCTGATTTCAAGGATTCATATAGGTCATGTGAGAAGTTTGCTGTTGGACACTACTTTAGACAAGATGGATTTCTTTTCTATGATAATCGTCTATGTGTTCCTAATTATTCTTTGAGCGATTTATTTATCAGGGAATCCCATGGAGGAAGTCTTATGGGACATTTTGGTGTTGCTAAAACTCTTAAAGTCTTGCAGGATCATTTCTTTTGGCCACGCATGAAGAGGGATGTAGAAAGGATCTGTGAGAGATGCGCAACATGTAAGCAAGCTAAGTCAAAGGTTCAGTCACATGTTTTGTATACTCCTTTACCTATTCCTCATCATCCTTGGAATGATATCTCTATGGAATTCATAGTTGGATTGCCTAGAACTAGAACCGGAAAGGATTCAATCTTTGTTGTTGTTGATAGGTTTTCCAAAACGGCTCATTTTATAGCTTGCCACAAGACTGATGATGCTTTGAATGTTGCTAACTTGTTCTTTAAAGAGATTGTGCGTTTACTTGGCATGCCTAGGACTATAGTGTCTGATAGAGACACTAAGTTTCTTAGTTATTTTTGGAAGACTCTTTGGTCTAAACTAGGTACTAAGCTCTTGTTCTCTACTACATGTCATCCGCAAACTGATGGACAGACTGAAGTAGTCGATAGAACAGTAGGGACACTCTTGCGTGCATTCATAAAGAAGAATTTGAAATTATGAGAAAATTGCTTGCCTCATTGTGAATTTGCATATAATCATGCTATGCATTCTGCTTCTAAGTTTTCTCCTTTTGAAATTGTTTATGGGTTCAACCCCACCTCTCCTTTGGATCTTATACCTTTACCTGAGTGTGACAGAGTTAGTATTGATGGCAAAAAGAAGGCCGAGATGGCGAAACAACTTCATGAGCAAGCAAGGCTCAATATTGAAAAGAAAACCAATCAATATGTTAAGCATGCTAACAAAGGAAGGCGTGAAATGATCTTTGAAGTGGGTGATCAGGTTTGTGTTCACCTAAGGAAAGAGTGGTTTCCTAATGAAAGAAAGTCTAAGCTGATGCTGCGGATTGATGGACCATTTGAGATCATAAAGAAGATCAGCAATAATGCTTCCAAACTAGACTTGCAAGGTAAGTATGATGTGAGTAATAGCTTCAACGTTACTGACTTGATTCCTTTTGTGGCAGATGAACCGGATTTGAGGACAAATCCTTTTCAAGAGGGAGGGGATGATATGGTCATGGAACAGCTAGTTGATGAAGACTTGGGGATCAAAGACAAAGATGATCTAGCTATTCACAAAGGACCAATGACTCGTTCACAAACCAAGAAACTTGAATAAGCTATTGGGAAAGTACTTAAGAGTTCATGGAAGCATGAAGAAAGTCTTGGAGATGGTTTTATTAACCGAGACATACTTATCACCATTCAACCATTCCGTCTCCAAGCTGAGCATCATCTAGGCAAGGATTCTTGAGTGTGCTCTTTTTCCCTTGATTAGTTTTGTCCCACTGGGTTTTCTAATCAAGGTTTTTAACGAGGCCATGAGTTCCCTTACACATATCCTAGATTGATGCATCATAGTTTATCTCGGTTACATTTTGGACCAACCTTATTTCTTTACCTTATGTTATGTTTTAGACTATGGTCTTTATGTTATTTTCTTTTCGAGACTAAGGAGCGTGTTCCTTACTCTCTCTCTCTCTATATGTTTGACCAAACCCTAATGAAAGTAACCTATCTTTTATCTTCTCTCGAGTTCTCGCTTGACGGCTCCATAGTTGTCTCTTGTGTTCTTGAGTTTTTAGTGTGTCATATCTAACAAAACCCTTAAGAGTGTCTATCTCGGTGTGTCATATCCGAACTATTCACTTAGGAGTATCAAGGAGCCTTTCCGCAGCCTCTTGTGTCACCAATCGATTCACATACCTTGAAGAACTTAAGTCTTTGATTCGTTCTTGCAAGGATCTATCCCATACATCCAGAGAAACATCCTAGGAGTACATTAAGCTCCATACGTGAGCAAAATATTAGGTTCAGACGTTTACTGTTTCTGAAGCCCGAAATGCTTCATCAATTGATCTTTGTAGGCTTTCAACGCAGAGTTTAGCAGAAATGTAGAAAGCTTCATGTGCAATAGCAAGATCAAGATACTCAGAAAGACCAGCACCTGAGCATCTAAGTTGTAGCATATTACAGTATAAGCTGCTTCAGATTTACCTTGACTTCTTTTAGGTATATGTTGCCTACAACAATAGGATAACTCGACGACTTAGTTATGTATTGCTCAATAAAACTACTATCTACTATGTAAACTGTGAGTGATCTCAATCGGCAATACTCACAATAAAAAACTATATTGTTAGAACATCGGTCACTCACCATAAATAAGATGCCATGATTATGTAGTGTCTGGACCCATAGGGTCTTGTACACACGCGGAAACGCCATCCAGGTTAGACTCTTCAATTTGAATTGAGGCGCCAATGGAGTTGTAACTGGCTTAGAATCTTCCATTCCGAAACTCTTTAGAACTTTCTCAATGTAGGCTTCCTGAGATAATACAAGAGTCCCCTTCTCTCGATTACGAGTAATATCCATTCCGAGAATTCTGTAAGTCCTTCATAAATCTTTCATTTCAAATTCTCTGCTCAGGCTGTCTTTCATCATATGAATCTCAATCTTATCTCCTGAAACTATTAGCATATCATCAACATATAATAGTAGATATATAGCTTTAGGAGTATTCACACTTCTCATATAGACACATGAATCATAGTCACTCTGTAGGAACTTTTCTTTCTTCATGAAACTATCAAAACGTAGATTCCATTGTCTAGGAGATTGCTTTAGACCATATAGAGATTTTCTTAGAAGAGACATCTTGTTCTCATCCCATGGTTTCACATAACCTTCAGGTTGATCCATTAGAATCCGCTCATCTAGGTTTCCATGTAAAGACGCTGTCTTGACATCTAGTTGTTCCAACTCATAGTCTCTATTCACCACAATTGAAAACATCAGTCTTATTGAGACGTGCTTGACCACTGGTGAAAAAATCTCATTGTAGTCAATATCCTCCTTCTGAGAAAACCCTTTAGCAACTAGCCTGCCCTTGAACCTCCTGTTCTCAACTCCTGGGATGCCCGGTTTGTATTTGAAAATCCACTTACAACCCACAGTCTTCTGGTCTTTAGGTTTTTCAATTAGATCCCATGTGTGATTCATGTCAAGTGAATCCATTTCCTCATTAGCAGCATTTTTCCAGTGCTTCCAATCTTTGGTTCTCTTAGATACCTCAAACGATTTAGGTTCTTCCTTTTCAATATCGTCTGCCACGGCTAATGCATAGGCAACTAGGCTAGCATCCTCATACCTCGAAGGTGGTATCACGTTCTTTCTACGGACACGATCCCTAGCAAGCATATAGTTATCAATAGAACTCGTAGATTCAGTGTCTTCAACAAACGCTAAGCCTTCGGTCTCATCGTCACTTTATGATTCACTCGAACTTCCAGTATATTTTGCCTTCTGTTGAGATACATTTGTATTTCCAGAACCTGAAGCCTCACCATGCTCATAGTTGGGACCACTAGGTCCACGAATCAGACTAGGACTAAAAGAGACTTTCTTCTTTGACTTCTTAGTTTGCTTTTCTGTGGCATCTGAATCTTCTTTACTATCTTTAGATTCCTTAGCTATCGTGTCTATGTAGATCTCATCTTCTCTGAACACAACATTTCTGCTTGTAGTACACTTAAGATCTTCTGGAATCCACACCCTGTAACCTTTAACTCCAAACGGGTAACCCAAGAACACCCATTTTATAGCTCTAGGACTCGTCTTTTCGTTAGTAACATGAACATATGCAGTGCAACCAAATCTCCTCAAATGTAATAAATCAGGCCTATTCCCAGACCAAACTTCCTCTGGTAGCTTGAAGTCTAAAGTTGAATTTGGTGTCCTGTTTATCAGATATACTGCCGTAGAAGTAGCCGTTGCCCAAAACTCTTGTCCTAGTCCCGTTTCTGCAAGCATACTTCTTACCTTATCCATGATAGTACGGTTCATGTGTTCTGAAACCCCATTTTGTTGAGGTGTATAGGTACAGGTTCAGTGTCTTTTAATTCCAGATGTTCTGCATGACTCATCAAACTGATTGTTGCAATATTCCAAACCATTGTCCGTTTTTAGACATTTTATCTTTTTCTCTATGTGGCCCTCAACAGATTCTTTCCACTCTTTGAACTTAGAGAATGCTTCATCCTTAGTGCTTAGGAAATAAACCCACACTTTCTTAGAGAAATCATCAATGAAACTTATGAAATACTTGCAACCTCCAAGACTTTATGGAGTTGATGGAGAACCCCAAAGATCTGAATGTACATATTCTAGGATGCCTTTAGTAGTATGTCTAGCCGTAAGAAACTTTGTTTATGCGACTTTCCAAGTACACAGCCTTCACAAAACTCTAGTTTTCCTACTTCAGTCTTTGGAATGAACCCTTCCTTTACAAGCAATTCCATTTTCTTAGAACTCATGTGACTCAACCGAGAAAGCCAAACTTTTGTCTTTACTTCAGTTGATTCAGTGACATTAGCTTCACTCTGTGACACAGTTCCTTGTAGATAGTACAAGCCATTCTCATATTTTCCTGTGATGACCTTCTGTCCATCTTTATAGAATGTTATAGTGAAATCTCCACCTTGATAGGTACAACCTGATTTCTCTAACATTCCATAGGAGATTAAGTTCTTGCTCATGGCTAGCATATAGAGAACATCCTTTAGGATTATTACAGCACCTTCATCATTTGTAATCTGATCTTGCCAATGCCTTTCACTTCGCATTGCGCGTTGTTCGCCATTAGAACTTTACTTCCATCTCCTTCTTGTAGATCAAATAAGACATTCTTATCTGGTGTTATGTGAAATGTACAACCTGAATCTAGAATCCACTCTCTCTTAGATCATGTATGCTTGCTGTGAGAACTAGAGGTTGTCTTGTTTCATATAATGCATTCACTGCTTGTTCACCATCATTTCAGTGTCCTCGATTTGGACAGTCACGTTTCCAATGTTCTTCTTTTCCACATGAGAAACATGCTCATTTCTTTGTCTTGTTTGATCTGCCTCTGGATTTAGATCGATCCCCACGGCTTTTAGACCTATTTTAATTTTTGTTGTTACCATTATTAACTTTAAGAACACATCCACATTTTCTTCAATAGTCTTATCTTCTTCCATCTTGTAACAGGAGAACTGTTTATTCAGATAAATCCTGTTTGGAAGAGACTTGAGCTGATACAGCTTCTCCAAAGACTTCCAAATGCCAAGAGCAGTCTGCTCATGCATGACTTTCCTCAGGATGGATTCGCTCAAGCAGGTACCAAGCAAACTTCTCAATCTTAAGTCCTTCTCAAACTTCTTTTGATCCATCACCGGTTTCTCTTGCTTGTTTTTCCGAGGTGGAGTAAACCGTGAAACCATCAATGATCACAGCAAGAAGTCCTTGGATCTCAAGTTGTCCCATCATTTTGAACTTCCACATACCAAAGTCTCCTTTACCGTCAAACTTTTCCATGTTGAATCTCCCGAGAGTAGGCTCCATCTTGAACCGTAGGGATCTTGAGAGATTCACTACAACAAGAAACCGAAAATCACAACAATCACAGTATCACAAGCAGGAATCCTCAATCCTCAGCGATCACTCTAAGCAATCACAGATAAGACTCCTTTCCTTCTCTCCTATCAGATCTGATCTAGAACTCAGCCTTAGCACCCAACCTCGTGCTCTGATACCACTTGTAGAGTTTTAAGATCAATTCTTAGAGGTTAATCGTTGCTTTGGATAGGTGATTGATTCGTTTTGTTTCATTTCAGGTTTGGACTTGAGTAATCTATCTACGAACAACACACAAGACTTTGTTCACCCGGTGTTCGATGATCTACTCACTGGGGAGGGATCGGAGTCCCTCAACAGATTCACTATCAAGCTCCGATCAAGTTTACAAGAGCAACAACAATGGTGATTCAAAGAACACCACAACAGAATCAACAAGAGAGTTAGCGAGCCTATCACTTCCTCTGTGGAATCGGAAAGTCACCGCCGGGATGGTACATCTGACCGTATACCGCTTTTGCGACTCCGTCGATCTCCACTCTCGTGATCTCGTGCTAAGTCTTTACCCTCTCTTGATCTTCTCTATTTTTCGCTATCGTCTCTATGTTCTCTTTGTCGTTGTGGTGAAGACGATGACAGCTCACGAGTTTGTTTCAACAAACTCTTCCACTTTCTCTCTCACCCTGAAATGTTGCGTTTCATTTTTATCCGAAATAGACTTTGGGCTGAGACTTGGACTTCATTTCTTTCTTGCAGGTTTCCGACGAGCTGGGCCGTAAGACGAGAAGCCCACACGGTGTTTTGGCTGAACCTATACCCACATTGGGTCTTCTTGTTCCTCACCAGGTTTTAGATTTGTAATCATTTCCAAAATAAACAATCAAAAGTTAACTGCAGATGATAACACAAACAAAAACACACGCTTAACTTTGAATTTTTTGTATTTTATATTTTCAAAGAAAGAGCCATTAGTTGATGTGTTGGTTCCATATCCAATCTTGAATTGAGAAATAAATGGTACTTGATCATCTCAGATAACAAAACATTGCTTGGGTTCAGATCAAATGTAATCTCAGGACATTGTTCCAAAAGATAAAAACATACTTTTACAACTCCCATAACTACTCCTAATCTTCTTCTTCATTACGAAGCCAATGATGAATTGAGCCAAGTCTCCACATTTTCTCTGTTGGTCTATTTTGTAAACAAAGCGCTCAAGTTACTGCTATTACACCAACCCAAAACTCTTGGGTCTTAGCTTAAAATACACACGCCTTTCCTCTTTCAAAACCTTCTCTAAATAAACCTCAATATTTACCTGTCATATGCCTTAACCTTGATATTCCATTGCTCTTCCTCACAATTTTCTGATCCAAAAACACATTAGACGCTGCATCGAGCATGGTGGATGTGAATTTGTGGCTTCTCCCACATGTTCTTGGTAAGTAATCAGGTCATTTAAGAGATAACCATCCTAAGCAACAACAAAAGAAAATGTCATAAGAAGATTAGAAACTTACAAACCTTTGATTCATATACTATTTTGAGACGATTTTATTTGCTGTTACTCCTTCTATCTTAAAATCAAGCTTAAGTAGGTGTCCCTATCTATGTAAGAAATGATAATATAAACGTAATGTTAATCATGGTTTAAATGGAGGGAAAAAAGATAACTGGAGAAGATGATAACATACCTGTTCAAAAATGAGCAGAAGCTCTAGCCCAATTGATATCGCCCCTCTAGCTCTGCTACTTGCTTACCAAAAGTGTATAACATAAATCGAAACTCAGACTCTCCCAACCCAGATCATTGAAGAACTGAGCGGTGGAGTTTTGTCGGAAGATTTCACGGTTCTAAAAGCCATTTGCAGTACCTTTTTTGAGATGGTGAATTATGTGTAGAAGAGAAGGAATGTGAACAAATATTTATATATAAGATAAAAAAATGCTCTTATGACGCTCAAACGTACGACGCTGAATTTACGGAGGAAGATGAAAAGTGTGTGGCAAAGAAAGGTAATGTTTTCCTAAAGATCAATTCTGGACCAGAATATGGGCTTCTATGAGACCAAACGAAAGACCAATTTTTATTCTTCATAGTACGAAATAGTAGTGACATGGTACAAACTTATATTCTAATTGATTGATTTTTGAGCTGAGATGGAAATCCACATAGTTCTAACTCAATCCCTTTTATATATTGGGATCATATATTTTCCCGTAGCTAGTTTCCCTTTTCCAAAGGAATGTCTATAAGTTTTTTTACGTTGACTGTTTAAGGCATCCCATAGTCGAAGAGTTAGTTGATTTTGGAGCTACAAAATCGACAGCCAATTACATAAACTAAAAACGTGCATCAATTAGATCTAGTATATAGGAAAAGAGATGATCGCACGAATCCTAAAATTAATAGAGAAACCTCAACATTTGAAAGTTTGTTATTATAGCCAAATAAATTTTAAACACATGTTCACACTCAAATTAATAGAAAACCAAGGGAAAATGAGAAACTGGAGAGATAGGTCCCTAAAAATAAGGAAAAGGTTGCGTGACAACTAATGAACTTTGAGATCCAAACAACGAACGATCAAACATCAGTCAGCTTCACCACCTTCTCCAGTTCACAGCTTTGCTATTATTAAAGCAGGTAAGTTTTTCCTTGGTGGAAGCTGTAGATCCTCCCATCCATCCTCTTCATCCATCCTCTCGAAATACCGCTCTACCATGTTATCCTTCATTTCTTCAAGACTCCGTGGCTCCCACTGTAGTTCAATATATGGCATTATATCATCAAATGTAACATAACAACAAACAATAAATATAGTTTTTGTTGAACCTTTGGGTTCCTATCTTTGTCTATCAATACTGCTCTGCAACCCTGCATAGTTAGACACGTTGTTGTAATGATCTCTACAATAAAAACAGTTTCAGAACGAAGATATACAATCAGAAAAGCAGACAAAACCTCCACAAAATCTTTGCTTATTTCTCTTTTCAGCACATGACACACCATTCTATACTCACGGATAAGACACTGTCCCACCCCCTGAAACCGCCCTTCTCTTATCTGAAATTTCATACACAAAGTCAGCTCTGTCCCATTCTTTGCACGTGACACATTTTGAGGAACTAACCGATCTAAGAGAGATTTTAAGGCTTGCTGGTGATGCCTTCTTCAAAGATCGAATGGTAGATGTGATCCATTCATCTGGTTCATCAGTGGCCTCTCTCTCCTAACCAACACATATGATGGTATAGTGCATTGTCAAAGTGTAAATTAGTTTTAACTCAGGAATGAATGCAAACCAACTTTTCCTGTTAACAAATGAAAAACTTACAAGCGCAGATATAATCTCTTCCATTGTTCTTCTGGAGAAGCACCTATCAATAACATCTAACCTGCATAACGAAACAAAAAAAATATAAGAAACAGCCAACAAAAAGAGGCGTAGAATGATTTAAAGCTCACACCAGTACAAGGTTCAAAATAGTACTTGAAAATGCAATCATGACCAAATTGTAGAAAATATTTTTAAACACTTGATAAAGAATGTTTTGCTATGTTGGCATGAAAAAAGATATCCAGCGAACTCAAATACACTTGCCTGTGGTAAGCACTATGCTGTTTCAGGTGCGGGCGCTGAGTGTATGCATTGAGAATTGATGAGGCAAAGGTAACAGGATCACTTGAACCAACTTTGCAAAGATCTGCTTCTAATGCAGTCAACCTCTGTGACATTAATGAGTAACCTTACTAAGTAAAAAAAATCCTTGTCGAAGAAAATAGTGATTTACAATATCCTGAAATGTAATAGCCTTTTAGCATTTTGGCATCTCAAGGAAACAGAGAGAAGAAGAAAAATATGTAATAGCCTTTTCATCTCAAGAAAACAGAGACATTAAATGTTTTGTTACTGACTTCAAGTTTGGTTATCGACACAGATAAGTTAAAACAGTCAACATTGACCATGGAGCAAGATAAAATAAGCATCATGAACAAGATAAGAGCATCAACACTGGTTGTCAGCATGAACAAGATAAGAGCATCAACACTGGTTGCTGACAGGTAAATCTCTCAAAAATAATAAAACAATAGTAATAAAATTTTCAATTATTTTTATTTCTATGTAAATCATTACATTAATAATTAATGGATAGATGGAAAAACGTTTTTCACCTTTTATTTATGGGTATCTTTATAATAAAACAATTCTAGTTAAATTATTTCTCTTTCTTGTTTTATCCATTTTTTATATTTGTTTAGTAGGAAAAATCCTTTGAGGTACTGTCACTACACATGCTCTAAGATGGCTCCAAAAAGATAAAATTATATACAGTAAACAGTATGAGAAATGGTTGGCCCTTCGTTGTTTTCTAATGAGACCTTAACCTATATATTTAATTCTTTCAATATTCACATAAAAGTAATTTAACCTTCCAACAAAAAATATCTATATACATCATAATTATGCTATTAAGTTATTAAAAATGTTACTTAGCTTCTGCATGCAATATTTACATACAACTATATACTATTTTTTCATCGAAGGTGTCATAAGCTATTGGTTCCAGCAACAAAAATGCAATTAAGTTTCATCACAAGCTGGTATACTCCATTACTATATTATCCCGAAAATAGAGAATACTAAAGATGTAAGCAATATAAGTTAATACCGTTGAAGGCACAAAATGAGTTGCAAGACCACAAGCAAGCATTTCGGCCCCATCTAACCTGGCTCCAGTGAGGCCAACATACTCTCCTGAGAAGACATACATATGGAGAATGAGAAAATAAGATAGGCTCAATATTTTGTCTACATTCTAAAATAAAATTTATTACCAAAAAATCCAGGGAGCCTTGACAAGAAGTATGAGGCGCCTACATCTGGAAAGAGCCCTAGCTCTGTCTCAGGCATGGCAAAAACCTTGGAAAAAATAAACAAAAGATATGAGCCAAAAAAAGACGAAGATATGAGGGTGTCTTAGAGCTTGCCATGATGCCATCTACATGTCAACCATGTTCATGTTTAAGAAAAGAAAACTATACCGTCTTCTCAGTTGCAATACGGAACCGACCATGTTCGGAGATACCAGCTCCGCCTCCCATGACAATACCATTTAAAACTGAAATCTATAAGTTTAAAAAAATCATGGAAAACGAATTAGGCAATTGAGTAATTCACTACAAGAAACTACACCAAAGCCGGATCTGGATGCTAGAATCAACTATCCAAATCCACGTCCGCTAATATTTTGGATAAAAGATAACAAAAATTATAACTAACAATATAATTACATAATGAAAATATTAAATTACAAAGTGAACTTAACAGGATATATTAAAATAGCATATAAGATGTTGATCGAATTCATATATATATTAAAATAGGATAAGGTTTATATTGTAATATAAGAATTGTCTCTTAACTTTAACTACGAAAAAAGTTAAAAACCCGTCCTAAAAACTCCGCAATAATCATTGCCTTATAAGTTTCGTTACATTACCTGGGCTAACCTAACCTACAAAGACCCGACTTGTGAAACGATGTCGTTTAACATGTACAAACTACAAAGTCTAGATCTCTCGCTAAAGCCATGATTACTGAGAAATTATTAGGGTTGAGTTCTTAACGTAATTTAAGAATCCCACCCTAAGAACTTCTGATAATCATGGGTATTTTAAGAAGTGCTCGAAATTTAAAAACATTTGTGTGGTATATCCCTTTTATTTATAATATAATATAAAATTACTATATTTATTATGATATGTATAATTTAGTATGAAAAAGGGCAGATATTCAATCTTTAAATCAAATTATATTTTGATTTATTATATCCTATTTTGGACCCAATTATATTCGGTTTTCCACCTCATTAACATACCTGAACTTTGCTATACGTGGCCATGACATAGTCGAGCTTGTATTGTTCTGAGAAGAAATCGGCACCGACTCTCCACGACTTGCCTAATCCTCGAAAATAGAGAAGAGTGTGTAGAAGCTGAAAGCTAAGCAGTAAAAGAAAGATGGGAGGGTGCTATATACCTTGTATGATGATGTCACGAAACACAGGTAGAGCATCGCCACCAACGCAAAATGCTCTTCCCTGACCCTGTGGCAAAGATATTCAGTGTGTGCAAACCGGAAGAGTAAGGTAAAAAAATTACCTTTAGGATGACGAGTTTCACATTAGGATCTTCCTCATATGAAATGAACAATTGCGTCAACAAAGTGATCTAGAGAAGATTGATTCAAAACAAATATGTAAACTAGTGCACGAAGGGAGAAAAAAACAACAAAGGGAAAAAAAATTCAATACCATGTTGGAGTTTAGAGCATTCAGTTGCTTTGGTCTATTTAGTGTCAAGATTCTAACACTAGATTTTTCTTCCACTAAAACCTGTTACTCAAATTGATTTAGGAAGAGATGATAAAATTTGAGCGTTGTAGTTTCGTAGCAAAGAGGAGAAAAGAAACCTGAGAGTCTGAGGCCATCTCGACTTATGTCGCTTCTTCTTCTCCTATTTCTTATCAGAGACATTAGCATACATATATATAGTGTTTAAAAGTGGTTTGATTTCATTATAAAATATCAAATTCAAATGTTACATCTTCAAAATAATAATTATTCGGTTTTTTAGACAGTCAATAATTAAGCTAACTATTTGTTATTTATTATTAGTTGTTCTATAAATATTCTCACATTAGTTGATGTGATGACCCTAAAACTTGAAATCAAATGCAAAAGTAACTTGTATTTTTTTTTGAATTTTTATTTGTTCTATTCACCCATAAGTTCAAGTTATTCATCCAAATGTTATTATATTTTTTTTTTTGAAAATGGTTGTTTATTCTATCATTTTCATATTCCTTTTTTATTTACAACATTGTCATTATCATCAATACACCAACCACCATGAACAATCAATTTCAAGCTCAAAATACACCTAAAAACGATATCTATATCTCATATCCTTATTTCTTACACACACTAACAATTTCTCTTTCACTTTCTCCCTCATTTAATTCTTAAATCCCAATTTTTTAATTTTAAAATTTATAAGCTTATTAGAGTTACTAAAGTTTATATTTCTTGGTCAAGAACGAGTGGGTAACTTTTATTAAAAAGTTATGTGTACTTGGAGAGCTAAACATGAATATTATCGGATCTAAGAACGATATTTGCATTTTTCAGATCTATTTTGCGAAGAATGCTTCTTTAGAAGTCTTCTCCATCCAAAAGACTCTTAGAAAAGTTTTCTGGTCAATGCTAGGTTAGTTTTGCAATTAACATTTTTGTGTATTTTTCGTAGAAAAGAAGTCTTCTAACTTTTCTTTGTAACAAAAAAAAATTGAGAAGAATTCTCTAATAAGCAGGTTAGTTTTGCAATTCACAAAAGTTTTACAAATAATTAACTTTCCAAAGAAGATTTCCAGAGAAGTCTTCTGGGGAAGACTTTTATATAAGTTTTTTTACCGTCACATGAAATCTTCAAAGTATCGCAAGAAATCTACGTATGTTAGTTTTGTAATTGACAATAAGAAATTAGTCATTTAATATTAATTAGAAGACTTTTAGGAAGTTTTTGGCATAATACTTCTCAAGAAGTCTCCTTTGATTTTATTCCGAGATTCTGTTCAAACTTTTGGTTTTGAAAGAAGACTTCTAGAGAAGTCATTTCTTAGAAACTTTTAACAAGGTCAGTTGCAAACCTAACCTACACAGACTTCTTGCAACACTTTGAAGACTTCGGTCAATTGCAAAACTAACTTGCTTATCAGAGTGAGACTTCTCTAGAAGTATTCTCTAGTATTATTGATTTTTTTTTTCAAAAACAAAACAAAGCCAATAGTTACAAAGGAAAACTTCTCTGGAAGTCTGCTTTATAAAAGTCATTCTTCAACTTGTTATTTCAGAAATGACCTAAATCGAGTCTTTTTTGAAAGACTTCTACATAAGCCTACTCTTACGAGACTTCTGTATCTATGTCAATGTTTATTAAACTTTCATTTTCTCTAAACTTCAAATGATTTTTTTTTAGATTTTCTTGTTAATTTATGTGTATTAGTCAATATTGGGGCTCCTGAATAAAATTAATAACTCAATTGGTGATAATAGTGAGGTTACAAACATTCATGTTTATTAGTGTTTTTAGCTAATGAGAAAAAATTTGTTCGAAAGTCTCTCCGTTAGTTTTTGTAAAACATGTATTTTCAAGAGTGTTAAGTAATTTCAAGATATGTTTTTTAAATTTCAAAAGTGTTAACTAACTTCAAGAATATCAAGTCATGTGGTTTAATGTGTCTTCTTAGATTATATTATAAGATATACTTTTTAACTTTCATGAGATTTAAGTAAATTCAAAGTCTTATATCTATCCATATCTAGTGTTATTAATTTATTGTTATGTTTGTTATGTCTTAGAACTTATATTTTTATGTTATGAAGTTATTGTTATATTTGTTATGTTAAACTTGTGTCAACTGTTATATTATTTTATAAGCCTCTTGTTTAGTAAAAAAAATATGAGAAATACATGAGGCAACATATAAAACACGATTTCTCTCTCATCTCTTCTCTCTCGAAACAAAACAAACAAAAACCAGATCTGAGTGGCTCCGGCTCGTCGGTGGCGCGTGAGCGTCCGTTCCGACGCCGGGAGTCCCCTTTTTCCCTATCTCTCTCTTTTTCATTTGATTCTCACCTGCATCTTTCAATTGCTCCGCTTTGCTTGCCGCACTGTTCCAAGGGTTTTGTCAGATTCGTCTTTGCACGTCAGAAGCTCCGACTCCGGTGTAGATTGCTACGGTTGGAGCGTTGGCGCGGGGTTAGCGTGTTTTCAATCTAAGGAATCAGTGTTTAGGTCTGATCAAGGGTTTCCTTTAACCCCTTGGAGGGCCAGGGTCGCGTGGAGGTGGGTTGGAAGTCTCGTCATCGGACTCTTCTGCAGTTTTCGGGCTGTCATTGGTCTCAGTTGGCGTTGGTTATGTGGTGTTGGTGCTCTGTCCTCTCCTGGGCATTTAGGTTAGGAAGGCTCTGTATCTCCTGCGATTTGAGAGCTTTGGAGGTACGGTTACTCTTAGGCGTTTGTAGCCTGTGGTGTCATCATGTGTCAAATCATATGGTAATCTTGCGTAAGGTGCTGCGTCGAAGCGGTGTGGGAACTGTCGTCTATGGCGATTCCAAGGCGATGTTGCGGTCTTTCTCTCAATCTGCCTCCCTCTTCCCATCTATTTAATGTCGTTAATCGGAGTGTGTCGACTTGCTTCTATTTGGTTAACTCCTGCTTGTGTTTTGTTCAAGCTTTATCCTTGCCACATGTTTCAGATTTAGGCGTCAAAGACTTACCTCTATCCGGTTCTCGGAGGAGGCGACCTTCGAGGGTCTTGAGCGGCTCTGTTTGTCAGCGGGGTCGCCTCATCCCTCGGTGGCTTGGTCGGTGGAGGCGGCACTTCCCAGCGCCCTGAGCATGTTGTGTTCATGGTGGTGTCGCTTCACTAACGTTTTTGCAGGTCTTGGAGTGCTTTTGACTTCGTTTAGTTGCGACTGACCCAGGTCCATATTTTATTCTTCGCTTGGTTTAGAGACTATCTTTGGTTTCTTGTTCCGGGTGGTTGTCTATATAGAAGTTTGTACAGCGGATTAGGAGTGTTTTTCACCAGGTATGGCCTCTAATTCCTTCTTCTTATATGCGACTGCGCGTTCAACGTCGGTGAAAGTTATGATTTCCAAGGAGATCCCCAAGAGCTAGCTACTCCAGAGACAACATGGGAGTTCCCACCATCTGAGGCAACGAGAAGAACCTCACGGTTCCATGGTCATAGTTTTTGATATAGAACAGCAATCGGGTCCTAAGAATTTTAAAATCGGGCTACCAGAATGTGCCAGATTTAGTGGGTGGACGAACGTAGCTTTGTAATACATTGACTTAGGAGCTTTTGTTCAATAGGCCAGATTTAGTGGGTGGGCGAACATAGCTTTGTAAAACATTGACTTAGGAGCTTTTGTTCAATAGGGCTTGTAAACGGATATAAAATTCTTGTTCTCGGGTTGAAATAAATATATATGTATTACAAAAACATATAAACACACACAAAAATAAATAGCCAAAATATATAGATCTACCTTTAAAGGAATGGAAGATGAAAATCATGAACTGAAAAACTTGTAAAAACAAGATAAAGTACTGAGAACAATATGAGACAAAAAGATGTGAAATTTATATAAAGTTTGGTATATTCAAGTTCAAAGATATTAGAGAGAGGTTATGAAGTTTTAGAGTGAGAAACATTACATTTTTGTTGCAGCCACTTGAGAGGAAGAGAGAGAATGTGTAAAAAAAAATTATATAAGGAGACAAAAATTCTAATTAGATTAATTATTTTTGGTTTAGAATATTTTTCAAGAATTTTTCTAACATAAAATGCACTAGAAGACTTCTCAAGAAATCTTCTGAATCCTAAATTTTGCTATCCGTCTTAGACTATGTTACATGGAAACGGAAGCGGGTACGTGGAAGCGGAAGCATATGGAAGTGCAAAAGCGAGATGTTTTAAAAAATTAGGAAGCGGATACGTGTTGGAAGCGTATATCTGCATATATATATATATATTAAAATAAAAGAAATTTATATAAAATTTAAGACTAAGAATTATATGATTTAAATTTAAAATAAATCATTTATTCATTTATAATAATTTTGAAATAATTTTCTCGAGTTCTAGAGAAATATGCTAATGAAGTCTGAAGTCCGACTTAGATCTGAAAACATGAATATCCAAAACGTTAAAATAGTTTCAAAACAAAGAAAAATCAAAAATAATTTTTTATGCGTAAATAATAAATAAAACAGTCACATTAGGTTGAATCTATAATTTTTTGAATCTAACATATAAACCACACAAAAAAATATATCCAAAATTTATAGATCTACCTTTAAAATAGTAGAATATGAGAACCATGAAAAGAAAAACTTGCAAAAATAAGATAAACTAGTGAAAAAGACATAATACAAAAAAAGAGAAATTGAAATAAAGTTTGGTGTCCTCAAGTTCGAAATGATTAGAGAGGGGTTAGGGAGTTTTAGAGTGAGAAACATTAGTAAACCCTAGAAGATTTCCGAAGAAGTCTTCTAAACCTTTAATTTACTATTCGCCTCAGAACACTTCTCAATAAAAGTGCATCTTTTGTTAGAAGACTTGCTAGAGGTCTTCTAAACCCTCAAATCAATTAACTGATTAAATCGCAATAAACACTTCATTGAACATAAAAATTATAAAATGTTTACTATAGGCAAATTGCAGTGTATAAACACGAAACATAAGTTATTTCACTAAATGTAAAAGCGATATGATTTAATTGTTCTTTTTCTGATATCCCAATGTTGCCCCTATATACACTGCCAAGAACTAGCTCTGCCATTAGTCTGCTCATTTAACACACTGAACCTATATTACCTAGCTATTGTAATAATGACACTATAAGACTATTCAATACAGTAACGCTTCATATCTGAAACAGCTTTAACTCTCGTTCAGTCGTTTAATATTCTCACATATCACAGTTTGTTCGTTACAGTCTCTCTCATTTATGCATTAATTGGTTCTGAAGTTCGTTTACGGAAAAGTTCAATATTTTTCTATTAAAGATGCATCCACATTGTAGCAATGAACTCACCCAACAAACAACATCAAACCAGATGATTCCAGTACCCGACATGATGTTTGGTCCTAGCGAAGAACCGATTGGTGTTTGTGTTTTAACATATCAATCATCGAGTGCCATTAAATGCATACTGAATTCGCTCAGCGAAGACGAAGTGAAGGCAATTTGTGACTCATTGTTTGGGAAAATCGTAGAGATTGCAGGAAAACCAGCTTTTCTAGTAGGTTTTTCTACACTATCGCCAGTTGATGATAAAAAAAAACATGAGGCATGGTTCATATTTGCTGGAAAACCCATAAGATTCTCACTCAAGAAAATTTGCAATTCTAATTGGAATCCGTTGTGCCAATTCCCTCCCCCGCCCAAATCAAAGTCGAAGCTGAAAGAGACCATATCGTAGAATAATATTAGGTGGTTAGTGGAAGTTGTAACATCGAGGTTCGACAAGCGTATAATATTAGGTGGTTATAATGTTTTGATAGTGAATTAAGAATTTTTCATTATTTTATTACATTTTATATTTTGATTTATAAATATAATATGATAAATATATTCTATAAGATATGATATATTTGTTCATATTCATATGTGATGTTGTTAACATGAAATATGGATTGTAAGCGCTACAAAATATATGTATAATAGAAATTAAGTGTTTTGTCCGTATATGCGGACATGATCATTTAACTAAGATAAGATATATGTGTTTATATTCACATGTGATGTTATGAACGTGAAATATGTATAGTAAACATTACAAAAATATATGTATAATAAAAACTAGGTGTTTTGTCCACATTTGGAGGCATAATCATTTAACAAATATTTATTAATATACCTATTACCAATTCAAAAATTGTTCAACTAAGATCTGCAAATCCTTATCACATTTGAGAATATTCTCATAATACTATCTAAAGTTTCAAAATCTTATCTATTTGTTATTTACTTTGTTCCATGTAGTGAGTTTGAAGATTTGATCTAACAATTAGATGACATGAAATACTTTCATCTTTATCCTTCTCGGATTCATTGTATTCTAATACCTCTTGTTCTAACTTCTTAACTATTACTCATTACTTTATTTATTAATAAATTTCATGAAATAAAACCTGAACAATAACCTACAATAAAACATAGGGATGATAAAACGAATTATTCACTAAAAAGTAGTAAAGACTTTAATCGTTCTAACTTTTAACGTAAGAGTTCAAATGTGAAAAATCATTTCACATATGATAGTATAGACTATATTGTTAGACTTAACCCATTAATCATAAATCAATGACTTAGTTGTATTATGTACTCATTATACAATGATACAAAGAGACATTTAAGGCATTAGGCTTTCTAAGCCAACAAACTTAAAAAAAATTAACAGTTTGTTTATTTTTGAGATTAGATCTCACGGCATTAACCTCGTTCCGATTTCACCATTTTGTAGTGCTATAAATCTAGATTTTGTTTGTTCATTACTCAACTAAAAGTAAATAGTATATTTGAAACTATAAGATCTATATTTATTTCAGAATTAGCATAAAGTTATTGAATTACTAAATATAATTATAAACTATTATATATCAGTATAAAATTTAGTTGTAGTATTAGAGCCTAATCGGTATGAATTGTAATAATAGTAGTATTGGTTCGATGTATATGTGATATGCTTACTAATTATGTGTGTGCAAATAATTGATAAGATTAATGAAGAATATTTTTTTAAAAGGCTTACAATTTGTTTACCCTTTCCACGTTAACTTAATTACACAAAATGCCAAGGACGGTACGGTTAATAAAGATTGTCGGATCATATTATAATTGCTCGCTGTGAAAGTGTTTCAAATTTTATTGTATTAGAATTGACTCGTGGATATCCTTCCTCCTCTGAACATGGAAAATTAATGATTCATGGTAGAATACTAATTTGGTCTATAATTATTCACAAATATTGTCTTTATTTATTATGATAAAGAAAACACTTATATTGATTCAATTGTGCATGTGCGCTCTAGATTTTTTTAATATTAAATATATGGCTCAGTGTAATTAGTTTATTAATTGAAAGTTTGAGATGGCATATTACATAAATCTATTGGCTGCTCTTGAAGATTTAGTTCAAGATTTATTTTGGTTAATAATAGTATTTTCTAACCCACACTAAAACCACCCGTTTTTTGTTTATGCTATAAAATAATAGAAATTTGCCAAACTGATCGAAAACATGATTTTAAATGTAAAATTATATTCCAAAGTCAATCAAATGAAAAAATAACCCAAAAATCATAAACTTATAGTCATATCCTTATTAACAAACAAAAAAAATCAGTAATCATTATTATAATATAACTCTGTGAAGTTTTTTCAGGTTAATGAAGTTTTCTATTCAAAGACTTCTCTAAAAGTCTTCTATGAGAAAACTTCTTTCGAAGGCTTATCATATATTTAATATTAAAAATAATTTATAAATTTTTTAAAAAACATTTTTTGATGGAAAATTAATTATAGTCATGTAATTATAAACAAAATAATTATGCTGACAAAAAATAATAATTATAAATGATGTAAATTTGGATTTATTAAAAATGAACTGATTTTAACATAGATGAAGGAATATAGGTTGTAAATCATGATTGTCTTTGGTTTAGGGTTTAGAAACATATGTTGTAGTATTGTTTAAAAAAAAAAATTGATATATATGCGTTTTGTTTTGTATATATTAAACACTTTATAAATTGATCTTATGATTAATGAACTGTTTGTTTCTATTTTGTTAGTTATTTGATTTTAGGATTTAGAAGACTTCTTGGGAAACCTTCTAGCATATGGTGTATTAGAAGTCTTCTCAGACAAATAATATATTTAGAGTTTAGATCTAGTGTATTTTAAGTTAGAAGACTTCTTGGGAAGTCTTCCGAACTGAAAATATTTAACGTAATTGGAATTTTTGTCCCCCTATATAAAAAAATTTACACATTCTCTATTTTTCTCTCAAATGGCTGCGACAAAAATGTAATGTTTCTCGCTCTAAAACTCTATAACTTCTCTCTTATCTCTTTGAAATTGAAGACAACAATATTTATATCAAATTCTCATATATTTGTCTCATGTCTTTCTCACTAATTTATTTTATTTTTGCAGTTTTTTTATTTTATGGTTCCATCTTCAACTTTTTTAAAGGTAAATTATAAATTTTATATATGTATTTTTGTGTTTCTAAATGTTAGATTTGAAAACATTATAGATTCAACCTATTATGACTATTTTATTTATTATTTAAACACAAAACGTTTTATTCTTGAAGTTATTTTTGTTTAGAAGCCATTTTTTACGTTTTGGATATGTATGGTTTTAGAAGCCATTCTTGAAGTTAATGTGATTATTTTATTATTATTTTAACTTAAAATTGTATTTTTCATGGTTAGATTCAAAAAATATATGTTAAACCTATTCTAATTATTTTCTTATTGTTTAAGCATAAAAGTTTTATTTTTAAGTTTTTCTCTATTTGGAAGCGCTATTTTAATGTTTTCGATATGGAGGTTTTCAGATCTAAGTATAACATCAGACTTTTCCAGAAAATTTTTAGAGAAGTCTACTATTCAAACTTCTCGAAAGACTTCACACTGAGTTAAGCGGAAAATTAAAAAATTTAAATAAATTTTACTCATAAACTATAAGACTTCTAGAGAAGTTTTCTAATGGTAGACTTCTCTAGAAATATTCAAAAACATGGTAAAATTTCACTGAAAATTTTATTTCCCTCGAGCGTAATGAGACTTTTTGTCTAATGCTTTGTTCATTTATTCAAGTTTTTGTAATCATAATCTATTGTCTTCATTGTAAGTATGGTTATGGTTTTGCAACTTAAAAGAAAGACTTATGTGTTACTCCTTATCAATTTTGTGTAATTGGATGATAATACTGATAACAAGTTATAGTTATTAAACAAAAATATGTAATAAAGATTTTTTTGTAAATATATTTATGTCTACAATATTATCTTGCCAAAAGTACTTGATATTATTGATGTTATTGACACAATATACCAATAGTCTTAGAAGGCCACTCATCACTTTTAGATTTTAAGAAGTAAAACCAAGTAACATATTAACCATTCTACTCACTAATAGCAAAACATAACATTGGTATAGCAATAATACTTAAGAGATGGAAACAAACAATGTAACTAGTCAAAACATAACATACTTTTTACAATTTTTTGCTGAAAGACTTAGTCAAGTTTACTAAAACTAATGGTGAAGACTTCTCAAGAAGTCTACTATCATTAGTTAGAAACATTAATAAACATGAATATGGCTAACCTCATAATATATACAATTAAGTTATAAATTTCATTCAAAAACTCCAATATTGAGAAATACAACTGAATTAACAATAAAAATTTTAAAAATTCATTTTAAATTTATAAAAATTGCAATTTTTACAACAATTAGCTAGAAATGTTAATTAACATGAATGTTTGTAACCTCGTAATTATCACCAATTAAGTTATGAATTTTATTAAGGAGTCACAATATTGACTAGTACACATGAATTAATAAAAAATCTTAAAAAATCAATTTAAATTTAGAGAAAATCTAAGTTTTAGAAAAATTACAAAAATTGCATAAGTTTTCTTCTATGAAAAGACTTCTACATAAGTCTTCCATTTATGTTATTTTTGCAATTGAAAATTTACAAAGGAAGACTTTTTAAGAAGTCTTATATACTAGCACACTTCTTGAGAAGTCTTCCTTTGTAAATGATGACTTACCTTTGTATTGAAGAAATTATCGATAATACTAGAGAAGAATTCTAGATAATCTTTCTTTGATAAACATGTTAGTATTGCAACTAAACAAAGTTTTGCAAATATTTGACTTTTTAAATTTTTAAGGGAAGACTTTTTATGAAATCCCATGAAGTTTCCAAAAGTGTTGCAAGAAGTCTGCAAATATTAATTTTCCAATTAACCATTTTTGATTTTTCTAGAGAAAACTTCTCTAGAATTCTTCTCTGAAAACCAAAGGTTTAAAATTCTATTTTATCAATTTTAAAATTAAATATATTACTATTTATTTTCAATTGCAAAACTAACCTACGAGACTTCTTGTGACATTTCATAGATTTCATGTAATAGTAAAGAAGATTTCCCGAGAAGTCTTCGACATAAGACTTCTCGTGAAATCTTTGATATAAGACTTCTGGGAAGTCTTTGACATAGACTTTTCAGGAAGTCTTCTATCAAAAGTTAATTTTTTCAAAACATTGGTCAACTTCAAAACTAACATGTTTATCATAGAAGACTTCTAGAGAAGTCTACTCTTTTTTTTGTTAACAAAGAAAAATTAGAAGACTTATAAAAAAAATCTCCTATAAAACACACCTAAAAAATTAATTTCAAAACTAACCTATGCATTGACGAGAAGGCTTATTTAGAAGTCTTCTCGATGGAGAACGACTTCTTGAAAATTCTTCTTCGCGAAACAGATCTTAAACAAATTAAATATCATTCTTAGATCCGTTGAGATTCATGCTTAGTTTCCCTAAGCAAACATAACTTCTTAATGAAACTTACCCACTGGTTCTTGACCAAGAATATATCATGAAATTTTAGTAACTCTAATAAGTTACAAATTTTGAAATAAAAAATTGAGATTTCAGAATGAAATAAAAGAGAAAGTGAAAGAAAAAAATATTTGTGTGTGTAAGAAATGAGAATATGAAGATGTAGATGACGATTTTAGGTGCATTCTGAGCTTGAAATTGATTGTTCATGGTGGTTGGGGTATTAATGATAATGACAATACTGTTAATAAACGAGGAAGATGAGGATGATTGAGTAAAACAAACATTTTTGGAAAAATAATAATGACATTTTCGTGATTAACTTGAACATTTTGAATGATTAGGACAAATAATATATTTTTTTTTAAATGATAGGTCATTTTTATATTTGACTTCAAATTTTGGGTCATTTCTTAAAATCCCCTAAAATAATTGCTAAGATTGGTAAAGAACCGTATATTCATTATAATTTTTTCATATTTTGAGAGTTTAGAACATGTTTTGGGAGTCTCTTGTTCTAAAAACTAATTTGATTAGGCTTGGAAAAAACTATTAAATTATAAATAAATAGTTTCTTATTTCAATACAGTTTAAAAATTAATAAAATAAATTTTACACCAATTAAAATATTTATATGATATGTTTTATTTGCACTATTTAATATTTGATATAAAATTAAATATTTAAAAACAAAATTAGATTAATTTTCAATTAATATCAAGTACATTGATGCCTATCCAATTTAAAAAGCTATCAAAGTTTATTTTGTTATATGATGGAGGTTACCAAAATAAGGTATCTATAATTACATGAGTGAGATAAATATAAATGGTTATTGTATGAATATAAGATTGGTTATTGACTAAGCTATCAGAACGGTTTTGAGCATAAATTAATATATAAGACCTAAGATATCGTCTAATAACCAATAATTATATTTGATATAAATAGCAAAGTGTTGAGTACATAAATAATTAAAAATTATGATTAAATAAATAATTAAACATTCGGGGGAAGGAGAAAAAATAGATTATTTTTACAATTTGAGAAAATTGTTTTGAATATAATACAAATTTTCTAAATTATTTACATTGCTCTGTTTCTTGAACATCATATTAATACTTGTTATTCTTCTATTAGATAAATGTCAATTCCTCGCAACTCGTTTTCATTGTGATGTCCTTGAGAAAGACAAATTGAATGGATTGAACTTTATTCGATGGTACCGAAACCCAAATTTTTTTCTCAAATAATTGGATAAAAACCAAGGAAATGGTAAGACAAGATAAACTGCAAATCCTAACAAGTCTGATGATTCTCCTATGTTTAAGCCATACTTCGAAAATCTAAAAAAAAAAGAAGACGTTTGAAACATTGCATTCAGATATTTATGTTATAAAAATAAATGTTACTACTTCATGTTCTACTTTTTGGGTATTAGATACCGGTTGTGGTGCTCATATTGTATGAAAATGAAAGGTCTAAGCAGCAATATAATTTTGGAGAAAGAACAAGTGGACCTACGCGCGTGAAAATTAAGAAAGGGTTCCTACATCAACTTAATGCTTGGTTTTATAACTTAAAATTTGCTACTATGTATATGTTATACGGATCTGGAAGGGTTTTATTTTTTTGATTAAAGACAATTTTTTTTATCATAACAATAATCTTTAGTCGTAGCTGTCCATTCGATAATCTCAAGTCTCAAATCAAACTTTCCTTTGATATTGTTGTTTGGGTCACATAAATGAAAAGCGCATTCAAAAATTTCATATTGATAGTCTTGAGTTCATTTGATTATGAATCATGTGAAAAATTTGAATCTTACTTATTGAGAAAAATGACTAACGCTTTTTACTAGACACAATGAAAGTGATAACGACTTGTTCATACTTATACATATTGATGTATGTGGACGTAATATAATTTTCATATTTACATGTAATGACGTGAACGTAAATTGTATGTTGTAAAGATTATATACATACAATATAATATTATAATTTATTAATGTTGAGACTATGACAACTTATTATCTTATAGAGTTATGAATCTGACGAATTTTTTGTTTAGATTTATATTTTCTTAAAAAATATTTGAATGATTAAAAATATTTTATTTGACGATATTATGTATTAGTTAAACTTTATAGAGTTAAGTTTTACCAGTTTTTTTAGATTATTTTATATATTTTATGTATGTTGTATACGTATGAAGAACACAAATTTGTTTTTATAGATAATTTAAAAAATATTGAAATGGCAAATAAAATTAAAGATGGAATTTTTTTGAAGAAAGATAAATAATTTTTGTTTAAGTTTATATACAATATATATATAGTAATTATTAATTTATGATTTTAATGGAACAATATATTTAGCTAAAGTTTTTCAAAATATTATTATCTTATCAAATTATGTCATTTTTACATGAGTCCTACTTTGAACTCCAAAATAATTAATTTATTGTGTTTATTAGTTAATTAAGTATTGATTTATAGAGTTTTTATTGTATATATATAATGAAAAATTGATAGGCTTAACCCATTAATCATAAGGCATTAACCTAATTGTATTATGTACTCACTATACAATGATATGAAGAGACAAACAAATAATTAGGGTTTTCCCAACCACAGAATTAAAAAATAATAATAAGGAAATATAGTTTATTTATTTTCTGAGATAATATTCACAGCACTAGCATTATGTTCTAATTTGGTTTGTATGTGTGGTTATCAGTAAAATCACGACAAAGTACTATAAATTTCGATTTGGTTTGTTCATTTTTTCTACAAAATAAAAGAATATACTCGAAACCATATATCTAAGTTTATTCTATGGGGAAATTTTAGCTTTACCTCAAATTTGATATTACTTTTCAAAGTTACTGTTATATATAACTAGTTTTATAAATATCTTAACTTTATCATGAAAAAAATAAAATCAACCCTCCTAACTCATTTATAAATAATTAAAAATTATTTATAAACTCAACCTGACTCCTTAAATACTAAACTCTAAATAATAATCACTAAATTTTATATTCAAGTAGTAAAGTATTTTTGATTGAATATATTTTTTTTTAAAGTAATATTTAAATTAGTGTATTTCAAACAGTTTCACTTATTTTAATATTAATACGAGCTTTTAGGAAAGTGGAATAATAAATATAATTATTAACTGGTATATCGGTATGACTTTCAATAGTCGTATTAGAGCCTAGTTTCATAATACTTATTTTGAACCTGGTTTAATGTATATGTGATATGCATACTAATAATTATGAGTTTCAGCATATAAATTTTACATGATGTTTGTGGGCATATTTGATACGATTAAATTATGAATATTGTAGGATAATGATCATATTATAATCTCTCACTTTGAACGTGTTTCAAATATTATTGTATTAAAGTTGACTTGTACATATCATTTCTTTGAACATGGAATTATGCATATATATGTATATATTGCATTTCTTTATTATGATAAAGAAATCACATATATTGATTGGATTGTGCATGTAATTTTTAGATTTTTAAATTGAATATCTGACACAATGTAGTTAGTTTAATAATTGGAAGTTTGAGATATAAAATATTGCATAATTTTTTTATCTTAAAGATTTTGCGCCAGATTTATTTTGATTATTATAGTATTTTCTAATCCGAACAGAAACCATTTGTTTTGATTTATGATTTAAACTAATAGGTGAGAAACGTATGTTCATTATCAAATTTCGGGACTTGTTGAGTTTGGAAAACATGTTGCTTTGATACTTTGTTCTAAAAATTAACTATAAATATATAATTTATTATTAAATTAGATTAAAATTAATTTAACAATTCCTAATCCAACAAAAGTACACATAAGCAATGTATTATTTGTATTATTTTATATAGGATATAAAAATTAAATTGATATTTATCCAATCTTATAAACTATCAAGCTTTATTTTTTATACAATGCGCTTGCCAACATAAGGTGTTTATAATAATATGAATGAGATAGATGGTAGTAGTTACCATATGAATATAAGATTGATTTACTTAACTATTCTATCAATACGGTTTGGGCATAGAGATATAGGTTCGATAAGACATAAAATATCATCTAACAACAAAGAATTTTATTTGATTAGTTAGCAAAGTGTTGTTTATCTAAATAACTAAACATTTTGGCGAAGAGACAAATTTATAGGGATTTTATCAAAATATGGATTTGGATTATTATATTCAGTTTGAAGAAAACACAGTAATATTATTTTTTACTCTTCAATTCTAACAATTTAAACTCTTTACAACTCATTTTAATTGAGATATGTCCTTGGGAACGATAAATTGAATGGATAAAAGTTTATTCAATGATATGGAAACCTGAAACTTTTTATCAAACAGGAGGGAACCAAGGAGACATTAATCCAAGCTGGATTGGAAATCCTAAAAAGTATGATCCTTCTCCTAAGTTTAAACTCTATTTGGAAGATCTGAAAAAGAAAAAAAACTTTTGAAACGTCAACTTCATAATTTATGTTATAGAAGTAAATGTTACTATTTTCGGTTCTATTTCTTGGGTATTTGATACCGAATATAATGCTCATGTTTGTACAAATACGAAAGGTCTAAGTAACAGTAGAATTCTGGAGAAAAGATAAGAGGACATACACATAGGAAATGAAGCAAGAGTTGTTGCATCGGCCGTGGGAATATTTAATTTGTTTTGTAACTTAAGAATTGCTACGATTTACATGTCACAAGCAGAAATATTATTTCCTTCTTCGTGTGGATTTCAAAATATTTTATCTTTTCATTAATAACAAGTATTGTTCTTTTGATCATAATGATATTTTTTTATGATACCGGTCCATTAGAGAATTGACTTTATATTATATACCAAAGTGTGCATATCTATAAAAATTGTACCAAAGATTAAGTCTAATGACACAAAAAAAAATTTCCTTTGGCATTTTGGTTTGTGCCACAAAAATGTAAATTTCATTCAAAATCTACACACTTATGAATTTTTAAACTCATTTGATTACGAATTATATGAGTATGAAACCTTGCTTATTGGAAATTGACTATAATTCCTTTTACTGGACATAGTAAAAAATCTAAAGATTTACATATTGATGTATGTGGGCTAGTGAATATAAATATATAAGAAACAATATATTTGTTCATATGTACATGCAAAGTTTTCTATTTCTGTATTATGATAAAGAAAGCACCTATTATTAATTAAACTGTGCATGTGACTTTTAGACTTTTAAATCGAATCTCTGTCCAACGTGTTTAGTTTGACTATTATAAGAATCTTTAAAATAATCTTACAGATCTAGTTCGAGATTTATTTTGATTAGTAATAGTATTTTCTAATCCTAACTAGTGGTAACATGCCATTATAAAATTTCAGATTTTGAGAGTAAATTTGGAACTATCCGTTTTGCTATTTTGTTCTAAAACCTATTTTGATTAGGATTGAAAATATTAAGATTAATTATAAATAAATATTTATAATTTTAATTAGACTAAAATTAATTTAATAATTTAAAATTCAACTAAAATACATACAAAGTACGTATTATTTGTATCATTGTTTATTGAATATAAAAATTTAAATATAAATAAAATTAGATTAAAATTAATTATTTAATTAACATCAAGTATATGATGCATATCCAATCTTATAGACTAGCATCGTTTATTTTTCTTGTGTAATGAGCCGGCTTACTAAAGTAAGATGTGTACAATTATATGAGTGAGGTATATAGAAAATGTTATCCTATAAATATAAAATTACTTTACTTAACTAAGTTATCAAAATGATTTTGGGCATAGAAACATAGTTGGATAAGACATAAAATATCGCCAAACAACTAAAAATTATATTTGATATAATTACTTAAGTGTTGTTTACCTAAATAACTAAACATTTGGGCGTTGAGTCAAAGCTCACTCGGATTTTTGTGATGGATGTTTGATTATTATATTCAATTTGAAGAGAATTTTAAATATAATATTAGTTTTCTCTAAATCTTAAACATCATATTAATATTTTTATTATTCATCTATTTCATCAATGTTAACTCCTCACACGAGTATAAAGACCAAGGAAAAAGTGAGCCAAGCTGGATTGCGAATTCTAGCAAGTCTGATCTTTTTCCTAAATTTAAGCCCTACTTGAAATTTTGGAGAAAGAACAAGTGGACTTACCTGTGGAACCTAGAGAAAACTATGATGCATTAGCTGCGGAAACATTTTTTTACCTTCAGATTTGGTTTTAAAACATAAGAGTTTATGTTATGTACATGCTATTTCCTTATTTGGATTTGGAAGGATTTCATTTTCTGATTAAAAAAAAGGGTTGTTCTTTTGATTTTAATGATAGTTTTTTATGATAGCAGTCCATTAGAGTATGGATTTTATGTTTTGTACTAAAGTGTGCATATCTATAATATTAGTACCATAAGATTCAAGTCTAACAACAAGAATCAAACTTCAAGATATGTTTTTTAACTTTCAAAAGTGTTAAGTAACTTCAAGAATATCAACTCATGTGGTTTAATGTGTCTTCTTAGATTAGATTATAAGATATTCTTTTTAACTTTCATGAGATTTAAGTAACTTTAAAGTCTTATATATATATATATATATATATATATATATCCATATCTAGTGTTATGAATTTATTGTTATGTTTGTTATGTCTTAGAACTTATATTTTTATGTTATGAATTTATTGTTATATTTGTTATGTTGAACTTGTGTCAACTGTTATATTATTTTATAAGCCTCTTGTTTAGTACAAAAATATGAGAAATACATGAGGCAACATATAAAACACGGTTTCTCTCTCATCTCTTTTCTCTCGAAACAAAAAAATGAAAACCAGATCTGAGTGACTCCAGCTCGTTGGTGGCGTGTGAGAGTCCGTTCCGATGCCGGGAGCCCCCTTTTTCCCTATATCTCTCTTTTTTCATTTGCTTCTCACCTGCATCCTTCACTTGCTCCGCTTTGCTTGCCGCTCCGTTCCAAGGGTCTTGTCTGAGTCGTCTTTGCCATGAGAAGCTCCGACTCTGGTGTAGATTGCTAGGGTTGGAGGGTCGGCGCGGGGTTAGCGTGTTTTCAGGCTGAGGAGTCGGCGTTTAGGGCTGAGCAAGGGGATCCTTTAAACCCTTGGAGGGCCAGTGGCACGTGGATGCGGGTTGGAAGTCTTGTCGTCGGACTCTTCTGCAGTCTTTGGTCTGTCTTTGGTCTTGGTTTGTGTTGGTCATGTGGTGTTGGTTCTCTGTCCTCTCCTGAGCATCTAGGTTAAGCAGGCTCTACAGATCCTGCGATTTGAGAGCTTCGGAGGTCCGGTTACTCAAAGGCGTTTGTAGCCTGTGATGTCGGCGTGTGTTGAATGATATGGTGATCTTGCATAAGGTGCTGCTTTGGAGCGTTGTTGGAGCCGTCGTGTATGGTGATTCCAAGGCGATGTTGTGTTCTTTCTCTCAATCTTCCTCCCTCTTCCCGTCTATTTAATGTCTACAATCGGAGTGTGTCGACGTGCTTCTATTTTGTTCACTCTGCTTGTGTTTGTTCAAGCTTTATCCTTGCCACAGGTTTCAGATTTAGGCGTCACAGACTTACCTCTCTCCGGTTCTCGGAGGAGGTGACGTTCGAGGGTCCTGAGCGTCTCTGTTTGTGAGCGGGGTCACCTCATCCCTCGGTGGCTTGGTCGGTGGAGGCGGCACTTCCCAGCGCCGTCAGCATGTTGTGTTCATGGTGGTGTCACTTCACTAACGTTTTTGCAGGTCTTGGAGTGCTTTTGGCTTTGTTTAGTTGCGACTGGCCGGGATCCATATTTTATTCTCCGCTTGGTCTAGAGACTATCTTTGGTTTCTAGTTCCGGGTGGTTGGCTATATAGAAGTTTGCACAGCGAATTATGAGTGTTTTTCACCTGGTATGGCCTCTAATTCCTTCTTCTATATGCGTCTGCGCGTTCAACCTCGGTGAAAGTTATGAGTTCCAAGAAGATCCCAGAGAGCTAGCTACTCCGGAGACAACATGGGAGTTCCCGGCATCTGAGGCATTTGTGGCAACGAGGAGAACCTCGCGGTTCCATGGTCATCGTTTTTGGTATAGAACAGCAATCGGGTCATAAGAATTTTAAAATCGGGCTACCAGAGCGTGCCGGATTTAGTGGGTGGACGAACATAGCTTTGTAATACATTAACTTAGGAGCTTTTTTCAATCAGGGCTTGTAAACGGATATAAAATTCCCGTTCTCAGGTTGAAACAAATATATATGTGTTAAAAAACATATAAAACACACAAAAATAAATATTCAAAATATGTAGATTTACCTTTAAAGGAGTAGAAGATGAAAACCATAAAATCAAAAACCTGTAAAAACAAGATAAAGTACTGAGAAAGACATTAGACAAAAAGATGAGAAATTGATATAGAGTTTGGTGTATTCAAGTTCAAATATATTAGAGAGAGGTTATGAAGTTTTGAGTGAGAAATATTATATTTTTGTTGCATCCAGTTGAGAAGAAGAGAGAGAATGTGTAAATTTTTTTATATAAGGAGACAAAAATTTCACTTAGGTTAAATATATTTGGTTTATAATATTTCTCTGGAAGTCTTCTAACATAAAATGCACTAGAAGACTTCTCAAGAAGTTTTCTAAACCCTAAATTTTTACTATCCGTCTCAGAAGACTTAATCTTCTCGAGTTCTAGAGAAATCTGCTAAGGAAGTCTGAAGTCCGACTCGGATCTGAAAACATGAATATCCAAAACGTTAAAATGGTTTCAAAACAAAGAAAAAATCAAAAATATTTGTTATGCTTAAATAATATATAAAATAGTCACATTACGTTGAATCTATAATTTTTTAGAATCTAACATATAAAACACACAAAAATACATATCCAAAATTTATAGATCTACCTTTAAAAGAATAGAAGATGAGAACCATGAAAAGAAAAACTTGCAAAAATAAGATGAAGTAGTGAGAAATACATAAGACAAAAAGAAAGAGAAATTGAAATAAAGTTTGGTGTCTTCAAGTTCAAAATGATTAGAGAGAGGGTTGGAGAGTTTTAAAGTGAGAAACATTAGTAAACCCTAGAAGAGTTCGCAAGAAGTCTTCTTAACCTTTAATTTACTACTAGATCTTGACCCGTGCGTCCGCACGGGTATTTGTTTTCACTAATACAATGCTATTTGTTTTATCAAATTAATAGTAAATAACTTAACAATAATTATATAACAAATTGTAAATTTAGGTATTTCTAAACATAATATTCATATAATTTGTATTTGTAAATTTAACTTATTTCTTTTAAATTATCAATTGTATTTCTCATTTTTTTATAAAAATAATTTTTACAGCTCTAGATTATAAAATAAAATAGTGTTTATTTTACAGTTTAAACCGTGTATCCGCGCAATTATTATTCAAACCACGCAACTGTTATATTCTTATAATTCAAATATATGTATTTGAATTGTATTAATCATCAAATTATGTAACATATATTTGAAAAGTAACTTCATACGTTTTACTAAAAATATTTATAGTTTATATTTTGTATGTGAAATGTTATAAATATATATGAACATATAACATTTAAAGTTTGTAGTCATTTTTAAATAATTTCTTTATTTTTACTGTAAAATATGGTTAGATAATAATCAACTTAAAAATAATCATAAATTTGGTAAGTTTGTTAGAGAAGAATCTAACAAAATAAATAATTTATATTTACTTAATTAAATTTGGTAAGTTTGGTAAGAGAAAAATCTAACCAAATAAATAATTTATAATTAATTAATTAATAGAAATTAATTGAGCGGCATTCCATGGTAAATATTAAGGAAAAGTTTGAGATATTTCAATTTGGTACTTCAGTTTTAATAGTTTAGATTCGCCTCAGATGACTTCCCAATAAATACTCTAGTGCATCTTTTGTTAGAAGACTTGCCAGAGGTCTTCTAAACCCTGAAATCAGTTAACTAATTAAATCGCAATAAAGACTTCATTAAACATAAAACTTATAAAGTTTTTATTATAGGCAAATTGCAGTGTATAAACACGAAACATAAGTTATTTCACTAAATGTAAAAGCGATATGATTCAATTGTTCCTTTTCTGATATCCCAACGTTGCCCCTATATACACTGCCAGGAACTAGCTCTGCCCTTAGTCTGCTCATCTAACACAGTGAACCTACATTACCTAGCTATTGTAATAATGACACTATAAGACTACTCAATACGGTATCGCTTCACATCTGAAACAGCTCTAACTCTCGTTCAATCAATTAATATTCTCAGATAACACAGTTTGTTAGTTACAGTCTCTCTCATTTATACATTTATTGGATCTGAAGTTCGTTTACGGAAAAATTCAATATTTTTTTAGTTAAAGAGGCATCCACATTGTAGCTATGAACTCAACCAACAAACAACCAGATGATTCCAGTACCCGACATGATGTTTGCTCCTAGCGAAGAACAGGTTGGTGTTTGTGTTTTATCATATCAATCATCGAGGGCCATTAAATGCATACTGAATTCCCTTAGAAAAGAAAAAATGAAGCCAATTCGCGAGTCATTGTTTGAGAAAATCGTAGAGATTGCAGGAAAACCAGCTTTTTCTGGTAGGTTTGCCTACTCTCTCGCTAGTTGATGATAAACAAAAAACATGAAGCATGGTTCAGATTTGCTGGAAAACCCATAAGATTCTCCCTCTGGAAGTTTGCAATTGTAACTGGACTCCATTGTGCCAAATTCCCTCCCCCACCCAAATCAAATTCGAAGCTGAAAGAGACCATATCGTAGAAACCATATTGACCGTCTCTATTTGGGAAAGGTGATTTTGTGTTTGTTTCTAACTTAATCAAGATGCTAAGAAAGAATACAGTCAAAGAGAAAGAGATTCATCTAAAGTTTGCTTGTTTGGAAATTTTATCGTCTCTACTTCTTCCCACAAAACTGAAAAGGAAGATCTCCAAGGAGCACGTAGAGGCAATCAAGGATATCAACGGGTTTTTTGCCTATCCTTGGGGAGAGTTACATACGACATCATAATGAGGAGTATTAAGGAACGCGATGAGATATCACTCTCAAAACATTATTGCCGTCAGAGGATTTGCACTTTCTTTGCAATTAGTGATTGTTGAAGCCGTTCCCGCTCTGACCGAAATTGTACAGGAAACCCGTTCCTCATCTGAATATGATAGTGAAGATGAACCAGAAGATGACAACGACAGAGATACCAAAAAACATACTCTAAGACAAGGACATCCACAATGTTGACAAGAAATCAGAGGTTAGTTATTGCTCTTCAAACATATCTCCAATATTTACAATCATATCCAATTTCAGATTTATAAACTGGATTATTTATTTTTTGTAAATAGTTCATTCTATTTATATCTGAATATGACAATTTTTTTGGATTTTTGTTACTGGGTTTATTGATTTATTATAGGTTCATGTAGGAAGTATAATCTAGCAAGACCCTAACCGACCACTTGATGAGTCTACCCTTGACTGGTCTGACAAAGAGGAAGATGTCAAGGTAGAAAATCTTGTCAAGTTGGTAAATGCTAATCCCTCGTTTACAAAGTTATGTTAAAGCAGGGGCCAAAGCTGATATTGAACGAACGTGTGAAGAGGTGAAGGATATAGAGAAAGAAAAGAAGACGAAGAAGGTTTCACCAAACAACAGCCTAGTTGATTCTGCACACAATGCGTCCACTGTTTGTGAAAAAAATGAAACATGGACTTGAGAAATTCTGTGGAAATGTAAATGAAGTAACTGCTAACGTTAAACAGCTTTGTTCCAGAGTTGATAAACTTGAGACCACAGTTGGTGGCTTTGGCGGTGTCCATGTTTCCATATCCAATAAACTTAGAGAAGACCTGCTACGTCTGGTTGATGTGATTGTTAAAGAAGTAGGACTTCTCAGGCATGCCCAACAAAACTATCCCACGAGTTCCCATCAAGTACCACTTGTCTCACGACTCAGAGCCCTAGTGGTGACGAATTCAACAAGACTATCAGAATTGTACTTGAAAACCTCAGCCAGTATTCCACACTACTAGAGAAACGCGACTTAGCCAGTTATCAATAACAATATTGTGACATCTTTCATGTTCATTAATTATGATGACTAGACAATGTGACATAGACCTTTGTGAACGCATACTATGTTGATAACTAAAATTGGCCTTTTTATGCATTAACTTTACCATACCTTTAAGATTACACATCCTACATTAGACACATTCATCCTTACATAGTTATAATTGTTTGTTTATCAGGAAGAAAATGGGACTCCTAAATTTAGAGGAGGATTAGTTTTTCTGGAAACAAAGTACTTTGGTGGTCCAATTAACAAAACAACTGCGTTATCTGCCAACAGTCACACTCACACGTCTCGTACGCCACAAAAGCAGGCTAGCATAGTTATTAAAAAGGATGTCTTGTTCTAATAGGTTGATTTTCTTATTATTAATAAATCAACTGCCTTTTACGTACACAAGTTGTATGGCCCCTACAGAAACAGAACCCTCTTAACCCCAACCCGTTAGACGACGAGCATAACCCATCTTTCTCATTAGGCTTGACACAAGTAGAAACCAACCCCACAAATGAACTCCCACCAGGGAAGCAGATCCGAGAGGGAGGAAAGGGTATGACCACAAATTTCAGGGACAACACTGAAGATGTTCAACAATGCAGGAAGAGCAAAGGCATAGGATAGTCCCTGGTAACTGCGTAACTGATTACCAGTGTGGTCCGCTCATCCTATTCCGTGCCCGGGAAGCCGAAAAGACTATATTTTCTCTACACGAAAAGGCTGAAAAATTAAGAAAATTTCAAGTGCTCACAGAAAAACTGGAAGAGGCATTGTGAGTTTAATTTTACTGTGTTCCGGTTAATAAGTACAACGTCCAGATATTTTTTTAGTAACTCGATATTCTCATTAAAAAGTGTTCCTACTTTCCTTTGAAATGGTCATTAACATTTTTGGGCTATCAGTTACGGCGAAGGACATCAATATCGCTGAAAGAAGCCATCAGTTAACTGCAGAGGTTACTATTATAAATACAATTTGTGATTCTCTGTCTACAAAGATCATAAAAATAACCATTTTTAATCTTCATTGCTAGGTTGTTGACATACTCATCAGCTTACTACGATCTGTCCCCCACAATCAACACATATCTAACTTGGGGGCTGTAGTTGAATTCTATTATGCACGCTTTATCTCTGCTATTTCTAGGAAGTACAACAAATTTAAAAAGTGTAAATCCAAGAGAGAATTTGTTTTTCCTAATTCCTTACTAGAACTGAGCGGCAACAGACATGCCTCACCCCAAAATGTCAACGCTTCTACATCCCATTCAACCTAGACAGAAAAACATTGGGTTGGTCTGTGTATAGACTGCAACTTGTGGAGCATCACTGTTATGGACTCCAGTACCTGATTGTGCAGCAAAATATATGAACGCCTTTAGTTATTAGTGCCACTTATAGTAGTCAATATTAATTCAACAACTTTACTTTCTCACAATGGGTGAACCCTAAAGCGACGGACATTACTTCAACATTCAATGTAGGGCTAGTGTGGTTGTTGTTCACTTAAGGATTGACGTGGTGAGATGAACCTGTGTATGAGATGTTTTCTTTTTCATCCATGAACGAAGCCACTGGTCTTATACTGTTACCAGAATGTGTATTTGGTCCAGGACGAAGTCTTATGACTCCTTCTGTTGGTCTTGCGGATGGGGTTGGAGTCACAGGAACGGATTGTCGTCTCTTAACATGCTTTCCCAGTAAAACTCGTCCTCGATCCCATCATCCCAGACCATTGGAATCTTAGGCAGACCACGTGGACTACCACCTCAGAATATGTTATTTTCTCGCTGTGGACACTCATCTACATAACCGTCCTATGTTGGTACCAATTGGTCCCAAATGTAAGCTGCAAAAAAAATCTATTTTCATTAGTAACTAATCGTAAACAGCTCTACAAATTTTAGGGTAAACTTAATAAAATGACAAAACACACGGTGAGAAACGAAATTTAAGTTTTTTCATTAATACATATTCTAATTTTCCAAATCCCATCATGTTCTTATCTAAAATTTACAGATATTTATAACTTAGAGCCAAACATTTAAAGACATTTCTAAAAGTTCTCTCATTGGGACTCAAATGTAATATTTAGCTTACTCTCACGTTGGGTTCCTCTGTGTCAGTATTGGAGAAGATGTTTCACGTTCCACCACAATTAAACCAATATTTTGATTGTTTGCTTGCTCTGCTTCAACCATTCCTCTGTCCTTCCTTGCATCCGCCGTTAATAAACTTTGTCAATTTCACTCTGTAGATGTTCAACAGCTTATCATATATGAACAACAACTCCATCATATACTTAGCAAACCTGATTGGGTGATTCCCAACCAAAGCTTCAGTTTATCATACAAAAAAAAAAACATGATCAGCAAATGGAATTTATTTAAACAATAGGCATAATCGATTACACACAACACATACATAGGATAGCTTCCATCTGGTCCTTCTCAGTTACGCCTTCACCTAGAAACACTGTGTTTCCCACGGTGTAAAGATCTCTTATCAGAAACTGGTACTTCGCAACTGTTCCGGTCTAGAGGTTACATTCAAGACCAGATCTGAGCAGTACTTTTGCACACTCATCATGACCTCCAAACCTTTAGTACCTACAATGTTGAATGGAGGAGAACGAGAAGATGGTCACCTCCATTTATAGCGAGATTCAAATAATGAATCATGTGATTCTTTCATCTGTCTAGAGACTGTCCAAATCCAAGCCAAATCCGGGCAATAAATGCATGCATCCTACACTCTACGACGTCTCATCATTACAATAGGCTTAGCAATTTTTTTCTGACACAGACATGCGGATCCACATCATTATTCCTTTTCATTTTCTTAAGTCCTAGTTTAATGTCCCCTTAAGTGCAAGTTTTGAACCTAAATTATCTACCCTACCCTAATACCATAATCGGATTTACTACACGTTTCTTTCTGTTTTTTTTTTCATTTTCTTACAAGACTATTCTGTTTTGGGCACATAGAACTCGTACTAAACACTTACATACAACAAACGAACCCCCTTCTTATTTTCCTTTTTAATTCATCCTTGTCCACATGTTCCTTCTTCTTATTTACACTTACTCGCCTCCAAACCAATCTGATTACAATCCACCTTCACTTTGTAAACCATGATGACAAGAAATTCATCTTCATCTTCGTCTGCATCACAGGTCAACAAATATGACGGCCCTCTCTGCCACTACTCCAAACCAACTACAATGCTGATGGCTTGGACAGGTGAGAATCCTGACCGGATATTCTTAAAATGTGATGATCATGGATCGTTATCTGGGCCGATAAAGAGAAACCATTTGAAGGGTAAAAGCTTTATGTATATTAGTCTCCTCGAAATGAGAGACCATATACTTCTTCATAGGTAAGAAACCAACTCTCTTCGTCAATCACTAAGGGAAGCTAACCAACATATACAATCAATTCAATCATCTGCTAACCCAAATGAAAGCGTAGACTTCTCGGATCTTAATTCCTGTTTCCAATCAGAGGCTCTTGAAATCAAGAAAATCAATCGCCGAAATGTTTCCAATATTATCTTTTTAATTTACTTTATCTTCCAAACGAATTACCTGATAATGGTACCAAATAAAGTATTACATCTGAAAACCGGTTTGAATAGTCAAATAAACCAGTAGGCATTGGATTGATATATATACAAAATTTAAACGGCATTTGAAATCAGAAAAAAAAAAATCAATTGAATTATATCTGAAAACCGGTTCGAATTTTCAAATCAAATAGTAACGTTAATGAAACACCGGTTTTACATGATAAAATACGCCATCATTATCTTCCTACTTTGAGAATTTAATTAAATTACACCTCCCATACCAGTTGTTATACGGGATAACCCATGCAATATTTTTGGTTTCTGATACAAACACTAATGATACCTGCTCTGACACATGAACTGAGTTCAGATTAGAGCACCTGTCACAACTGAAGCAACCCCTACATAATACTATATCAAATCCATGTCTACACAGGATAGTAATGTAAATCCAACACCCTCTCATAACCGACTACCCAATTTTGATTTATCTATGACTACCTACCTAATGATCGAGCCATTTGTGGTTATTTGGTTAAATATACCTTTAATATATACAAATTAAAAAAAATATATATATATATATATCAAAAAGTTTTTTAATAAGATTCTAAAATCTTACCATTAAAATTCAAATAATACTACAACATATGTTACCAAACCCTAAACCAAAGACAATCATGACTTACAACCTATATTCACTCATATATTTTGAAAAAAATGAATTTTAGTAAATATAAATTTACATCATTTAGAATTACATGATTTCAATTTATTTTCCATCAAATAAATTTAACAAATTATTTTTATGAATAGATACATGAGATAAATAATTGATAAATATTATAAATGAAATTAATTATTCATTAAGTGTAACAACAGCATTAACTAGTCTAAGTTTTAACATCAACAGCAAAAAAAAAATCACTTCACAAATAATAGTATAGATAGATAGTTACGTGTTCGATAGATTTTGCTGACGCATATGAAATTCTCACACGTAAACAAAACTATATTTAGTTGGATTAATGCATGTGCCAGTTAACTTGATTATTTTTAGGAAAAAAATAAGTTTAATTGTTAAACATTTAGATATGGGATACCTCGTGGAAAGAATCAAATATGGAACTTATTTTTAGGTTTAAACAAACACAAAACTTAGTGCGGAAGAAAACAAAAATAGAAACGAAAAGAACATTTACCAAACGAGAGAAAATTTGTATATATAAATGTTCAATATATATATATATTATAAAATATTCTAAATATATACTTTCTTTCTTTTCTTTTACTTTATTTAAAATTACAGTTTTATATTTTATGTTTAAAATACCAAACTTATTTTAATTTGTCGTCAAAAAGAACTAATAATTGAAAAGTTATAGTAATTAATATATTGGTACATTACAACATGTCACAATTTACTAAAATTGAATATTTGATATATCATATTCATGTTAAACATGTTTAATTTTATATAATAAAATGACGTGTAGATTATCAGAATTTCTACGGATGCAAATGTTGTTGATAAATTAACTAAACCTCTTCCACATTTTAGGCATGTAAAGTCATACTATTGATATAGAAAATAAGTTAAGATGTGATATTAGTTCTTGTAAAGAGTGTCTCTTTAATAATAAGATATTTATATTTACATACATTTGGTTATGTTTTCAAACTAATAAAATTGTTTAAAATTTCTTTGATTATTAGATAATTAAGTAATATTTTCAATATAGTTTATATAATTTTTATGGGTCCTCAAATACGTGATCTGATCATGAAGTTCTATAAGTGAAAAATAACATAAGTTATTGAAGTTCATATTCAAGGTTGTTTACTTGGAACCTCAATAAACGCGAATGACTAGTATGTGAAGTGATTAATGACTAAGCTTCATGGGATTATGTATTATGTTGTGTAAATCTCAAAGAAATAAATGTAAGCTGGGGAACACAATATCGGACGACCCGTTATGAAAACTCAATAAAATTGTGTTATGGTGTCATAAGAGTTTTGCGTTATAACTATAGAGTATTATAGCCCTTAGACTTGAGTTTTTAATGATTTTTCTTGTTGATTAGTTCATTTTGACTTTGTCAAACGTCATCAGTAACTGGTGATTAAAAAGAGATTGATTGGGTCTTCTATGAAGTTTTTAAGGAACATGAATGAAACAAATGGGATTTGTTCATCCTATATAACGTGAGATAAATATCTCAAGGCCAATCGAAGATTTAATAAAGAGAAATGCATGGTCATGCACAACAGAGATGAATGTCATTTGTTTGTTTAAAAAGTATAAATTGAAGTTTGATAAGCATGATATAGCTTAAAAAGGATGATAATGTTTTTTTGCTTTATGTTGAGATCGAAATATAGAGATAAATGGATTATCGAAGTAGATAATTCAAGTACCAGTAGGAGATTTCTGAAAATTTCATCAAATGTAGTATACCTATTTTAGTGGAAGTTGTAACGTTGAAGTTCGACAATCATATAATAATATGTGGTTATAATGTTTTGATAGTGGATTAAGAATCTTTTATTATTATTATTTGATATTTTGAGTTTTAAAAATAATATGATAAATATATTCTATAAGATATGATATATTTGTTCAATTCATATGTGATGTTGTTAACGTGAATATGGATCGTAGGCGTTAGTAAAATATGTATAATATAAACTAGGTGTTTTGTCCGTATATGCGGACATGATCATTTAACAAAGATGATATATTTGTTTATATTCACACGTGATGTTATTAACGTGAAATATGGATCGTAAACATTACAAAAATATATGTATAATAGAAACTAGGTGTTTTTTCGAATATGGAGGCATAATCCTTTTAAAAATATTTATTAATATATCTATTACCAATTCAAAAATTGTTCAACTAAGATCTGAAAATCCTTATCACATTTGAGAATATTCTCATAATAGTATCTAAAGTTTCAAAACGTTATCTACTTGTTATTTACTTTGCCCCATATAATGAGTTTGAAGATTTGATCTAACAATTAGATGACATATGAAATACTTTCATCTCTATCATTCTCATATTCATTGTGTTCTAATACCTCTTGTTCTTACTTCTTACTTCTTTACTATTACTCATTACTTTATTTATTAATAAAACATAGAGATGATATTACGAATATAAAAAAATAGTAATGATTATAATAATATAGATATATTTTGATCAACTATAATGAATTATTCACTAAAAGTAGTAAAGACTTTAATCGTTCTAACTTTTAACGTAAGATTTTCGATGTGAAAAATCATTTCACATATGATAGTATAGATTATATTGTTGGGCTTAGCCTGTTAATCATAAATCACTGACCTAGTTGTATTATATACTCATTATACAATTATACAAAAAGATATTTAAGGCATTAGGCTTTCCAAGCCAACAAACTCAAAAAATTTAATAGTTTGTTTATTTTTGAGATTAGATCTCACGGCATAAACCTCATTCCGATCTCACCACTTTTAGTGCTATAAATCTAGATTTTGTTTGTTCATTATTCAACTAAAATTAAATTAGTATATTTGAAACTATAAGATCTACATTTATTTTAGAATTAGCATACAATTATTGAATTACTAAATATAATTATAAACTATTATATATCAGTCTAAATTTTAGTAGTAGTATTAGAGCCTAATCGCTATGAATTGTAGTAATAGTAGTACCGGTTCGATTTATATGTGATATGCTTACTAATTATGTGGGTGAAAATAATTGATATGATTAATGAAGATTTTTTTAAAAAAAGTCTTTCAATTTGTTTTTTGTTTTTTGGAACATCAAACAGCTATTCTATTACTCAACCTTGAGGTGGTCTGGATAACCAGACCGGAATAGAACAACCAACATAACAAAGCGATCTATGAAAACATCTTGCACCCTTAGCTAGGGAACCCAAGAAACCATTTTGAGCCCTTGGAATGTGCGATAGCTTGAAGTCCGGAAAGCATAATTGCAAAATCCTTATCTCCAATTCTGTCGCAAATCTTGGCCACTTCTTTGGCTCCCTTACCGTAGCAATCAGATCTTTACAGTCCGTTCCAAAGTTCTGACAATGTGAGTATTGAACCATGCTCTCCATTGCCCAATGCAGTGCTTCCACTTTTGAGTGAAGAGCAGATTCATTTCTTCTTAGATTTCGCATTCCCATTAATTGAGTCTGCCCTCCTCTATCCCTCCAAATCCACCCACATCTACTATACAGTGCTGTGGCTGTCCATGATCCGTCCACCATACAAATATTCTCCAAGCTTATGGCTTGGGACTCTTCACTGTTGTGATCCTGAGAAACTATAGCCATATGTTCATTTGCATCAAACCACGTTTTGCACTCACTCTCTACAAATCGAACCAATTCCAGAGGGTCTCTGTCTATCCCTCTAAATAACTTGTCGTTTTGTGCCTTCCAGATATACCAAATTATCTACGGATAAGGACCTCTGTAAAGTTCCGGTCCAACAAAGCTGTCGTTTCTCCAGAATAAATAATCCATATTAGCATAAATACTCTTCAACCTCTCTCTAATCTCTTTGAACTTGAAGACAACAATCTTTATATCAAATTCTCATATACTTGTCTCATGTCTTTCTCGCTAATTTATCTTATTTTTGCAGTTTTTTTCACTTCACGGTTTCATCTTCAACTTTTTAAAAGGTAAATAAATTTTATATATGTATTTTTGTGTGTTTTATATGTTGGATTTGAAAAAGTTATAGATTCAAAATATTATGATTATTTTATTTATTATTTAAACACAAGAAGTTTTATTTTGAAGTTTTTTTTGATTAGAAGCCACTTTTATGTTTTAGATATGAATGGTTTTCAAATTTGAGAACAATATAAGATTTCAGATATCATTAGAAGACTTCTCCAGAAAAATTCTGGAAGACTTTTGGAAAAGTCATTCGGAGAAGTCTTTTGGAAAAGTCTACTATGGAAATTTCCAAAATTGGTAAGAATTTCTTTCACCAATTTTTTTTGTGCTTCTGTGTGCTAAATCCAAATAAAGTTATAGATTCAAGTTAATGTAATTATCTTATTATAATTTTAACTTAAAATTGTATTTTTTTCATGGTTAGATTCAAAAAATATATGTTAAACTTATTATAATTATTTTCTTATTGTTTAATTTTTATTTTGAAGTTTTTCTCTATTTTGAAGCTATTTTAGTGTTTTGGATATGGAAGTTTTCAGATCTAAGTATAACATCAGACTTCTCCAAAAAATATTTAGAGAAGTCTACTATTCAAACTTCTAGAAAGACTTCACACCGAATTAAGAAGAAAATTTAAAAATTTAAAAAAATTCTAATGGTAGATTTCTCTAGAAATCTTCTAAAACATTGTCAAATTTCACTGAAAATTTTAGTTTTCTCTAGCGTTATGAGCCTTTTTGTCTAATGCTTTGTTCATTAATTCAATTTTTTTTAAAAAATAATAATCTATTGTCTTCATTGTAAGTATGATTATGGTTTTGCAACTTAAACGAAAGATTTGTGTATTATTCCTTATTAATTTTGTGTAATTCGATAATAATGCTGATAACAAGTTATAGTTATTAGACGCAAATCTGTAATAAAAATTTTTTTGTAAATATATTTATGTCTACAATATTATCTTGCCAAAAGTACTTGATATTATTGAAATTATTGACACAACATACCAATAGTTTTAGAAGGCCACTCATCACTTTTAGCTTTTAAGAAGTAAAACCAAGTATTATATTAACCATTCTACTCATTCATAGCAAAATATAACATTGGTATAACAATAATACTTAAGAGATGGAAACAAACAATATAACCAGTCAAAATATAACATACTTTTTACAAATTTCTGCTGAAAGACTTAGTCAAGTTTACTAAAACTAACGGTGAAGACTTCTCAATAAGTTTGATATCATTAGTTAGAAATATTAGCAAACATGAATATTGCTAACCTCATAATTATAAATAATTAAGTTATAAATTTCATTCAAAAACTCCGATATTAAGAAATACACATGAATTAACAATAAAATTTTAAAAATTCATTTTAAATTTGTAAAAAATTGCATATTTTACAAAACTCAGCTAGAAACATTAATAAACATGAATGTTTTGTAACCTCATAATTATCACCAATTAAGTTATCAAAAAAAATCTTCAAAATTCATTTTAAATTTAGAGAAAATATAAGTTTTACAAAAATTAGAAAAACTGCATGAGTTTCTTCTATGAAAAGACTTATACATAAGAGACTTTTTAAGAAGTCTTATATACTAGGAGACTTTTTGAGAAGTCTTCCTTTGTAAATGTTGGCTTACTTTTTTATTTAAGAAATTCTCAATAATACTAGAGAAGAATTCTAGATAACCCTTGTCTGATAATCATGTTAGTATTGCAACTGAACAATGTTTTGCAGATATTTGACTTTTAAAAAATTTAAGAGAAGACTTCTTTTGAAATCACATGAAGTCTCCAAAGTGTTGCAAGAAGTCTGCATAGATTAATTTTCCAATTAACCATGTTTGATTTTTTTTAGAGAAGACTTCTCTAGAATTGTTCTCTGAAAACCAAAGGTTTGACCTCCTAAGAAAATTAGAGAAAAAATTTAAGAAGTCTTCTGCCGGAAGACTTCTTGAGAAGTCTTCTATATTATCAATTTTAAAATTAAATATATTACTATTTATTTTTCATTGCAAAACTAACCTATGCAAAATTCTTGTGACATTTCATAGATTTCATGTAACAGTAAAGAAGACTTTCCGAGAAGTCTTTGACATAAGAGTTCTGGGAAGTCTTCTATAAAAAGTTTATTTTGTCAAAACTTTGATCAACTGCAAAACTAACATGTTTATCATAGAAGACTTCTAGAGAAGTCTACTCTTTTTTTGTTAACAAAGAAAAATTAGAAAACTTCTAAAGAAACCTCCTATAAAAACACAACTAAAAATTCAATTGTAAAACTAACCTATGCATTGACGAGAAGGCTTATTTAGAAGTCTTCTCGATGGAGAAGACTTCTCGAAAAGTCATCTTTGTGAAACAGATCTTAAAACAAATTAAATATCATTCTTAGATCCAGTGAGATTCATGCTTAGTTTCTCTAAGCAAACATAACTTCCTAATGAAACTTACCTACTAGTTCTTGACCAAGAATATATCATGAAATTTTAGTAACTCTAATAAGTTAAAAATTTGGAAATAAAAAATTGAGATTTCGGTATGAAATAAAAGAGAAAGTGCAAGAAAAAATGTTTGTGTGAGAAATGAGAATATGAAGATGAAAATTTTAGGTACATTATGAGCTTGAAATTGGTTGTTAGTAGTGGTTGGGGTATTGATGATAATGACAATATTGTAAATAAATGAGCAAGATGAGGATGATTGAGTAAAACAAACATTTTTGAAAAAATAATAGCATTTTCGTGAATGACTTGAACTTCTTGAGTGATTATGAAAAATGAAAATTTCAAAAAAATGATAGGTCATTTTTGCATTTGACATCAAATTTTGGGTCATTTCTGAAAAACTCCTAAAATAATTGCTAATATTGGTAAAAAAAACCGTATATTCATTATTATTTTTTGTATTTTGAGACTTTGGAACATGTTTTGGGGGTCTCTTGTTCTAAAACCTAATTTGATTAAGCTTGGAAAAACTATTAAACTATAAGTAAATAGTTTCTTATTTCAATACAATTTAAAAATTAATATAATAAATTTTACTCCAATTAAAATACATAAATGGTATGTTTTATTTACACTATTTAATATTTTATAGAAAATTAAATTTTTAAAAATAAAATTAGATTAATTTTCAGTTAATATCAAGTACATTGATGCCTATCCAATTTTAAAAACTATCAAAGTTTATTTTGTTATATGATGGGGGTTATCAAAATAAGGTGTCTATAATTATATGAGTGAGATAAATATTAATGGTTATTGTATGAATATAAGAATTGTATAATGACTAAGCTATCATAACGGTTTTGAGCATAAATGAATAGATAAGACATAAGATATCGTCTAATAACCAAAAATTATATTTGATATAAATAGCAAAGTGTTGACTACATAAATAATTAAAAAAATATGTTTACATAAATAATTCAACATTCTGTGGAATGAGCAAAAAATCACTCAAATCTTAGGGGAATATGGATCATAGATTATTTATAAAATTTGAGAAAATTGTTTTGAATATAATACAAGTTTTCTTAATTATTTACATGTCTCTATTTCTTGAACATCATATTATTAGTTGTTATTCTTATATTAGAGAAATGTCAATTCCCTGCAACTTGTTTTCATTGTGATGTCCTTGAGTCAAGAAATTGGATAAAAACCAAGGAAATGGTAAAAAGGATAAATTGCAAATCCTAACAAGTCTGATGATTCTTCTATGTTTAAGCCATACTTGGAAAATCTAAAAAAAAGAAGAAGTCTTTTGAAACATTGCATTCAGATATTTATGTTATAGAAATAAATGTTACTACTTCTTGTTCTAATTTTTGGGTATTGGATAACGGTTGTGGTGCTCATATTGTATGCAAATGAAAGGTCTAAGCAACAGTAGAATTTTGGAAAAAGAACAAGTGGACCTACACGTGTGAAAAATTAAGCAAGATTTGCTACTATATACATGTTATAAGCATATATATTATTTCTCTTCTTTGTTTGGATCTGGAAGGGTTTTATTTTTTGATTAAAGACAAGTACTTTTCTTTGATCATAATGATAATCTTTAATCGTAGCTGTCCATTTGAAAACAGACTTTATACCTTTAACAGTACTACCAAAAGACTCAACTCTAACTAGACAAATCAAACTTTTCTTTGACATTATTGTTTGGGTCACATAAATGAAAAGCCATTCAAAAGTTTCATTGTGATAGTCTTTTCAGTTCAATTGATTATGAATCATGTAAAAAAATGTGAATCCTACTTATTGGGAAAAATGACTAACGCTCTTTTACTAGACACAATGAAAGGGATAACGACTTGTTCATACTTATACACATTGATATATGTGGAAATAATATATTTTTCATATTTACATGTGATGACGTGAACGTAAATTGTATGTTGTAAACATTATACACATACAATATAATATTATATTTTATTAATGTTGAGACTATGACAACCTATTATCTTATAAAGTTATGAATTTGATAATTTTTTGTTCAAATTTATATATTCTTAAAAAATATTTGAATGATAAAAATATATTTTATTTGATGATATTATGTATTAGTTAAACTTTATAGATTTAAATTTTATCTATTTTTCTTAGATTATTTTATATGTTTTATGTATGTTTTATACGTATGAAGAACACAAATGTGTTTTTGTATGTAATTTTTTAAAAATATTGAAATGGCAAATAAAATTAAAGATGAAACTTTTTTGAAGAAAGATAAATAATTTTTATTTATGTTTATATACAATTTATATAAATAGTAATTATTAATTTATGATTTTAATGGAACAATATATTTAGCTAAAGGTTTTCAAAATATTATTATCTTATCAAATTATGTCATTTTTACACTAGTCCTACCTTGAACTGAAAAATGACTAATTTATTGTGTTTATTAGTTAATTAAGTATTGATTTCTAGGGTTTCTATTGTACATATATAATGAAAAATTGATGGACTTAACCCATTAATCATAAGGCACTAGCCTAATTGTATTATATACTCACTATACAATGATATGAAGAGACATACAAAGAATTAGGGTTTTCCCAACCACAACATTAAATATATATATATATATATATATATATATATAGTTTATTTATTTTTTGAGATCAGATCTCACAGCACTAGCATTATGTTTTAATCTGGTTTGTGTATGTGTGGCTATCAATAAAAGCACGACAAAATACTATAAATTTCGATTTGGTTTATTCATTTTTTACTTCAAAATATACTCAAAACCATATATCTAAGTTTATTCTAAGGTGAAATTCTAGCTTTATCTCAAATTTGATATTACTTTTCAAAGTAACCGTTATATATAATTAGTTTTATAAATATCTTAAGTTTATTATGAAAAAAATAAAATCAACCCTCCTCACTCATTTATAAATATATAAAAATTGTTTATAAAATCTTATAAACTCAATCCGACACCCTAAATAATAAACTCTAAATAATAATTATTAATTTGTATACTCAAATATTAAGGTATTTTTAATAGGACGTTTTTTTTAAAAAAGTAGTATTTAAATTAGTGTATATCAAACAATTTCAATTATTTTAATATTAATACGATATTTTAGGCAAGTGGGTTAATAAATATAATTATAAATTGGTATATCGGTATAACTTTCAATAGTCGTAATAGAGCCTAATTGCATAATACTTATTTTGAAACTGGTTTGAAGTATATGTGATATGCATACTAATAATTATGAGTTTCAGCATTTAAATTTTACATGATGTTTGTGGGCATATTTGATACGATTAAATTATGAATATTGTAGGATAATAATCATATTATAATCTCTCACTGTGAACGTGTTTCAAATATTATTGTATTAAAGTTGACTTGTATATATCATTTCCTTGAACATGGAAAATTAATGATTCATGTGAGACTACTAATTTGGTAAACTAAGTTTATGGTCATAAAGAATTATGCATATATATATATATTGTATTTTTTTAGTATGATAAAGAAAGCACATATATTGACTGAATTGTGCATGTAATTTTTAGATTTTTAAATTGAATATCTGACACAATGTAGTTAGTTTAATTATTGGAAGTTTGAGATCTAGAATATTGCATAATATTTAATCTTAAAGATTTTGTGCGAGATTTATTTTGATTATTATAGTATTTTCTAATCCGAACAGAAACATTCGTTTTGATTTATGATTTAAACTAATAGGTGAGAAACGTATGTTCAATATAAAATTTCAGGTTTTGTGTGTTTGGAAAACGTGTTCTTTTGATATTTTGTCCTAAAAATTAACAATAAATATATAACTTATTATTTAATTAGATTAATATTTATTTAACAATTCCTAATCCAACAAAAATACATATAAGCTGAAAGAAATACATATACGCTATGTATTATTTGTATTATTTTATATTGGATATAAAAATCTAAATTGATATTTATCCAATCTTATAAACCATCAAGGTTTATTTTTTTATATAATGTGTTTGCCAAAATAAGGTGTCTACAGTAATATGAGTGAGATAGATGGTAATAGTTACCATATGAATATAAGATTGAATTACTTAACTATTCTATCAATACGGTTTGGGCATAGAGATATAGGTTCGATAAGACATAAAATATCATCTAACAACCAAGAATTTTATTTGATTAGTTAGGAAAATGGTGTTTATCTAAATAACTAAACATTTTGGCGATGAAGAAATCTTTACGGATTTTATTGAAATATGGATCTTGGATTATTATATTCAGTTTGAAGAATTTAAATATCATATGAGTTTTTGTAAGAGTTGAGATTTCTCTTATTCCTAAACACATTATTAATTTATTTACTATTGAATTCCAACAATTTAAACTCTTCACAACTCATTTCATTGAGATATGTCCTTGAGAGCGATAAATTGAATGGATAAAAGTTTATTCAAATATATTGAAACCTGAAACTTTTTATCAAACAAGAGGCAACCAAGGAAACATTAATCCAAGCTGTATTGAAAATCCTAACATTAATCCAAGCTGTATTATTTCATTCTTTGTTTGGATTTGAAAATATTTCATCTTTTGATTAACAACAAGTATTGTTCTTTTAATCATAATGATATCTTTTATGATACCCGTCCATTAGAGAATTGGATTTATATTATATACCAAAGTGTGCATATCTATAACAATTGTACCAAATATTAAGTCTAACGACACCAAACAAAATTTCCTTTGGCATTTTGGTTTGTGCCACATAAATGAAAAGTTCATTCAAAATCTACACAGTAATGAATTTTCATACTCATTTGATTATGAATTATATAAATAATATGAAACCTTGCTTATTGGGAAATTGACTATAACTCCTTTCACTGGACACAGTAAAAAAGCTAAAGATTTACATATTAAGGTATGTGGACTAGTGAATATAAATATATAAAGAATAATATATTTGTTCATATGTACATGTAAAGTTTTAACATAAAATATGTGTCGTAAAAGTTATACACATACACGTTTAATGGAAACATTATATTGCAGGTCTTTGCCCATTGAGCAAAAGGCATTAACCTAATTTTATTATGTACTCAATATACAATGATATGAAGAGACACTTAAGATATTAGGTTTTCTCACCCACTGAACTCAAAAATTAATAATAATAATTTATTTATTTTTGAACTCAGATCTCACAACACTAGCATCCTATTCAGATTTAGTTTGTTTATGTGGATACCAATAGAAATATGTTATTTGAAGTGCTATAAATCGCGATTTGGTTTGTTCACCTTTCGCTGAATAACAAACAAGTATATTCTAAAATATAAATTTATTAAACTGGGAAAGTAGGGCATCATATAGTAAAGCAGGAAGTATAAAATGATATTTTAGATAAATAAAAATAAATATAATTATAAATTGCTATATAAGGGTATGAATTTCAGCACTATCAAAACCTAATTGTGTAATACTGGTTTTGAATATGGTTTGATGTATACATGATATGCATACTAATATTATGAGTTTCAGCATATATATATATATTACATGATGTGTTTGTGAATATTCGATACGATTAAATTATGAAGAATGTAGAAAAACACATATTATAATTGCTTGCTGCGTAAGTGTTTCAAATTTTATTGTATTATTATAGTTGACTAGTAGATATCCTTGCTTTAAACATGGAAAAATAATGAATCATGTGAGAATACTAATTTAGTCAATTAGATTAATGGTCATCTAGAATTATGCATATATATATATTCTATTTCTGTATTATGATAAAGAAAGCACCTATTATTAATTAAATTGTGCATGTGATTTTTAGATTTTTAAATCGAATACCTTTCCAATGTGTTTGGTTTGATAATTATAAGAATCTTTAAGATAATCTTACAGATCTAGTTCGAGATTTATTTTGATTAGTAATAGTATATTTCTAATCCTAACCATTGTTTTGGTTTGTACTATAAAATTTCAGATTTTGAGAGTAAATTTGGAACTATCCGTTCTGCTATTTTGTTCTAAAACCAGTTTTGATTAGGATTGAGAATATTAAGATTAATTACAAATAAAAAAATTATGATTTTAATTAGACTAAAAAATAATTTAATAATTTATTATTCAACTAAAATACGTACAAAGTACGTATTATATGTATTATTGTTTATTGAATATAAAAATCTAAATCTAAATAAAATTATATTAAAATTAATTATTTAATTAACATCAAGTATATAATCCATATCCAATCTTATAGACTAGCAGCGTTTATTTTTCTTGTGTAATGAGTTTACTAAAGTAAGATGTCTATAATTATATGAGTGAGGTATATGGCAAATGTTACCATATGAATATAAAATTAGTTTACTTAACTAAGTTGTCAAAATGATTTTGGGTTATAGAGACATAGTTGGATAAAACATAAAATGTTGTCAGACAACCAAAAATATATCTGTTATAATTACTTAAGTGTTGTTTACCTAAATAATTAAATATTCGAGCGTTGAGTCAGAGCTCACTCGGATTTTAGTAATGGATGTTTGATTATTATATTAATTTGAAGAAAATATTTTAAATGTAATATTAGTTTTCTCTAATTTTTAAACATCATATTAATATTTTTATTATTCATCTATTTCGTCAATGTTAACTCCTCACAAGAGGGTAAAAACCAAGAAAAAAGTGAGCCAAGCTGGATTGCGAATTCTACAAGTCTGATCTTTTTCCTAAATTTAAGCCCTATTTGAAATTTTGGAGAAAGAACAAGTGGACTTACCTGTGGAAATTAGAGCAAACTATGACGCATTAGTTGAGGAAACATTTTTTACCTTCAAGTTTGGTTTTAAAAACATAAGAGCTTATGTTATGTACATGTTATTTTCTTATTTGGATTTGGATGGATTTCATTTTCTGATTAAAGAAAAGTGTTGTTCTTTTGATTATAATGATATTTTTATGATAGCGTCCATTAGAGTATGGATTTTATATTTTATACTAAAGTGTGCATATCTATAACATTAGTACCATAAGATTCAAGTCCAACAACAAGAATCAAACTTTACTTTGATATTACTTTTCTGGGCTATATAAATGAGAAGCTCATTCAAAGGTTTCATAGTGATGGAGTTTTGAGCTTTTTTGTTATGAGTATGAAATGTGAATCTTGCTTGTTGAAAAAACTAAGGCTCCTTTTACTGGACACTGTGAAAGAGCTAAAGACTTGTTGAAACTTATGTATATTGATGTATGTGAACCAATGCTTATAAATGCTAGAGAAAACTATAAATATTTCACCACATTTATTGATGAATTCAGTAGATATAGTTATGTTTATCAAATGAAATATAAACATGAATATTTTGAAAGTTTAAAGAATTTCAGAATGAAATACAAATCAGCTTGGCATGACAATCAAAAACCTTCGATCTGATCGAGGTGGAAAACATTTGAGTGAAAAGTTTCATAATCATCTGAGAGAATGTGAAGTTGTTCACAACTCACTCCTCCAAACACACCATAACTGAATGGTGCATCCAAAATGAGAAACCAGACAATATCAGACATGTCAATGATGAGTCATGTAGATCTTTCATTACCCTTTTGGGGATATGCTCTAGAAATGTTTGCGTTCAGGCTAAACAGATGTGTATCAAAATCAATTGAAAAGATATCATATGAGGTGTGCACTAGAAAATTTTTGACTTTGTCTTTTCTAAAAATTTGAGATAGTGATGCTTATGTTGAACGTATATACTGATAAGTTTGAACCCAAGTTTGATAATGGTATTTCGTTGGTTATCCTAAAGAAACCAAGGATGATCAATTTCACAACCCCACCGAAAACAAAATTTGTTGCTTGTAGCAGTGTTTTCTTGAGAGGGAATTTCTTTCCAGGAAGAATAGTGACAGTAAAAAAACAAAAGTTCAAAAAACACATGAGATTGTTTCATCACCTCAGGAAGATGATCAATTAGATTTAAGAAGATTCGTAGAATCTACATCTGTGTAAGGTGAGGTGCATAGTTCCAAAAAGACACATCATGAACCTAACATATATAAGATTTTGCTGACGGATCATCAATGATCTATTTATAATAAAAAGTGGTGTATCTACATACTTTGAGGAAGCAATAATGGACCCTGACTCCACTAAATGGCTAGAAACAACATAATTTGAAATGAAATTGATGTCAATAAACAAAGTATGGACGGTAGTTGGTTACCTCATGGCCTTAAGACCACTGAGTGTAAATGAGTTTTCAAGAAGAAAACAAACAGAAGTGGTAATATACAGACATATAAATGTAGATTGGTGTTCAGGGGTTATAAAAAAATTTAATAGTATTGACTATGACGAAACCTATTCACCAGTCGCAATCTTTAAGTACATTTGGATCTTCCTAGCAAATACTGCTTATTTCAGTTTTATTACTTAATTCCAGTTCCTATTAAGCTAAAAAAAAATCATTTACATTATTATTGTTATTTTTTAAATAACGTTTAATGTTTCCACTCCTCCAAAACGTCATTACCTACGTATATTTGATATACTTTGCCTCTATAAATGTTAATTGGCATCTGTTGTCCTTCCTATTCACATGCAAAACAAAACAAAAAATGGACAAAAGATGGAGTCTTCAAGGCATGACTGCTCTTGTAACTGGTGGAGCCAGCGGAATCGGGTTCGTTTTTCCACTGTCTAGTTATATCATTATCGTATCTTTTCCCATAGCTTAGTCCCCTTTTTCTTTTTCTTTTTTCTTTTTTTTTTGTATATATTACGTCCCCTTTTTCAATGTACTGTCGATAACTTTTTGTTAAATTGTGGACTGTCTTAGGCATGCCATAGTAGAAGAGTTAGCTAGTTTTGGAGCTATAATCCATGTATGTGACATATCCGAAATACTGCTCAATAAAAGTTTAAGCGAATGGGAAAAGAAAGGGTTTCAAGTGAGCGGTTCGCTATGTGATGTATCCTCTCGTCCCGAGAGAGAAGAACTGATGCAAACCGTCTCAAAGATGTTCGATGGCAAGCTGAGCATTCTTGTAAGTTAATCTTAACTTTTTTTAAAAATAAGTATATTCTTAGAGGAAAATACTTATTAAGTAGTGGCATATATATAGTAAGATTTTTGTTACTCTTTGTTTTTGTTCAACATAGGTGAATAACGTTGGGGGAATTCGCCTTAAACCAACAACAGAATATGTGGCAGATGATTTCGCGTTCCATATTTCAACAAACTTGGAATCAGCTTATCATCTTTGCCAGCTTTCACATCCTCTTTTAAAGGCTTCTGGATTTGGAAGTATTGTCATGAATTCTTCTGTTGGAGGGGTTGTATCAATGGAATGCGGATCCCTCTACGGTTTATCGAAAGGTACCAATAACAATAGAAACAGTAATATTATAAATTTCTTTAACGTTAATGTTGATTACGTTAATAAGTTGGTTTAGTGATATATTCAAAAAAAAAAAAAAAAACAAAAAAGTTGGTTTAGTGTTGTGTGTCAAAATTCTAAGCTGAAGTGATTATATATATATATATATGTGTGTGGGTGGGTGTGTATTATTTACGATGTCGTCTTCACTGAAATAAGATTATTAACACAATAACAAGTGTTGTTAAAAAATACTCCCTCTGTTTCAATATAAGTGGTTTTTAAAGATTTTACACATGAATTAAAAAATACAAATTTATATACAATTTATCTTGATTACATAAAAAATTATTAAATAAAACTAATTCAACCAATAAGAAAAAGACATAGTATTTTGTAATTGGTCACAAAATTCAAATGATATTAAATTCTACCTAAAAAAATGAAAACATCAATTATTTTGAAACAAAAAAAAAAATCTTTAAACACCACTTATTGTGGTACGGAGGGAGTACAAAATATCCTAGTGTCAAAATACTGAGAGGTATTTCTTCATAAACAGGAACAAGACCCGTTTAAAGCTATCTAATTATCTTTATGGATCATAAATCTATGTCCATTAGCTACTTCCAACATCTAAATGATTATATATCTCTTTATTTGTACAGGAGCTTTGAATCAACTAGCAAGAAGTTTGGCGTGTGAGTGGGCAACTGATGGCATAAGAACCAACTCTGTTGCTCCTAATTTTATCCTCACTGATATGACTGCACCTGTAATCAATAACACCCTCCTGTAGTTTTTCTTATCTATCATTTTCCAGTTAACACTTTGTACTTATCAATCTTATGTCCTATAATCTTGTGAATAATCAGGTTCTCGGAGACGCTTGTTACAAGAAGAGTTTGTTTAGTCGAACTCCACTTGGTCGCGCTGGAGAGCCAAAAGAGGTGGCATCACTTGTGGCTTTTCTGTGTCTACCTGCAGCTTCATATATAACTGGTCAGACCATTTGTGTTGATGGAGGTCTCACTGTCAATGGTTTCTCCTATCAGCCTAAGCCTTGAGCCATATTTGTGTGTTATTGTGTCTGAATAATTTGTCTATGCAAATAATAAGAAAGTGATCCTTTTAGCTGTAGGAATCATTTTCTATCTATTTTTCCTTTGTTTCTCTATATACATATATAAACCATAAAATAATAATGAACAAAGACATGAGAACTTTGTTTTTTTTTTAAAGGAAAGTGTTCTTATGGTTCGTGTTACTATGATCGAGAATTCTACTAAAATCATCTATTTCTCAAACTTTTTGTTTTAAATACAACTTACTTTCATTCAAACTTAATTCTTTCGGTTACAACAAAAAAAGAAGAAAATGTATCATCCTCTTTAATTAAAAATATAAACTACATTAACAGAAGCAGATAAGCAAGATAGTTCTTATGAAAGGATGACAACAAATAAAAGATCAAGCTCAAATACATTTATAAAGCTTTCAGGATAAAATCGGACAGTTGAGAGATAGTCACATAAAGAAGTGACGTTGAGAGCCAGCCATCACCAACGAGATATACAGAAGTAGTCTCGATTGCATATTCAACCCCCGTACAGATCCCTACACAAGATGAAAACGGTGATTAAACTAGACCTAAAGCTCAATAATGAAACCAAAACAAATATCTCCTTTCATGGAAATGAGGAATGGTGGTACAAGGTGCTTCTCACTAGAGAAGGACGGTGAATACGAAACCAGGCCTCATGAACCTACTGATAAATAATTTCCAAAGAGAGATATGACAATAAACAACTATAAGAGATTCCAATGAACCCACCGAAAATCTCTAACGAGCTACCCAAAATTTAAGACCTTTAACAATTGGAAAAATCGTTTTTGTACATGTGATATCACTCAAATTACCCTAAAGACTGACTTTACTCTCTCAAATAAGAGGTTCAGTTGTAGTACTTAGAGATTGAATCCATATGGAGCGTGGACACACAATAAACTCAATCCAGTCGCGATCAAACTAGGTAAACATGTATGAAAGTAGTAAATAAAGCAAAGCAGTAAATAGAGGAGTTTGTTTGTGATGGAAGGATGATTGCTAGACCTAGGGTTTCATTCAAGTATTAGAACTCAATGTATAGATGCTAAGGGTTTGATCTTAGAACTTGATATCTAATGCAAAAGACGACCAACTCTTGCTGCGAGTCCAATCTATTGACTAAGTCCAGTGTTTCAGCTCTCGCATGTCAATACGGATTGAGCGTCGATCGATGCTATGGTATGAGCGTCGATCGACGCTGCCTTAGGCAATTGTTATCGCCCTAATCGATATGTTCACTAGATGCCTATACCAGCTCTTGCATGTATCTAACAACCTAGCTCAACATGATTCAGTTCATGTAAGAGACCATGCGCTCGCATGCGCCTAACTATCCTATGATCAGGTTTCTAGTTAATTACTCTAGAAACAAGCAGTAAGAATAATCCTGTGAAAGACACAATAAATCACCCTAGTAGTTCTATAAATCAAAAGAACATCAAAACCCTAGAAAACCTAACCCTAGCAGATGAATCTACTTAAATATGATAGTTGTCACAAAAATCATAGATGAGTAGATATAAAATACATAAAACCAAATAAGAAACCAAAAGAGTTTCAAGAGGACTCCGAAGGAGTTCCTCTCTTCTCTCCTAACCTAAGAATAATGAATAAAAGAAAGCTTAGCCGTCAACAATGGCTTATAAAATATATAAATATGGTTTAAGTCGTCCAGGGGTATTCTCGTAACTTATGGTAGGGTATGGGATTTAGTCGGTCATAAAATAGGTTCAACCCGCGTTATGGCATCACCTTCTATATACACCAAGGGTACCGTCGATCGACATTCTTTCATCTTCTCGACAGCTTTTTCTCGCGAGGCAGACGTACCACTCTTCAGTAAAATAGGCATAACTTTAGATATAATAGATGGATTGACCTCAAACCGGCGACATCTGAAAGCTAACTCAAATTTTTATCATATGTCAAAATATCAGCTAAATATCTCTATGGGAAGATCTCCATATATAGCTAAACAAATGACGCATCTATGCAACTCTGCACCTCAAAAGACTCCAAAATCACCAAAGTTCTCCACACCGTACATGGACCTGAAAACACTCAAAAATACTCCAAACCTATATATTAAAATCTAAATAGGAAATATACCATGGTCTAAATGAGGTAAAGTCCATGGTATATCAACTCCCCAGACTTAATCTTTTGCTTGTCCTTAAACAAAACAAAGGTAACCTCTGAAAAAGGTTTGAAAAGCAGGGATTCTATAGTGTATAAAGATAACTATCACCCCTACTACATTGCAACCACATCAAATAATCCTAATCAAGGAAAAATTTATATACCTTATCCTAGTGTAGCAACCAAACCCATTTGTCAGCAACTCAACAAATACTAATTTGACTCACCCCTCTAGTGATCTCATTTCTTAGCATAAAAATAAAGTGCATGATTTACGGTGGAAGTATCGATCAAAGGACACATGGACTCAACTCCTACAACCTGAATACATAGGTACAAAGTCTTTTCGGATCCCAAGGTTCCAACAATATTTTATTTAAGCACTGTTGTAGGCGAATAATGTGGTCACAAGTAATTTACTTATCCATCGCTTCCAACAATGTGTGATCATTCCTTTCTGAATTAGAATAACGGGGTCATAGGTAATTTACCTACCCCTCTACATCTTCTAGGAAATCATTTCAACCTTACAAATCTGCAGAAGGAATCCGATCTGATGTATCTCAAGCCCCAAAACAAGCAAATTAGTCAGTATTAGGTTGGAGATCAACTTATGTTCCTTCAAATTTTCTAAGTAAGCGTGATCTAATGGCAGGAAGATCCACTTTGGCATCTCTAGTAATCTCTGCAATCAACATGTCTAAGAATGGTGCTATAAAGTGGTTAGTCAATAATATGTTATGATCACAATTCCCTTCTTGACTCAATAAAAGCTCATAAAATAACTCAAAAGAAAACACAACATAAGTGTAACCTCTCCTAGACTTAAATAACACTGTCTCCAGTGTTATACAATCTAAGATTGGTACGAAAATAAATCATAAGGACAAAATTAACAAGGAAAAACGGTATACCTGCTTTTGATATGAGTATCGATTGACACAGTTAAGGATTTTTTTTTTCTTAACCTGAAATAAATAAAACACAAAAATTTAGTAGTAAACAAAAATAAAACTTTTTTTTTGATGAACAGTATCACTGCTAACAGTAACGCTGCTACAGTGTCGGTCGATGTCACTACAGTGTCGGTCGATGTCACTACAGTGTCAGTCGATGGTATTGCTACAGTGTTGGTTGACGGTATCGCTACAGTATCGACCGACACTGTAGCAATACCGTCGACCAACGGTGTTGCTACAGTATCGTCATCACTGTTCATCATCATTTTTTACATGAAATAAGTAAAAACAAAAATTTAGTAAAATATGAAAATAAAACCAAATTTAGAACAAACCTAACAGTGGGTTGCCTCCACCCAGCGCTTATTTTCAGTCATTAGCTTGACTTCTAGAGATTTGATTCAGACCGAATGATGAGAACTTGCTCCAAAACAAGTCTCAGTCTCTCTGAAGCTTCATCACCTTTTTGTGAAAGCCTCCATAGACTCTTCTCTTTTGTCTATCATCTCAGCAATAAAGAGTACTCGAAGCTTTGCAAATGGTTGTGAGAAGCATCTGCTACGCACTCTAGATTTCCTGACACCATATGAGAAGTGAAGAATCAATGATAACGGAGGACTGTCTTTTATTTTTTTTCTCTTCTTCCAATTCTTCCTCTTTTTTCCGCAGACTTGTCTGATCGCGTGGTGGTATCTCCATCAAAGAGATTTTGACACACTTCAAACTCTTTCTACTCTGATACGCGATGGATGTCAATCGATGGTGAAGTGGTAGTATCGATCGATGCTGGTTTGTTGGTGTTGCTTTTATCTAGTGGGATAAGAAATTCAGCTTCAAATACAGCGCATGAAACCACAATTTTCACAGGGTCATGTATCCTCTTCACTCTTTTGTGAAACCCTAAAGCTTCTTCTGTGCATATAGGTGGTCTTAGATGTTTGGGGACAGCAAGGTGTGAGGTCTTAGACTTGTGCACTCTCTCCTCAATCGGTTGTAGTTCAACTGTTTATCCTGGTAGCGCATCCAATGATTGGTGTCGATCGATATCATTAGGTGGGTGTCGATCGATGCATTCAGGTGGGTGTTAATCAGTTTTGGTTTCTGCGTCGATCGGTGTGGAGGTGCTGGCGTCGATCAGTGCTGAGGTAGTGGTGTCGATCGATGTTGAGGTCGGATCACTAATATCAGCTTCTTCAATTCCACTTAGCTCTCCAGATCCATGATGTTCACCAAACAATACCATAATGTAATAAAGCCTATGTCATTGAATCAGATCTTCCCTTTTCATCTCTCAACTTCCACAGAGCCTTTTCCATTTATCATTCTTCTCCTTTTCTCGAGTTGCTTCAGCATCATCAAAAAATTTGTAAAGAAATGCTCTTTTATTGTCTACCCAGCTGGTTAGAGATCATGGATGAAGTTGACTGAACCAACTGAATGCATCCCCAGAAATAGAATATGGAAAGATCTTGTAGAGCATATCGAATTGAAGAATTTCATCCTCCCCGTTTACTGAGACCAGATGCTCAAGTTTTTTTATGTGGTTTATGGGATCTTGGTGAGGAAGACCCTGGAAGGGGTTCTGACTTACTCCATCATACCATTCCAATCAAACTCATTCATCTCAGGAACATCAATCACATAAGGGATTATAGCACCCTGTGCATTAATCAATTTTCCTCACCTAAGTGGGAAGTATGGATGTGTTATATTAGTTGCAGCTGCACAAGATGGTAATTTTCAGATATTTTTATTGGCTTTTGGAATTATAAATGCTGAAAATGAAGATTCTTGGGAATAGTTTTTCACGAAATTGACGACTTGTATATATAATCAGTTTGCTTTGGTGATAGTCTCTAGCCGGCACATAGGCATTATAAAGGCTTGTGACAAAGTGCTTCCTTGGGCATCCCGAGGAATATGTTATTATCACCTACAACAGAACATTGTCAAAAACTTTAAAGGAAAGCATTTCTTATACTTGGTCAAAGGTGATGTGTATGCTCATACACTTGACGATTTTAACCGGTACATGGATGAGATACGGAGTGCAAACCCAGATCTTGCAACATATTTGGAGGAAGCCGACGTGGCTCTATGGTCAAGGATTCATTGTCAAGGAGAAAGGTTCAACATAAAAATGAGCAACATCGGTGAATCTATTAATTTTGCACTCAAAAAAGCAAGAAGATTTCCCATACGATTCTTTTTGGAGTTTATAAGGGAAAAGCTAGGAAGGTGGTATTGGAAAATAAGAAAAGATGCTTTGACTCTCACATCTGAACATGGCCGAGGAGTTGAATATTTATTGGTGGTTCGTTCAGAGCTATCAGATCATCTGACTGTCCAACCAATCGTTGGATGACGATTCTTTGTAAAAGGAGGTATCCGAAACTGTAATGTTGATTTGGAACATGGAAAGTGTGAATGTTGTGTATATACAGTCGAGAAAATACCTTGCTCACATGCCATAGCAGCTGAAAATCATGTTGGTTTGCATATCTCTACCCTAGTGTAATCGTTCTACTCAAAGGATACTTTGTTTGCAGGATACTCACAAAATATATATCCTCCTGCTGGAGAAGTTAAGGCAAGCAAATATTTTCCACCGAATGTAAAGCGTCTACCGGAAAGACAAAAGAAATCAAGATGACAATCTTGGTTGGAGCTATCCAGAATGAAAAGACACAAACCCAAGAAGCAACACGAGGTTTATAGATGTTCAAATTGCAAAGAAACAGGTCATACAACTTCACATTGTGAGAACTGATCTTCTGGACGACTTCTGGTAAGTCGTCTGGTGGAAGTCGTCTGGAAGTCGTCTGGTGGAAGTCGTCTAGAAGTCATCTGTAAGTTGTCTGGTGGAAGTCGCCTGGAAGTCGTTTGGAAGTCGTCTATAAGTCGTCTGGAAGTCTTTTTTATCTTCTTATTATGAACTTCCTTATGATCTTGTATGAACTTAATCAACTTTTTTATCTTGTTATTATGAACTTCTTTACAATCTTATTATGAACTTTATGATCTTGTTATGTTCTTGTTATGATCTTGTTATGAATACAAAATATTAAATAATCCAAACTTACAAAATATACAATAGAACTTACAAGTTGAGCTTACAAAATGAGTTTTACAAAATAAGAATAGAACTATAATTTGAGTTAGAAGACTTTTACATAAGTCGTCTGGTAGTAGACGACTTACATGTAAGTCTTCTATTCATACATGTTCTGATTGACATCAATATAAGTTACCTCTGTTTTATGGGCATCGGAGATCTCTTCAGATATATCTACCGTCATTTTCTCCTTAATAGCCTTGATGTTCTTGTCATGCAAGGCACCGGGAAATGGCAAGCCAAGAGCATGACATTCAATGTACTTCAAGGCGAAGACGCCACAATCTCCACTTCGACACTGGGGTAGTGAGGTGCATTCGCACTCTCATACGTAAATGGCGACAGTGAGTATTTGCAACGTTCTGGAATATTGGCAGCACACTCAACAAGCAAATAAGGGACCATATTGATAAAAGGCGCCATTACCAGATCTAGTTGTGCTTGTCTAATATATCCAGCGATGTTGTCCCAAACGACTATGTGCCTCTTAGGGATCGATATCCACATAGTAAGCCAATGATTGTTCTTGTAGTTCACTGGTGCATATATATCATCGACATGTAATCCCCAAATCTTGTTCGTCCAGTAAAATGAAGGTACAACGCCTCCATAAAAATCTCACGCCCCCACCCCAAGAAGCCTTCTTCCTAAACCGTTAGGATCCGGCTCCGAGCTCACTTAATCTGGGTATTTGCTCGTCCACCAATGTGAAAAGCCATGATAAAGAATGCACATTCTTTCATTTCTAAACAAATGTGGGTCATTGGTGTATTGTTGCCTCTGTACATTGATAAAAGCATTCATATGCTGCCATGAAAAGAGAATAAAAGTCAGACGACTTAACAAATATGAAAAACTTAACTAGGTCTTCAGAGGGTCTAATACCAGAGACTTGGACATCCTGGTGGTTTTTTTAGGAGTGGTTCTATACCATCTGCAAACACCAAAAGTACATAAGTAATCATTTAATAGTCGTTTAGTAAGTCGTTCAAGAAAGAAGACTTACCTATCTTTCTTCAGCCAATTAGTAAGCGTTGAACTTATGTGCTTCTCAACAGGGAATACAAAAGGATCATAGCCACGTCCAATTTTCTTGTTTGGAATAATAATTTTCGTTGTGTTGTTTCCCTGAAAATGAGATTGTTGTGAGGCAGCAAACTTCCTCTCTCGTTCACTTCTTGTCCGGATATTTGCCAAACCAGCCTCACTCTTTGCCAGCCTTCTAGCTTCCTCGGTCTCTAGATCTGAAGCGGTTGGTTTTTGCTTGTCCATTATCACAACACTCGCTTCAGATGTTTTGTCTTCCTCGGGCTCTTTGGCATCTTTGTCTTCCTCGACCTCTTTGGCCTCTTTGACCTCCTCGGCCTCTTTGGCCTCCTCGGCCTCTTTGGCCTATTTGGCCTCCTCGGTCTCTTTGGCCTCTTTGGCATCTCTAGCCTCTTTGGTCTCTCTAGCCTCTTTGGCTGCTTTGGCCTCTTTGGCTGCTTTGGCCTCTTCGGCCTCTTTGACCTCTATGGCGTCTCTGGCCTCTTTGACTTCTCTGGCTGCTTCGGCTTCTCTGTCCTCTTCGGCCTCTCTGCCCTCTCTGGCCTCTTTGGTCCTTCTGGCCTCTTTGGTCTCAGTGTCCTCTTTCGACATACTCGGGTCTCCTTTCTTCCCATTTACACTTTCACTCTGCAATCTTAACCAAAAAAAAGAATAAAAGTCAGACAGACTTACCAGACGACTTAACATACGACTAACCAGACGACCTCCCATAAGTCGTCTGATGAGACGACTCACCAGACGACTCACCAGACGACTTCCAGGAAGTCTTCTCGAGTAAGTCGTTTGGTCAGTCGTCTCACCAGAAGGCAATGAATTATTGAGAAACAAAGAAGAACCATATTATTTTATAAAATTTAAACCAAAAAAGAAGAAACAAAGAAGCACACAATGCATTCTGATTTACAAAAGAAGCAAATCAGTTTTTTTCCTACTATATTTCTTAGAAGTTCTTCCAAATTTTTTTGTGGGAGAGGTACTACCCCGAATTCGTCCGTGCGTTTAGGCAGTTTAGAAGCAGCCCCTTTGGTGCTTTTGGCAAGCTGCTCCAGAGCTTCGATCCTATCGGCAACAACTTTGACCCTATCAGCAACAACTTCGACCCTATCGGCAACAAGCTTGATCTCCCTAAGGATCATCCCAAAACCATCCCTCATGGCATCAGCCACCTGCTTCAACTATTTTTCAAAAACTTCTTGGGTAATCCCACCCACAGGAGCCTCTTCTGCCTCTCGAGGAGCCTCTTCTACCTCTCGAGAAACTTCTATGCGAGCTTTCTTTCAAGGTCTTTCTTCCTTCTTAAGAGTCTCTTCCTTCACATTAGTCTCTTCCTTCACAGAACCCTTTTCCTTCTTTGCATACACTACAAACTTTTGATTGGACCACAAGGTAGTACCGGCGACTTCCCATCATTTCATGGTCCAGTGATGATTCCCATTCCACATAACTTTAACAATGTTGTTTGCGGCCTTATCCTCTACATCATGGTTCTATTATGGCCACATTTCACTAATGTACTTCTTCTTCACAAAGTTCATCACAACAGTCTGCAGTAAAAAAAAAACTTAGATATAAATTTATAGTGAGAAGATTTTTACTTACGAGAAGACTTAACTATAAGTCTTCTCACCGGACGACTTACAAACGACTTAACAATAAGTCGCCTAGAAGTATTTTGGTGAGAAGACTTAACTATAAGTTTTCTGAGAAGACTTCTAGACGACTTGACTATAAGTCGTCTAAAAGTCTTCTAGTGAAAAGACTTGTAGTTAAGTCTTCTGGTAAGTCTTTTCACTAGAAGACGTACCAGTAGACTAAACTATAGTATGTTATAAGTCTTCTGATAGAATTACATGTCGTATGATGGTATTTTTAAAAAATATGTGTCCTTTTCCACCATTGTAAGCCAGCAAAGGTGGAGACGGTTTTGTCTTGTACGGGATGACCATACTCAGCTCCGAATTCTGGCAGAGCATAGTCCACCCATACCTGGATCACTTGTACAAAATCCATTAATAGTATAAGATTTTGTTAAATCTTTATTCCACAGTGAGTCCATCAGCACCTTGAACGCGACTCTCCCCATGGATAATCCTCAAACTCTTCTAAATCCATCATTAGCCTTGCGAGACTAGCCCGTGTTACAGTTGAGAACTTTCTTCCTTCAATGAATCCAGTGAAGATGGCTAAGTATCCCAGCTGCATCCGATCACCCCGAGACCACTTTGCACATCTCTTACATGATGTTATTATCTGCTCCGTAGTAGGACCAACATCGATACCAACACCCAAAAGCTGCTAGAAAGAAGTCGTCTCCTCTGTAACTTCACACCTCGAATTTTCTAGGTTCTCAACGTAATCGCAGTTGAGACCAGTAAGGTGTCTAAACTCAATCAGAGAAAACCTCGCTAGTTCCGGACCAACAAGACACCAAAGCTCATACTTCTTCTTGATGTGAAACTTGAAACAGAGCATAAAGTGAACCATCTTTGATGTCCAAGCAAAATTCAGCTCCTTGAACTTAAGGAAGACTCCCAACTTTGAGTCCCTCAACTCCTGGAATTCGTCTGGATGTAGAGCAGCCTTGATGGAAAAATACAACTTCGTATCATCAGTATGATATAATATGCTTTTGCCTGGTTCGGGCTCTTTCCCTAAGGTAAATAACCTCTTCGGAAGTTCCGGTAAATCCATTTTCAGTCTGCAAAACAGTCCGAACCAACATCTCAAACACAAACCAAACAGAGAAAGGTTTATAAAATAGTAAATTTAGGGGTTAGAAGACTTCTTGGTAAGTCGTCTAGGTAGGCTGTGTGTAGATGACTTCTTTATAAGTCGTCTAGGTAAGAAGACTTTCAGATAAGTTGTCTGGTACTAGACGAATTATCTGAAAGTCGTCAGGTACTATACGACTTACCTGGAAGTTATCTGGGACAAGATGACTTACCAGGAAGTCTTCTGGAACATCGTGTTAAACCTATTGATTTGAAAATTTTGTTAAACCTACAGATATGACGATCGAAGTAACTAAATAGATTGAACGACTACAAATGGATGAACTTACTGTCGGAGGCGAAGAAGTATTGGTTGGCAATGACAACAGTGGTTACAGATCTGCAAAACAAGACGGGAGAAAAGAAGTAAGACTATAAAAATAGGGTTTAACGGCGGCGAAAACAATTCAGCTTAAGAAAAAACACTGAACGACAACAAAGAGAAAGAACTTACCGGTGGTGAGATCGGCGGCAAGTTCAACGAAGAGGGTTAGGTTAGATCTGAAAAAGAAAATGAAGAGGGTTAGGTTACTCTTTCTCGGCTGTGACAGAGAAACGATATTCGACGGAAGAAACGAGGTTACTGGTGATGAGATCAACGGAAAACGGCTAGAGGTTTCGACGGAAGACGGCTAAGGTTTCGACGGAAAAATCGCCTTCAAAATCGTCTTAGAGAGAAAACGGTTGGGGTTTCTTTTTTTTTTCTCAGCAAACAGTGAAAATAACAGTGAAAAATCACTATTTATATTTTCGGCAAAAAAAATGGTTAGATAAATATAATTTGGCAAAAATAAAAGTTTTGTACAGTTTGGAAGACTTTCGGGTAAGTCGTCTAAAACCAGACAACTTTTTGGAAGTCATCTGAAATCATAAATATAAAACCTAACTCAAATAACTAATAAAATAAAATTAAACATTTTGTTAAACTTAATATCAACTTTAAAAGTGTTTAATATACACAAATTTAAATACATATACCTCAAATTTAAAATTTTCAAGAAAAAAGTTAAGCTTTCAACCTCTAACCGCTAAATGCACATACAATAATATAACAGATGTTACCAAACTCCAAACCAACTAATATCATCACTTACTTCATTCATCTCATCTAGGTTTAAATCAATTCAGTTTTACTAGATCTTAATTTATATCATTTACAAATGTTTATAATTACATTATAAACATTTTTTCTCTGTCGAAATATTTTTCATAAAATTTATAAAATATTTTTAAGATTTACTCTTCCAGACAATTTTCTTGAAGTCGTCCATGAGACTTGCCAAACGACTTCCAGGAAGTCGTCCAGTAAATCGTCTCGAAGAAAATCTAAAAAAATGCACAGACGACTTACTAGGGTTAAATTCGTAAAAAACATATTGTTTTATTGTTTGGTCATAAGGGATTGTTTGTAATTTTAAACTGTTTTTTGTTTGGTTTGGATTACTTTTGCAATTCATTCAAATTGAAGTTTATGTTTGCATTTAAAATCAAGTTTTATGTCAAATTTGGTAATTTTCCTAATAATCATATTATAATCTCTCACTGTGAAAGTGTTTCAAATATTATTGTATTAAAGTTGACTCGTATACTGTATACCGGGTATACAGTAAAACTTCTATAAATTAATAATGTTGGAACTATACCAAAACTATAATTTTTTATTAATTTATAGAAATTGTTAATGTAGCAATATACTAATTGAACCAAAAATTTAGTTTGAAACTATAAAATTATATTATTTTATAGAGTTTTTTGGTATATATTAATTTATAGAGTATTACTTTAAAAGGTTATACTGTATATCATTGCTTTGAACATGGAAAATTAATGATTCATGTGAGAATACTAATTTGGTAAACTAAGTTCATGGTCATCTAGATGATAAAGAAATGATATATACGAGTCAACTTTAATAAAGAAAGCACATATATTGATTGGATTGTGCATGTAGTTTTATAGATTTTTTTAATTGAATATCTGACTCCATGTAGTTAGTTTAATAATAATTGGACGTTTGAGATATCCAATAATGCATAATTATTAATCTTAAAGATTTTGTGCCAGATTTATTTTGATTAGTATAGCATTTTCTAATCCGAACTGAAACCATTCGTTTTGATTTATGATGTAAACTAATAGGTGAGAAACGTATGTTCATTATAAAATTTAAGTTTTTTTGTGAGTTTGGAAACGTGTTCTTTTGATCTTTTGTTCTAAAAATTAACTATAAATATATAATTTATTATTTAATTAGATTAAAATTAATTTAACAATTCCTAATCCAACAAAAATACATATAAGCTATGTATTATTTGTATTATTTTATATTAAATATAAAATTGTAAATTGATATTTATTCAATCTTATAAACTATCAAGGTTTATTTTGTTATATAATGTGCTTGACAAAATAAGGAATCTACAATAATATGAGGGTGATAGATGGTAGCAGTTACCATATAAATATAAGATTGATTTATTTAATTATTTTATCAATATGGTTTGAGCATAAAGATATAGGTTGGATAAGACATAAGATATTATCTAACAACCAATAATTTTATTTGGAATGCAAATAGGAACACTGATTATAATCGTGTGATAAGAAGGTCAAACTCACAACGTAAGCCATAAATGGTTAATATGCCAGCTAGATACACAAGATATATGTAAAATTTTAGCGTAGAAAATTTGCTATAGCAGGTGTCTCATAGCGGATTCATAAATATTTTCAATTAATACTATGATAGCATTTTTTTTAACGCTACGAAATGTACAGATATGATAGCAATAATTGGATGATATTATTAACTTAACTATAGCACTACTTTTTTTTTACATATTGATTACAATTCATATTTCGTGCTATGATAGGTCATTCTACAATAAATGAAAAATAATTATAATTTAAAATAAAATAATTGAAAATTAAACAAATTTTTTATAACTAAAAAAAAAATTTATAAATCAAAATTAGTTTGCAAATAAGTTCTGGTTTACAAAACTAAAGCAGAAATAAGAAAATAAAGTCAAACCACCATATTTTTCCTAACTCGGTTTACACTTAACCAAATCTAACAAAAAAAACTAAACCTAAAAAACAGAAGACTTCAGCCGCCATGACCCTTGCGCCTCCTCCAACTGCCATGAGCTTTGCCTCCTCCTGCCGCCATGAGCCTTGTCTCCTACAGCCGCCATGAGACTTGGCTCCTCAAGCCGCCATGGGCCCTGTGTAACGAACCGATCCTGGAGTATTTTTGTTTTCAAAGAAAATGGATCGTGAGTGGTTTTATTCTGCGAATAAATTATTTTCTAAGTGTAGAAACAGTTGTAGTTGTTGAAGGTTGGGACAAATAAGCTGGATTTTGACTATGTGTATGATGTCCAATAAGCTGTTGGGACAACTGATGTTTAGGCTGAATGACGCTAAGCTTATCACGAAATAATCGGGGCTTAACTGAGAAAAGGAACGCCGCAAAATTTAATTAAGGAAAGTTTGGCCATTGGACAATACGGGTTGCAAGTAAGGCAAGTTTGACTAAGTTATCACTGTGGAATTACACATAAGAAAGGTCGGATATGCGGGAGTCAAATAAGGAAAGAATCGTAGAGATTTAATCCAAGCATTGATGGTAGGATTGATCAATCCAAATAAGGAAACTACATTGATGACCCAGCTTGTTCAGCTCTCATTCTTCACACAACTCAAAAACGAGCCTAGAGAGAAGTCAAAGCATAAACAAACTTTTGGAGAGAGGAGTTCGAGAAGGATGATCAAACTAGGAAAAGAAAAGGAGTGTTCGCCGGAACAACGCTAGAAAGTTCAAAGTCTTTGAATCCTTGAGATTCAACTAGTTGAAGATGTGATTTGTGGCAACTTGTTAACATAGTTTTTAGGATACTAGATCTGGATATGCTAGGGTGTATGAATGAATAGCGTTTTATGGAAAGTTTGTTCTTTGTTCTTTGAAGTAATATTCTGGGATCAAAGAATGTTCTTCGTGTTCTTAGGATATGGCATGCTAGATTGTGTGTATTGATGGTAAAGTTGAATAGAATTGTTTATGCGAAAATGTAAGATTTGATCTAAATTGAATGTCATGTTAAATTGAATATTGTAACGGAAGCGGACTAAGTATATGAATTTAAATAAGGAAAGTACGAAGTTGAGTGAATAAACTTAGATAAGAAAAGTATGTGGTTAAGTGAATGAATTTAAATAAGAAAAGTATGAGATTAAGTAAATGAAATTACAAGAAAAGTATGTTTTGGCTTCGGGCCATAAATGATGTTATGATCGTTTTAGGCTTCGGGCTGTATATTGGCTTTGGCCGTGATTGACCTTCGGGATCGAGTGGCTTCAGGCCGTATGAGTGACCGACGGGTCGAACGGCTTTGGGCCGTGTATGATGACTACCGGCCATGTATGATTGGCTGTGGGACGTGTATGATTTGGCTACGGGCCGTGTATGACTGGCTTTGGGCCGTAAGTGACCTTCGGGGTCGAGGACGAGTAGAAATGGTTAAGTGAATGGAAATACATAAAAGTATATAAGTAAAGATAAATAGCTAGTTAAATGAAAATGGTTAAGTATAAGAATAGAATGGAATCTTAGGTCGTTAGAACGGAATTGAATGTTAGGTTGTTAGAACAAAATGGAATGCTAGGTTGCTAGAAAGAAATTCATTGTTAATGTTAGATATGTTATGGGTGCATGTGGGCGATTTTGAGCATCCTCACTGAGTATTTTTGTATGATCATGCCTCCTTTTGTGATGCATGTAATGTTTGATTGTGTGAACCGAAGTTCAAGGTTATAAAGACCATCGGGAAAGAGTGTTTTAACTTGGGGAAATGCTTTAGAAGTTTTGATCAAACCGTCTTATTATAACGCTATGGATTTTAAGATTTTAGTCTCGAATTTCATTACTAAAGTTGCAGTATTTCTTCGTATTTTTTTAAAAAAAAATTGGTCTCACCTTTACTTAGAATTTTCAATGTGTTTTTAAAATATTTTCGGGTCGGGGTGGTTCACCTTGCCTCCTCCAGCAACCATGAGCCTTTCCTCCTCCACCTATATTACCAAAAAGAAAAAGAAAAATCAGAATACAGCGTTAGAGAGACGGAGACACATAGATACGGAGAGAGAGAGAGAGAGAGAGAGAGAGAGAGAGAGAGAGAGAGAGAGAGAGAGAGAGAGAGAGAGAGAGAGAGAGAGAGAGAGAGAGAGAGAGAGAGAGAGAGAGAGAGAGAGAGAGAGAGAGAGAGAGAGAGAGAGAGAGAGAGAGAGAGAGAGAGAGAGAGAGAGAGAGAGAGAGAGAGAGAGAGGTCGAACCGTGGTTGTGGTAGGAGGACGAGCGTAAGATGTACCATCTAGCCTTGACGGAGAGGAACGGCAGTGACGAGTGAGACGAGGAGGAGACAAGGTGGGAGAGAGATGGGAGAGATGAGAGAAAATCAGTAAGCGTGGAGAGAGATGGGAGATATGAGAGATGAGAGTGAAGAAGATGAAGAGAAGATTCATACAAAAAAGAAAAAGAGAAGAGAATGAAGAAGATCTGTTGACATAGAGAGAGAGAGAGGGAAAAAAAATAAAAGGAATAAATCTCAACCTCTAGACTTAAGTTAATCCAACAGCTCATAAGTGTGATCCATGTGTCTGAATATGATTGGCCACAAGATTTTGTCTTTCTATTTCGATTTTTGTTTTTGTTTTGTCCTTCCATATTTTATAATTTGTTTTGTACGTAATTTTTTTTATTTATATCTTATTTCAAAATTTATTTTTTGTAGATTATAATTTAAGTTTAAAATTTATTTTTTGAATATAATAAATTGATATTTATTTTAAGGATTGGTGTTTAAGTTTGAAAATATTAGATTAATATCAAGATTATGATTTGGATATAGAGTTTAGGTTTAGAGTTTAAGGTTTGAAATATAGTGTTAGAGATTAGTTTTAGAATATAAAATTTATGTTTTGGAGTTTATAATTAACTAAATTTGATATTATGATATAAGGTTTGGAGTATCGGGTTTGGGATTTCGAGTGCAATTTGAGAATAAATTTTTAAAAAATTAGATTTGTAATTTATGTGTTAAGATTTGGTGTTTAAGTTGGAAAATATTGATTTTACTGTGTAGATTTATAATTTATGGTATAGTAGGGTTTGAGGAATAGGGTTGGAGTTTAGATATAGAGTTTGGAATTTCAATTTTTAATTTAGGGGTGATAAATGTTGAAATAAATTATTAAATATAAATGATAAGACTTAGTCATAAATTTAAATTTATAAAACTAAAGAATTTTTAAAAAATACAAATTGTGTTTATATATAAAATTTAGGTGTTTACGATTTGGTATGTAGTTTAAGGGCCTGACTAGTTGAAACGCGGCAGTTGCGGTTGCGGATATGGGAGTTTGCATATGTGGATGGATGCGGTTTCTAGCGTTATTAAGCGATTTGTACGACTGGTACATTAGTTAGAAAATTGGTGCATTTATAGGACATTTGTGACTGGTTGAATATGAAAGACTGCAGTGGTTTGATAATAAATTATCAATATTACTATATTATAAAAATATAAAAATAGCAAAATCATACTATTGTGATAAAATATAATAATTTTTAATATAATATAGTTATTAATAATATTATGCTTATTTATTTGATTTTTTAATAGATGAAAGTTATAATTTTAATAAAATTGTTTTGAAGATTTATAGTAAAACTTTTAAAAGAATATTTTGTTTGATTTATATATGTACATATCTTTATATTTATTTATAAATTAATGTTTAAAATTATAGTGAATATTCTTAGTTTAAAGTTTTTATATAGCAAATTATGTTATTGTTTGTGAATTTAAATAAAAATATAAATAAATATATATTTAAAAATATTTCCATTTTTAAATTTTAAATATTTCAGAAAAATATTAGAAAAAAATTAAGAATTTTTTTTATTTTTTAATCCACCTGCAACCGCAAACCCTAGCTAGAACCAGCTTTTGATTTAAGAGGTTCGAAGCGGTTTGAAGCGATTTGTAGCGTTTTATGTGATTGTTTCAAAACGCCAACAACCATTACTAATCGCAAAAGTTGCATTTGCGGGTGGTAGCGGGAAACAACTCAAGCCCCAAGTTTAGAATTTTAGTGTTTGAAATATAATGTTTAAAAAATGGCTTTTTAGCGTAAAAAAAATGTTATTATATGTGTTTGATAGTGTTGCTGAAACCGTTTTAATAATGTCTTTGGCGCTTAAGTTTAATTTCTCGCTAAGCATTGGCGAAATCAGTGATTTTATCTTTCCGTTCACTAATTTTCAAAATAACATTAACTAAATGCTAATTTTAGGTTCACACTTACTGAAACTCTATCATAGCATTTATCTAACGTTATTATATAATACAAAATATTTTAAATCAACTACGGTAGCAGTTCAGTAAAACGTGCTATAACAATCTACTATCAATGTAGATTTTTTTTGTACTGATACAAGTTTTACCATCGAGATGATGACAAGAAAAATCAACATAGCTACACGCTTCATAGGGCTGACCATACGTCAGGACCTGTCTGGCGTGAGAAGCAGAAAGCTCTAAAAATAGATGAAAATATGAGCCGAGTTGACCACGATCATACGTCGGGTCTAGCTCAAGAGGCTTCAGTGGCAATAGTCAAATTTGGGGGCTTGAAATAGGGTGAACGAGGGACGACGAAGTGAATCAAATGCTTGAACTACTGTGAAAAGCGTTGTTAGGGAAGATGAGAACGTCACATTTCGTGTGCATGGTAATCAAAATTCAGGGATTAGCAATTCACGAGAGGTGCCTAGTGATATTTTGTTAATTGCTACGCTGGCTGGGGAGGATCACCTCTTTGAGATCAAATGATAGATGCTAATGAAAATGGTTTGATAGATATGGAAGAAGACGACCTGCTAGGAGAAGAACTTCATGATTTGCATCCTCTAGAGGAGGTTGATAGGAACATGACAGACAAGTTGAATCAGATGGAAGATGGGGAAAAGGAGCTAGTGATTTTTGATGCAAATAAGTCAGAGGAGGAGCCATTAAACTCAGCAACAAAGATAACAAGAAGTGTATCTCGTGTCTTGTTTCCTACAAACAACACACAACATCAACATAAGCACATTCGACGTGCGTCACCCAGGATCCGAGTCAATCAATGCTCAAGCATCTAATGCAAGTGGATCAACACAAGGAGTAGGAAAAAATAACCTGAAGACTGGAGCTAAACATCAGAGGAAATGTCTGGTGGATTAAAAAAAGTCCACCCAAACCTCATTAGGACACTTATTTGAAACTGTCGAGGGATAGGAAACGTCCTCACAGTTTGACGCTTTATGAAGATGTGTCAGAAGCATCGCCCATGACTTTTGTTTCTATTTGAAACGAGGAATTGTAATCCGCTGTTGCAAAACATTCTGGCTAACTTAGGATTTAAAAAGTTGTTTACCGTTGAGACACTTGGCCAAAGCTATGTTTAGCTTTGTGTTTTATTGGTGGTTTTCAAGTTGATGTTTTATTTTCAAATATTTGATTGATTGATGTATTTGCAGTCATTGATGTAATAAAAGTCTATATGAGATCTGTTTATGGTGACCCTGTCTTAGAGTGTAGAAATTTTGTTTGGGAACATCTTACGCGTTTTTCTACAATAAAAGATGGACCTTGATTCATGATTGACAACTTTAGTGAAATAATCAGACATAATAAAAAGAAGGTGGGAGAAGATGCTTTGACAGCTCTTTCTTTCCTTCCAATCAAATGATAAGTGATTGTGGGATGATGAAATTTCCTTGTTTTGGTACTCAGTTTTCATGGATCAGTAAAAGAGGGAGAAATACTGTAAGATGCTACCCTGGCCGTGCATTAAGAAACCAAAATTGACATGAAAAAATTCTCCACTCTTCAGTCAATTACTTGCGCCTTTGGGGATCGGATCATCGTCCATGGTTCTCCAAAAGAGTGGAATGTTGAGATGCTTGAAAACTTCTTTGTTCAAGAGGATATACATCTCACTCAGGTTATTGCCATAAGCCAATCTATTATAGATGATAAGTACATATGGAGTTATACAAAGAACGGGATGTACACATTTAAATCTGAATATTGGACAGCAATAAATATTCTATACCGAGAACATGAGGTTATGGTTTCAGAGCCTAATACTACTAACACTACAAGAAAACATGCTAATTCCTACGGAGGATTTCGTCATAATTTCGTCGGAATAAGAAATTCGTGATGAATTTTCGACGAAAAAAAATTGTCGGTTTAATCGCGTCGGAAAAAAAGTTTCATCAGCATTTCGTTAAACTGTCTGACAAATTTCTAACTAAAATTTTCCGCCAGAAATTTCAGACGACTATTTTCCGTCGAAAATTTCTGACGGAATATGATCGTCGAGAATTTTTGATGGACACTAGTCGTAGAAAATTTATAAATTATTTTTAAAAATAAAAAATAGTCTTAAATATAATATTTAAACTAATTAATTAATTTAAAAACATGATTTAAAATAGTTTATAATAAATATTTTAAAATTCTTTATATATAAATAAATTAAAACTTAAAATATGAATACAAATTTGATAAAAACTTTTTACATAAAATCATTTATATATAAAAATATTATAAATCATTAAAAAAATTACTTTTATTTTTAAAATGTTTTAAATTTATAAGAATTACATAAACATTTTATAAATAATTTTAAAACATTTTAAAATTCATAAATAGTTTAAATATATAGAATAAAAACATTGTACCATAAATTAAATTTAAAAATGTTGATATATATATACATAAAATGTTTAAATTATATAAAATTTAATTAAATTCGTTTATATTTATAATAATTTTTTAATATAAATAATTTATAAATAATTTTCATATATATATTTATATATTTTTAAATGTTTTATTTATTTTAAAAAATCTAATATATAATGTTTTATTATAAATATATTTAATTATTATTATGAAAATTAAGTATATTCATTTAATATATATATAGAAAAAAGTTTTACATATTAATATATATATATATGTGTGTGTGTGTGTGTATATATATGTAAACCATTTATTAAGAAACCACCAAAATCAAAACCAAAAATTATGTAAAACACAAACTCTAACCACCTAACACCAAAATCTAACAAGCTCACACCAAAATCTAACATACTCACCCTATAACTCTTCATCCTAAAAAATTTTAACATTAAAAAATCCATAATCTAACAATCATAAGAATAATCAAACATAAAGAGATTAAGAGGAAAGACTTACATGATTTTAGGGCTGCAATTCGGTTTTTAGAGAGATAGAGAGGAGAGAAATCGGGTGATATTTAGAGAGAGAGAGAGCAGCGGGATGGTTTTTATATTAAAAAGTTATGACGGAAACAATTCGTCGGCATTCTATCGGTATTTTATTTTTGAGTTGTTCACAAAATTTTAGGTGGTCCGATTTTCCGGATAAAATTTCACATTTCGATGAAATTCCGACGACAATACCACAATTGTCGAAATTCCGTCAGAATGTTTATTAATATTTACTTTGATTAAATTTTCATAAACAAATATTCCAATTCTGTTGGAATTTCGTCAGAATATTTTGACGAAATTCTGACGGAAAGGACATTTTCTGCATGGTTTTTCATTGGCCAAGTACAATTCATCAATGTTTGGTCAGAATATTCCGACGAAATTCGGACAAATTTATTTTTAGGATTTTATTTTTGAAAATAATAGACCTATACTAATCTTTGCTTATATAATGATAATTTGGAAAGTAATATATGTATATAAATGTTTTTAAAACTTGTAATTTCTTAAAATCAATATTATAAGATGAGTTACCGTGATATGGTTGTTTAAGTATATATATCTTTATAAGAGATATAATGTATCAGCTGATATATTCGTAAAAGATTTACAAAATGGAATGATTGTTAACTAACATCCTCCAATATACTTAATATGTGTATTTGTTACTTTGTAGTATCCGGTTTAACATTAACAGTGATAAATTTATATCAAAATCTTATATTCGTTAGAATTTTCTGACGAAATTCCGAGGAGGTCACTAGTTTCCTCAGAAATTCGTTGGAAAAGTCCGACGAAATTCTGACGAATATGAAACCCCAAACTGAAACTATATCATATAAGTGATTTCGTTGAAATTTTGTCGGAAATTTTCGATGGAATTTCGACGTAATGTAACCCCACATTGAAACTTCATTTTATTTAAGTGTTTTTGTCAGAATTTTGTCAGAATATTCTTGATATTTTCCGATAAATTTTTTTTTTGTCGGAATTGTGTCGGAAATTTCTGATGAAATACCGACGATTGTCTAATTTTGCGTTTTTTGGTATTTCGTCAGAATTTCATCATTATTTTCCGACAAAATGTCTGTCCGTCGGAATATTTGTCAGAATTTGCCATGTTTCTTGTAGTGTAAGTTAAAAGCTTTTGCTTGGAAAATCAATGCTCCACCGAAAATATGTCATCTTATATGGAAGATGGTGTTTTTTCTTAGCAGTTACATGAAATTTAACACAACACCATATGGGCTGTGATAACCACTATCCTAAATGTGGTGAACCTGATGAATCAGTCAACCATGTCATTTTCTATTATCTTTCTTCCTTGCAAACTTGGCCCCCTCGCTTCAACACCACCGTGTTTGGGTGTTTTTCAAACAACGAGTGTGTATACCAACTTGGATTATATGTTCTCGAGGAAGAATGATATTGAAGATCTGGAGCTAGATAAAAATCTTTATCCATGGATTATTTGGTATATATGGAAAGCTCATAATGATAAATTGTTCGGAGGAATCACACATAATCCACTTGAGTTGATTAAACATGCATAAAGTGAATGCCATGTATGGTTTGACACAAATTCAAAAATCTTAGAATAGACTCACACAATACACCAAACAAAGAATATACAAGTCTTACGCTTACAAAATATTTGTTTGGTAGATGGTTCATGGATTATCGAATCAAAATATAGTGGATATGGTTCAGTATGGCTGAATGGATCTTGGAATGAACAACTCTTAGGATTGAGAAACAAAGAAAATTGTATGTCTTTTTTGCATACAGAGCTGGATACGTTAATTTTGTATATAAAGACCATGCTTCAACACACAAATTGTCAGCATTTTGGGACAGAGTGCAAAAATATAAAGACCGAGTTTCTCTATAAAATTTGGAGGTAAGATAACATTTATGCACAAAAAAAAAAAAAAGATAACATTTCTTCAATGAAGATTTCCGGATTTTAAGATTTGCTATGTATTGAGGGAGTAGAATCGAACATCAGATTGTTTAGGTAGGATAGCTCGTACTTTTCCATCAAAGTTTAGTGTTGGTTGTTCTATTTATATATGATTTCTGGATCGTCTCTAATTTAAGTAATAAAATAGCATTTTGATGTAAAAAGTAATTAGAGGATTTCACAAAGACTCTTCATGATCCTTCTAGATTAAAGCCCAAATATTAGGTCCATTAAAAGTTCTAAAATGGCCCATTAGGTCGACTGAAAACACAATTGTCTCGTAACAATAAAGAGTGTCACAATAGTTAGACAAAAAGGACCAATCAAATCAATCTGAGTCATCTGACAGAGCCGGTCGTCTGTTCTCGTCCCATCTCCTCCTCCTCGCTGCTCCAACGCCGAAGGCAAAGAGCTTCACACTTTAAATCTCCGTTCGTTTTAATCGGTGATGGCGGAGAGGCCGGCGCAGGAGCAGGAGCAGAAGCGAGCGATGGAACCGGCGGTTCTGGACGATATAATCCGGCGATTGGTTGAGTTTCGGAACACGAGGCCTGGATCAGGGAAGCAAGTTCACCTCAGCGAAGGTGAAATCCGACAGCTCTGTGCTGTCTCTAAAGACATCTTTCTTCAACAACCCATTCTCCTCGAACTCGAAGCTCCCATCAAGATCTGCGGTCTGATTCTTGCTCTCTTTACTCAAAAAAAACGTGTTTTTTCTTTGTTCTCTTTTTGTTGTGTTGTTATTTTGTAAGGCTGATATCGGTTTTCAATTTTTAGTGCATGTTGAGATAAATGTATCTTTTAGTTTCATCAGGCTTTAGATGTGTTCAGTAGTCATGAGCCGAGTTCTCTTGAAAGAGAGGTTCTTTGCAAGCTCTAAGTATGTAGCAATTGGTAGTTTTTAGGTTGTAAACTCGAGCATAAATTTTGTTTTGGCCCTTTAAGTGAGTCAAGAGATTGGTGAAATACAAGCGAATGGGTGGTAGAAGGTGGAATTTTTATATTGTATGATTTCTTAGGAGGTTATATCATTTTATAATAAAGTTTAGTAGTTATGTTATAAGACTTAAATAAGATTAAGAGTTTTGGCATGTTCTTTTGAGTTTTGATTTTTTATTTGTTGACTAGTTAAGTTACGAGTTTTGATTGGTTCTCATGACATAAGTTGTTCAGCTTCATGCGAATGGGTGGTAAAAGGTGGAATTTTTATACTGCGAGTTCTTAGATGTGATTTAAGAGTTTAGAGATGTACTTATGACGACGATAAGATCTCTTATAATAATTTTTAGTATATTGTTTTTATTGAACTTCTACAATGCAAGTCTTTAATGGGATTAAAAGTTTTGACATATACTTATCAGGTTTGACTTTTGTATATGTTAACTAGTTAAGTTATGGGTTTTGATGGGTTCTTATATAACGTTTCCTTCAGAAAGCTTGACTAAGCTCGCTGGTGTCATTCAGCATTACATGTTAAATGTAACTTTTGAAAAAGATGGGGAAAGTTTTCATTTATTATAGACAAAGTTGGTCTCAGTCATGTAAATTCTTGTGAGCTGTTTGGTTTTCAATCACTTTTGTCTTTCTTAAGTTGTGTGTCTTTACTTTTACAGGTGATATTCATGGTCAGTACTCAGATCTATTGAGGCTCTTCGAGTATGGAGGTTTCCCTCCTGATGCCAATTATCTGTTTTTAGGTGATTACGTCGACCGTGGCAAGCAAAGCCTTGAGACGATATGCCTACTCCTAGCTTACAAGATTAAGTACCCTGAGAACTTCTTCTTGTTGAGAGGGAACCATGAATGTGCCTCCATTAATCGTATCTATGGGTTCTATGACGAGTGCAAACGCAGGTTCAACGTCAGGCTATGGAAAATATTCACAGATTGTTTTAACTGTCTTCCTGTGGCCGCCTTAATCGATGATAGAATACTATGTATGCATGGTGGGATCTCCCCAGAATTGACAAACTTGGACCAGGTCAGGAACATTTCACGCCCCATGGATATTCCTGATTCGGGTTTGGTGTGTGATTTACTTTGGTCGGATCCTAGTGGAGACGTTAAAGGTTGGGGAGTGAACGACCGTGGTGTTTCATATACTTTTGGAGCTGATAAAGTTGCAGAGTTTTTGCAGAAAAATGACATGGACCTTATCTGTCGTGCCCACCAGGTTTTTAACTCTGTGATTTAATTTAGTTACAAAGCTGTCAAAGCTTATCTTACTGTTTACGTGCTCTTGTGTGTTTTAGGTTGTTGAAGATGGTTATGAGTTCTTTGCAGAAAGACAGGTTGTTACTGTATTTTCAGCTCCCAACTATTGCGGAGAGTTTGACAATGCTGGCGCAATGATGAGCATTGATGAGAGCTTAATGTGCTCATTCCAAATTCTAAAGCCGTCTGATAAGAGATCCCCATTTCAATGATAACAATTATCCAGTCACCACCATGATTCAAGTTAACAATACTCCAAAAGGTAAAAGTGTAAAACTGTTTTACTTGTTATAGTGAACCTCGTGTGTGTTAACACTTATTCCTACATATACTGCTTCAGGTTTAGCCAGTTCACAGTACTTCGCTCTTGGTTTTCTGCAGTTCAGAGTGAAACCAATGGAAAACATGAAATATTTTTATAAGTCAACCTACCTTTTATGGTGTTATCAAATACATGGGCTCATGTTGATTATAAATTGTCAGCAGGGACAAGTATTTATATGCAATTCATTAAGAGTTGCTCACCCTATTTCTGACTCTTGTTATTTGTCTCAGCTTTTGATTTATGTTTTCGTATTTCTGCAGCTGCACTCTGGCGAGAGGAGCTAGAGCCAGGAAAAAAAAAACTTAATGGCGAAGATATATATATTGCGTAGAAAACACCGAGACGGTCTCGAAACAGAGTAACAACTCAGGTTTCTGCTGTGATGTGTGTGTTTTATATCTTCTTTCTATATACTACTAGGTTCTCATTTGTACCCTCTCTTATTTATTATGAAAACCCAAAACGTTTTTAGTGTCTTTTTTTTTTCTGAAACAATTTGTTGTGTTAGTTTCTTCGCCATAACTATGATTCTTGTACGATAATAATAACAATAGAAGTTAGGACTCCTACCAAAACATTTTAGGCTATTTAGCTATATACCAATTTAAGCTATTTAGGAATTGTATATAAATTCATATTCACTTTTAACCGATTGAAGGTTAAAAAGGATTATCTAATATAATTTCTTTTAATCTTTTCAAACTAGTTTGTCAAGAAATTGAAATGTGTGAATTCTTTATTGTTTTTTGATGTGTTAGATATCATGAAAAGAGTATGTCTATAACTGCAAACATTGCTCTCTCAAAGTTGATAACAAATGAAGAGCTAGATTCAGTCACTCTTCTCTAAAATGAAAAATATTGGATCCAAATCACTTTGGATTTTTCAAGTGATTTGTATTTGAGTGTTAAAATTTTGATTAACTTGTTAAAAATAATATATGCGCGATACACACATAGTTGAAAATGAACAAAACTTAGGTTCACCTCTAGGGTGAACCTTTAAATTCACCTCTCCTTTTATCACCAATCAAAATGCCACGTAGATAATTAAATAAAATATATTAAATTTATTTAAAAATAGCTAAAAAAAATAACCCCAATTTTAGCGACGCTAACGCCACCAGCTAAACCGTAAACCCTAAATCTTAAATTCTAAACCTTAAACCTTAAATCATAAACCTAAATCTTATACCATAAACTCAAATCCTAGACTCTAAATCCAAACTGTATACCCTAAACCCAAATCCTAAACCTTAAACCTAAAACCCAAACACTAAACCCTTAAACCCAAACCTTATACCATAAACCCAAATATTATACCCTAAACCCAAACAATATACCCAAAAACTAAACCCTAAACCCTAAACCCAAATCGTAAACCCTAAACCCAAATTTTAAACCTATAGGGTTTGGGTTTAGAGTTTATGAATTGGGTTTAGGGTATATGGTTTGGGTTTAGGGTTTACAGCTTGGTTTAGGGCATAGGTTTGGGTTTAGGGTATATAGTTTGGGTTTAGGGTTTAAGATTTGGGTTTAAGGTATTGGATTTAGGTTTAGAGTTTAGAGTTTGAATTTAAAAAATTTAGGTTTAGGGTTTAAAATTTAAAATTTAGGGTTTAGGATTTAGCTGGCGACTTTTGCATCGTTAAAATTGGCGTTATTTTCTTTTTAACTATTTTTTTTTTTAAATGAAATTTTTATATAATAATCTACGTGGTATTTTGATTGGTGATAAAAGGAGAGGTGAATTTAAAGGTTCACCCCTTAGGGTGAACCTAAGTTTTGTTCATTTTCAACTATGTGTGTATCGCGCATATATTATTTTTAACAAGTTAATCAAAATTTTAACACTCAAATACAAATCACTTGAAAAATCCAAAGTGATTTGGATCCAATATTTTACACATATCTTTCTAATTAACAATTCATTGTTAGTTTTCTAACATATTTAGTAACATCAAAATCCATTGTTAAACGGGTTACAATTTTAATAGCATATAACTATTTATTTATACAATTAAATGTAATTTAAATTTCTTTTTTGAGATTCATTGTTAGCATTCTAACACTTTTAATAATATACTAGATGTTTGCCTGCAATTTTACGGATAATTATATTATATAAGAAAATATATATTATGGTTATATTGTTATAATTTTTGAATAATAATTAAAATTTTAAAATTTTAATTAATTTCAAATAGTTGGATAATCAAAAATTTCAGTATATATTGTTAGAAGACTTATGAAATTTAAAATAGTTCAACAACGTAAACCTTACTCATTACAAATATTTTTCTTATAGAAAAGTAATATTATAATCAATTCAAATGATTGGTTGTAGAATTAATTAATATTTTATTTTAGCACGTGAAAAAAATCAGGAATACTCTAGATTTCAAGAAATAAAAAGAGAGTTTTTTATGTAAGACCAATACAATGATCAAATGCTTTTATCATGAAAATATTTTGTAAACGTTTTTGTGTGGACTTTAGAAAACATAAAAAGTTCTAACAATTCTTTACATTCAAATTTAATTCTTTTATATAAGAATATATAACCATTAAATTTATTTCAATAAAAAATAAAGTATTTTATTTAATTATATATAAATAATTGATTAAAAAATTGATAAAACATATATATTATTTTTCAAATTCTACAATTAGTTACCATAAATCATTATTTGTAATATTACTTGTGTTATTTGGTAATTTATATTAATTAGTTCTATAGTTACCTTTTATTTTTAGATCTAATTAAAATAAATAACTAATAAACGTCAACAACTAATCAAATTATAACTATTTTTAAAAAACTTAACCTATTAACAATATATAAGAAAAAAATCACTTAAGTAATTTTTCAATTAATATATAGTATGATTCATCTTTAAAACCAAATATAAATTTGATTAATTGTAAACATGAAAACATATATTAGAAAAATGGTAGTCTAAGTAATTTTTCTCACAATTTTGTCAAATCACAAATCAAACTTTCTCACTCATTTTTATTTAATGTTTAACATAAAACTTAAATGGACTAAACAAATCATTTCTTCTTTTCAAATCTACCTATTTTAATTAAATCTGATTAATTAATAAGAAAAAAATAATTTTAAAAATTCTAAATAATAAAATGTTGTTATATTTGGTATATATACTTTATATTAATGTAAGATCCAATATATAATATTTTTATGTGTATAAATTTTTTTTATAATTTTATTATTGTACATTTTAAAAGTTTATTACACCGCAAAATATGCATCTCATTATTTTACACAATTTATCCTACTTGCAATTTACATTATATATATATTTTTTTTGACTTTAACAATTTTAAATTTTTATTGATCTTTCTTAATCTATTTATCACAATGCTTTAAAAACACATAAAACTAATTAGTTCACATTTATAGTAACACAAGAAATATATACACCTTGACAAATATATAAAATTAAATACATAAGAATATAAAAGAACCAAGAACACAACAAACATATTTTATTATTCTTCCCTCTTTTTTTTTTTTAATTTATGTCTCCTTTATTTTTTTACTATTCAAAACAAGCATGCTAATTTTATTATAATCAAAGTTATATGAATAATATTAATAGAGTATTAAATCTAGGAAAAGCATGTGAAAAATACTTTTATTAATTTAATTTTAAATGACTTACCATATAATAATTTTGAATGAATTGCCATATAATATAATTTTAAGTGACTTACTATATAATAATTTCAACTCGTCTGTTTATATTAACAGATGAATTAAATAATATTTCTTGAAATTAATATAATTTTAAATGACTTACAATATAATTTTTATGTTTTAAATTTTAAAAATATTTTAAATAGTAGTATAATAATTTAAACAATGTATGAAAATTATGAAAACATACTATTAGTATTTTAATATAATTAATGTAATTTTAATATAAATTATGAAAAATACTATGAAAAATTAATATAATTTTAAATGACTTACCATATAATTTTTATGTTTTATAATATAAAAATATTTTAAGTGGTAGTATAATAATTTAAACACTGTATGAAAATTATGAAAAAATACTATTTTTCAGAAAATATAATCCAAAGTATCGAAAGAAAAGATAATTTGGTTTATTAATCCTTGGATTTTTATTAATCACAAATTATATCATAAAAAACTTTTGGAAACTTAAACTAAAATTTATAGAACAATCACTGTATTTTAAATAGTAATATAATTTAAATGACTTACCATATAATTTAATTTTAAATGACTTACTATATAATAATTTTGAATGAATTACCATATAATATAATTTTAAGTGACTTACTATATAATAATTTTAACTCGTCTTTTTATATTAATAGATGAATTAAATAATATTTCTTGAAATTAATATAATTTTAAATAACTTACCATATAATTTTTTATGTTTTAAAATATAAAAATATTTTAATCATTTATATTAGTGATAACTTATCTATGATATCACACTCTCATTGAAAATAATGAGAATTTTTATAATTATATATTTGACTGTTCTACATTCATTTGAAACATTTTACAATATATATATATTATATATATATATATTATATAGTGAATGAGTGAGTTTAATTAATATTATTAGGTTTACATCAATTAGTTTTCTGGAATTTATGATATATTGTATTCACTACTAATATAAATTTTTTTTTTTTGAGAAACTCTAATATAAATATATTAAAAACCATTTTTATAATTGTTTATGTAGTATCATATGTATTTAAATGTATATTATCAATTTATATAATGTAATCTATGATATTTAATTGTTCTATAAATAAATTATATTAGTTCATCTATATTTAAGATGTTTAATTGTATGTTTGGAAACATATATTAGATTAGGTAATTCTAAAGTTAGTTTCCTTTTAAAAACTTTAATTAAATAAATAAAAAATTAAAAACTATCAACCAATCAAATTATAACAATTAATTGGAAAGTTCTTCTATGAGCGACACGTCAACAGAATTCACTTAAGTGACTTCTCAATAATATATAGGGAGATGTCAATTTGATTATATTTTTACATGTACCTCTGTTTTATGTTTTCAGAGTCATTGTTAAACGGTTAACATATTTAATTCCATATAACAACTTATTTATCGCATTTAAAATTTTGATTTTTTTACATTGCAAAAAAAAATTCAAGATTAATAGCAAGTTTGAGATAGAACTATTGTTAATAATGAATAGTATATTATGATCAAACAATTTATATGATGTTTGTTAAATTCAAGATTAAATTGCTAACATTGCTAATAACCAATAACAAATACTTTATCAATGAAATATAAAAGGTTAATATGTTATGTTGGATAAAACAATTTAAAATATATTGATTTTTCAGCTTTCCATAGCTTAAGTTAAAGTCATTGTTGGTGGTACGACTTCTTATAAGCTTCATGATGCACCTGTAATTGGGAAATATTTTGCTTAGCTGGCTAGACGAATAACAACCACACACTTGACCATATTGCTAAAACTATTGTCCAACTAATATATATTGTTGCTGGGATAACAAATCTATTGTCTGTCTAATCTTATATTTACACATCTAACTAACCATTTCAAAATAACAAAAATATTACATTATTGGCACTTGTCATCGCTCTTTTCCAGGGCTTCATTTCCTCGAAAGGATGATAGCGTAGAAAAATGAATCAGAATCACTATAACCAAACCTTACGAGGCCAAGGTCATACCCATCGCTTGATACATGAAATGTTGATCAAAGAAAAAGGTCATGTCCACCAGTCTAAATATGTCTGATGAGAGTAGATAGTCATTGTATTATAAACACGTCTATTTTATATGTTAATAATGTAAGTTCGAAGTTAGACGACATGCAACATGTATTACATTGATTATGAAACTGAAGACACTAGAATATATAGCTAATAGATAAAATAATCATATATTTTTATCGAAAATGTACTCTTGTTTGCCTAACTAGTTAAAACATTAATTTACTCCAGCTCTGAACATACTAGCTGGTATATGAGAATCGTCAGTGCTTTGTCTTCCACCGCAAAAAAATGCCCCACTATCTAGACAAACAATTCAACGCTCTCGTTCTCTTATATTAGAACCCCAGATCCAAAATATAATCAAATCAAGGATGAAATGCCAATTCGAAAGATCAGGGTATATCAGAAAGAACAAGAAGTTATGAAGAACGTCTAGTCACTGGGAAGTTTCGGGAGAAGTTGTCGCGGAATTAAACAGCTTTGAGATTGACTAAACCAGATATGTAAAGGATTGAACATGAGTTAAGAGTTTGTTTTGAAACTAAGAACCCTAAGCTAGTCCAAATTGTTCAGTCTCCTCTAATGGGAGTGAGACAATGAGGTTCAAATACTTGAGCACAAGTTTGGAGACTATTCCGTTTATACATTCTCTCACGCTTTCCCGATTGGGGAGATCTGTTACTTGCCATGGAATCAAATTGGATGGATCGATTGATGATATCAAGGATAAAGAGATTAATCATTTGACATCGTCGGAAAAAAACAAACAGAAAAATATTGTAGAAACAAAGACTACAAACAATATGGACTGAGAATAAGAAGAGACCGTGACCAACAACATTAAATGAACCAAGTTGGAGAGTGATTTTTCCATCTTAAGAAAGAATCAGAAATAATATATATATATATATCGGTCGAATCAAGTTTCCATGAAAAGGTCACCCATGAATCTCTTAGCCATTATTTTTTCATTGTTAGTCACTTTCAAAATTTATCCCATTTGTTAAAACATCTTAATCAAGAAAAAAAAAAGGAGTTTTACTTTGAACTGGAAAATATTAGAAAGAAGAAAGTGTGAATGAGCTCATTAATAGCGGAAGGAAATGGTCTTTATGATTTGTTCTGCATAAAGCTAAATCTTTCCAAGATTCACCATTAAAAGGCACTCTTTCAGTTTGCTTCAGAAAATATGTGGATAAAGATTATTATCTCAAAGCTACTGTTACAATTAAACATTCTCGAAAAATATCTGACACATATCTTTGTAAATCTTTTTATATCTATACACCAATTAAAATTGTACACCATAAAGTGAATCTGTCAACGGTGAAGGGATGAAGTCGTCATTTCACAATTTCTTTAATTACCAATGAAGCACAACTTCACTGTAATATATATTTACCGAATTTAAGTGTGTGTTTTTTGGTTTTTAACCTAATTACCTCTAATAACAAAACCATAGTCACCAGTTTTTGTTAGTACTATTCACCTTCACATATGGCTAAATGAAAAAAGAAAACTGTGTAATTGAGTGTTAAAAATAAAAATAAAAATTCATGTGCACGTATAATGTAAAGAAGACAGAGATAGAAAGAATATAATTTTTTGTATTAGACAGAATCAACCAAACCCAAACTCCAGATTCCTCTTGTGATATTGTGTCTCTCTCATACTCGCTCTCTGCGTCTTGATTTTGTCCATAGAGAGTATCATCTGTGTGTAAGCATGATGACCACTCTAATCTAGAGTGTATCCTCTGTTTGATTTATAGTAAAAACTTGTTTCTGGACAGAACAAAACAGATTCTTTACCGATTGTAAGCCAATTCGCTAATCAGATGATTCCTTAGTTTTTGTTTGGCATATGATTTTGTGTGTGCACGTTTCTAGCTCAGAGGATCTATGATGCATGCTTATATGAACACTTCTCCCTTGAAGTCTTCTTAACTAGTCGCTTGAACTAAAAATATATGAATGGTGTCAAACTTTTATACAACTGCCTTCATTTCATGGATGATGACACTTCTCTCTTTTTCTGAGCTCTTTGTAGTTTTTTTTCATTTTGGCAATTATGTCTATTAGCTATTTTTAACTAGCGTGCATAGTGAGTTTTATCATCCATGAAAGTATGTTTTTCTTGTTTGGTCTCCCTCAGTGATAGAATTTTTGTCTATTGATTCAAGAGACTTTCATATAAAATTGTACTTTTTGTTTGACCGTTCGAATATGAACTGAGTGAATCACCACTTAACCAGCACCGGATTTTAGTTAAATCTTTCAAACCTTTTGGTTATATTTCACGCAATTATTTGTGAATAATGTCAATGTAGTTATTATTTTTAGAGTCTTGTTTATATGAAATCTTTTTTCAGACAAAAGACCGCGCCTGAAGTTTAAGGAAATGCATTGATTGGGCTATTTGTTTACCACTGATGTTCCCCTCTTGATGTTCTCTTACCGTTTCTTCGAATTCATGGGCCTGCAAATCAGTTTTCCTCTCACGTCCTGGTACTATAACATCCTTTTGGAGATAAATGATCCTATGGTATTGCTTAGTTCCAGACATGCCACATTGTTTAGTTTGACATCAGAATATGCTCATTCCGCTTAGATTATGTTCCTTTAAGCACATTGTAGTTATAATATCGCAAGGAGCTCTTATTTTTTTCATTTGTATGGCGGGTAAGATCAAACCTATAACCTATAGCTTCCTTGAAAGAGAAACACCTTAAATCTATCAGAATAATTTACTTACAGTGCTGACTACCATCATCTATTACTCTACACAAAGTCTGGGAATCACTCATCAACCTTTTATTGGAACACCAATCCATAGACATGTTAAATGTTTCATTATGTTACTTCAGGCTCTTTGGCACGAACAAAGGGTTACAAAAAAACTCAAATCCCTAAAAAAAAACTGACAACAATCAGGTTTCAAGAGAAAGGTCTCATTCTCAAAAACTCTTCCTTTTTCTGTTTTGCTTCTTAATATTAAAATCTTAGTCATAAGAACATCATTTGCAGCAGACTAAGCTGTTGGTCTGATATTCTAAAGCCAATTTGATGTTTGAATCTTTCTTATTGTTTTATCTTAATCATTGTGTAACATTTTAGTTTGAGATATATGATGAAAGGTTTAATAAAATTATAAAAAGGTTTAATAAAATTGATTTGACTACTTATATCATAAAAGTGTATTTACCTTTTAAGGGGTACACATTTAGAAAGAACTTCAGAGTTAAACATGCTTAGATTTGAATAGTGAAAGAATGAGTGATGTATCAGGAAATGATTCGTGATACTGTGTGAGCGAAGCTAAAACACAAAAATATCATGTGGTGATTGCATGGACAGTAAACAAAACTTCTAAACCTCCAAAAAATTAATGCGCCATCCGCCCACCATAATTCAACCCACAGAATGAGTGAGTGAGTGTGAGAGCTCCATTAGCCGTGGGCAGTCAGGGTGTTACAATTGGTATTAGAGATAGATTTGCCATCTTGGTTATGACTCTAGAGGCGTCTTGACCTATCGAGAAGCGATTGGCGATACCGTGCAGTAAGGCCAAAACACGGGAAAAAGTGGTGCTTGCAGGATCAGTAAAACAAGACTTTTGATCTTCGAAAAATTAATGCACCACAATTGCACGAAATGGGGCCCACAGACCATGTGACTACACGTGGGAGGCCTAATAGTCGTGAACATTCTGGAAATTACAAGTGGTATCAGAACCAACCCCAAGCGATTATGGAGTTCAGCATGGCTCACACTAATGGGTGACAACATGGGGTACAACGGGAGCGTTGTCTTCTTTGATAAGGGGTAAATATAACATCTCATTTGTGGTATATAGTGAAATAATTAATATAATTGATTTGGTTATCTATGTTACCAAAGTGCACTTACCTTTTCAGGCACAAATCCAGAAAGAATTCTAGAGTTAAGCGTGTTTGACTGAAATAGTGAAGGATAGATGAATTACCGAGAAGTGATTCGCGATTGTGCGAATGAAGCCATAACACGAAGAAATATCATAGGATAATTACAAGATCAATAATCACGATTTCGAAGTCCGAAAAATTAACATATCACCTGTCGTACAAAATGGGATCTACATGCCGAATGAATAGACGTGAAAGATTCATTAGCCATAAACGATTAGAGTGTTACACATTAATTGCAGCTAATGTTTGTATTTACATTTAGTCTAAAAAATTTAGGCAAGACCAGGACATAAATATTTTGAAAAAGATTTCTTACAAAAACTCTTTTTACTCCTAATTTAAAAATTTACATCCATTTAAAAAATGCCAAAGAAATTTAAAATCAATCTTTCACTAAGCTTAGCCCAAATTCGGCTCTGGCAGCACAGATAACTCCTCCATGTATTTAAAAGCCTAAAAGTATAACATCATTCCTTCTGTATGCTCTTTGTTGTTGTTTTCTTGATAAAATTCTTGCAAGCTTCTTTTATAGCAAAATGTTACATGTGGGACTTGACTTAACTATGGTCCGTGTGAGAAACATTTTTTTTTTAATTTAGTTACTATTACACGAAAGAGTTTTAGGAATGAGAAGAAAAAGCTACTCATCCCAAAAACTATCAACCCTTTTTGTCATAAAACCGGGTTAAATTGTTGTATACCATCACGCAATCCAAGAACAAAAAAGTACTGAAAAGGGAAAGTTAAAGCTGCTGACTTCGATGGGACTCGGGACTCGGGAGTGACTCAGTAAAAGGATTAGTGTCCAGTGACGTGTCCTTTCCTTCTTAGATCAATCACAACGACACTCACGTTGTCGCTACTGTGTCTTGCCAACGCCAGCTTCGTCAACAATACTGACGCTTCCATGCACGCTTTGTCCGAGATCGTCTCCACCGCTTGTTCCGGACTACCTCGCGGTCTCCGACCACCACGGAGACACATACGCGCCACCGAGCAGGCTGTCTCGTTTGACACAACATCCCATAAACCGTCGCTGGCTAGTATAAGGCAATCGTCGTCCGTCCTGTCGGTTACCGTTACCTCCGGTTCACAAGTCACATAAGGTTTCAAATAGTTGTCTCCTATGGCACGTGACATAGCTAGAACCCCAAGAACTCTCGGACAGTCCCAGTATATGACTCGTCCTCCAGCTCCTTCTATTCGGTCCAACTCGTCTGGACGGTCAGGCTGTGTTTCATACAAACTTTGAGTCAAATCCAGAATTCTGATAATTACAAAAACACACGAAAGTACAAACACAGAGCTTTTTAGGTGATATATGTTCATTCAGGGTCGATCTTACGATTTACGGGAATATAAACATTTTGTAAGTTGAGGACTACAACCATGAGTTAGATATTCACGAGGGATCAGTGTTTGAATCTCACTACTGCAATATTAGGTCTTGTTTCTTGTTTGGTTACCCTAGATACCTTGAATGGCAATAAAACTTAGGTTATTGGCATGTCTCAGAGATTAGGCAATAATTATTACGGGTTGTTAGGACATCGTTTTTAGAGTAATATAAAAACCTTCTCTTAATTTTAAGTAAAGAAAAAGAAAAAGTTTTCTAATGCAAAGACTTTGAGGGAAAGAAAGTACCTTGTGATCGATAGATAGAGGGAATGGTTTTCCATTCCGGCAGAGAACCGCTCTGGAATCGCCACAGTTAGCGACGACGATCTTATCCGGCGTAATGATAGAAACGACGGCGGTTGATCCGACCGCATCACAATCCGGCGTTTGAAGCTCACACTTACAATTCGCACTCACTACTGATTCACTCAACAATACAACCTCTTTATCCATCCGAGTGAAGCTACGCTCCATCGTCTTTCTCCACTCGTCCTTGTCTTCTTCCCTATCAGAGTTTAGCTCCTCTTGCACCAACTTGTGAAGTCTCTCCCTACACCTCGCTGCAACCTGAAGAGCAAAACGATGTCGTATTAGCTACAATTGAATAATGTTTTTTTGGAGTTCCATAAAGTTGGGAGAAACAATAAAAACAACGCCTTACGTGGGAACAACCATGACCGTCGTAGACACCGAAGTAGTGTTGATGATACTTCGAGTGAGAAGAAAAAGAAGGATGAATCGCCACCGCATCTTCCATTTCTCTTCTTCTACCGCAAACCGAAGAAACGCCGTATCTCGGACTCACCTCCGAGACGTTTGCAGTATCGTCTACTTTCACCTTCACAGCCTCATGATGTTTATTACGCTTACAATTCTTCTCCCACTCTTCTTGCATCACCACCGTCTTATCCATCGGAAACCTCTGCCTCCGCCCTGAATGTAACTGTCTCGACGCGTCGGTCACAACTTCGTAACATGTATCTGCCATATCTTCGATCTCTTGAACTTGATCTTATTGCTATGTTTTTCTAATCAAGAAGATCAAGAAACTGTTTCTCCGATGAAAAAATAAGTTGGAATCTTGTTTACGTTACTTACGCGAATAAAACGTTGAATCTTGTTTAGGTTACTTGCGGGTGAAGAAAGACCAGGAAGCCATTCAATTAAAAACAATAGTGTTACTACACGTCGCTCCACTCTTCCTCATTTATACACCTGCCTCGTCTAAGAGCACCCTCAACCCTAACACTCCTTAGGGGTGCTTAAATTTCTTTTTTTTTTTTATTTTAAAAAAAAAAATTAATAAATGAACCAATTACGGGCCGCCACGTGTCGGTGGGACCCGCAAACAATGCAAGTATCAATTCTTAATCAAACTCCATAAGCATAAGTGCTTATTTTTTTAGTGGGCCTCATCCACTATTTAATTATTTTCCCTATAAGCACTCTTCCTAAGCACCCCTCTAAGCTCCCCTTAATCATGCTCTAATTATTCTTAGTTTTGGTTTACTGTCTAGTAACGTGGCGCAGTAGTCTTTGATCTGACCGTCGATACAAAGAATACGGTTATTAAAAAATAAGCCACGTAAGCGTCACGAACGAGTGCGAGATTCGTGGTCCAATCAAATTGTGACAGGACGGATCAGAGCAAGTTCCTTTCGCGCCACGATTGTGCTGGTTCTTCGCTTCAAGAAGAGCTTTTCCCCCAAATACATATTTTGTAATTTGTATACTGTATTTTAATATTTAAAAAGGAATTTCATTACGTTAAACTTCGTATTTGATTACTAACTTATGTTTGCCTTTCACTACCTAACAGTGCCGATGATGTATATGTTTTTCCTAGGTACTAGACACGTTAACAAAGTATACCTTATTATTATTATTATTGTTATAGACCAGTGAATCATTGGAAATATAATATTTCGTACAGTTAATCAACTATGTTGTGGTGGCACTATGAACAATTATAAAATATCGAAAAGTCGAATTTGAAAATGTGTTTGTCCACAAGTCGTCGAGATGAAGTTGTGCATGAGAGAGAAAATGTTAAGCTTTATACAGTTTGATTTCTCATCTTTCTACTCTAGAGCTAATGATTCTCATCTTTCTACTCTAGAGCTAATGATTTTATCAGATATGAATGATCAGTGACAACTCGCTACAGCAAAGACAACAAAAAAGAATAATAGATAGTTAAAATTCTGTAGCTATTATTTTTAGAGAAATTTTCTAGGATGAATATTTTAGATTTCTTTTACCAAAAAGACTATAAAAATAATAATTAAAAATAAAAATATATTTATATTTATATAATTAATTACTCTAAATTTAAAGTTCAAAGTTAATGGATAGAATGTTGGGCTAGAATTTAGAATCATAAAAATAAATATATAAATATTAAAAGTTTAAATAAAATTTTTAAAATTAGTTTGCAAAATTATTTTCAAGTTTTAAAAAGTTTTTTTTCAAAAAAATTGAAAATCTATAAAGTAAAGGGTAAATATCTTTTACTTCTTTCATAATTCTTTTTTGATTATTTCTCTTCACATGTCTTTTTGTGGTAAAAATTTAAAATAGTCAATTGAAAAAAATTACCTTTATTTTTATCACTAAATCACTTAAGAGAACAAAAATGTAAAGAGTATTTTATTAACAATTTAACATGCCTTAGATTTCGAGTTATAAACTTTAAGGAAAAATGTATAAATTTGTTTAAGGCAAAGAGAAGCTGGAGGAATTATTTCGTGCCTTCAAATTTTAGTGGCATACCAAGGTCTTGGTGACCTAGTGGTAGTGCAAGGGATTAATTTCTTTGTGCTCCTGTTTCAGACTCCTCTTGAGAAGACGAAACGTTATTCTTTAAAGGGCAATTCTCTTAAAATACATTTTTTAAATTTTTGTCATAAAAATAACACTAAAAATATAAAATGACCAAAATAGTATTTTTTTTGTTGAAATTTTCATTTTTATTTTATTTTTTTTTGAAATTTGAAATCTTATCCCCAAACCCACCCCTTAACTCTAAACCCTAAAGTCTAAATTAGTTAACCCTAGAGGTATAAATGCATATAAATAAAACATTTAGCTTCTAAAATAACTATTTTGGTCATTTTCTTCCTTAAGAACTATTTTTGTGAAGAACAAACTAAAAGGGGCTATCTAAGAGAATTTCTCTTCTTTAAATCGAAATTTTAAAAATTGATTTCGGGTTTATGAAAAATTATGGGTCTAATTCCCATACTGAAAAAAAAAAAATTAGTGGCACCTCCATCAACGTAAATGGTCTGATCTATTGTATATATGAATCCGCAGGTAAACAGGAATATAGAGTGGCCACAAATGATGTAGTTGTAAGCTCAAGAAGGAGCTGACGTTTCTGTGAAACAAAAGGGTTTGTCACACAAGCAGATATGTGTGTGACACATGAAGGCGAGATAATTGTGGAGTAGTGATGTGGCAAGATAATCATTGGACACAAGGAAATTACTTTGGCGTGAAGCAAAGAATATTCAGCTAGCACGATATTAGGAATCTAAATATCGTGGCTAGGAATGTATATAACCAGATGGCCTTGGTAGGTTTAGGTTAAGCATTCTAAGAGGAAAAAGGTTGAGCAAGAGTTTTGTTCTTGTCAGCCATCAAAGACGAGTGACTTGTTAGTGCAGCTCGAGCTTTGTGTTTTAGGAATTAGAAATTGGTCCGTCTCTAGTTGCATGTAACTGAGAGTAAATCGGATTAAACAGATCTAGGAAGATTGTTTAAAGGATTTCTAATATATTTGAGAAATGATTCTTAATGACTTGTGTGTGTTGCTGAAATCGGTTATCCGTGAACTTTCATTTGGTATCAGAGCGGGAAACCTCTGTGGTATTAACTACTACTACCAGGTTGAGATCCTGCGGATTACATGGAAGCTTAATAGTCGTGAACAGTCTGAGAATTATAAGTGGTATCAGAACCAACCCCATACGACTATGGAGTTCAGTATGGCTCATACTAACGTGGAGGACGATCATGAGGTACAACGGGAGTGTTGTCTTCTTTGATAAGGGGTGAATGTAACATCTCATTTGTGGTATATGGTGAAAGAATTAATACTATTGATTTGGTTATCTATGTCACCAAAGTGCACTTACCTTTTTAGACACAAATCTCGAAAGAACTCTAGAGTTAAGCGTATTTGACTAAAATAGTAAAGGATAAATGGTTTATCGGGAAGTGATTTACGATTGTGCAAGTGAGGCTAAAACATGAAGAAAAATCATGAAATGGTTGTAAGATCAATAAATAAAATCTCGAACTCCAAAAAATAATATATTATTTATCCCTTCCATATAATGAGATCTACATACTGAATGAATAAACGTGAAAAATCCATTGGCAATAAACGATTGGAGTGTTACACATTAGTTACAGCTAATGGTTGTATTTGCATTGAGTAGTCTAAAAAATTCAATCTGAGGTCTTTGCCTTACGCAAGACCAGGACATAAATATTTTTAAAAAGATTGGTTAAAACTTTTTTATTCGTAATTTAAAATTTTAAATCCATTTAAAAAATGTCAAAAAAATTTAAAATCAATCTTTCACATCCGGCTCTGGCGGCACAGATAACTCTTCCATGTATTCCTTCTGTATGCTCTTTGTTGTTTTTTTCTTGACAAAATTCTTGCAGGCTTCTTTTATAGCAAAATGTTACATGTGGGACTTGAATTAACTATAGTCCGTGTGAGAAACATTTGCTTTTTTTCTTTTAAATTTAGTTACTATTACACGAAAGAGTTTTAGGAATGAGAAGAAAAAGCTACTCATCCCAAAAACCATTAAACCTTTTTGTCATAAAACCGGGTTAAATTGTTGTATACCAGCACGCAAACCAATAACAACCAAAAAGAACTGAAAAAGGGAAAATTAAAGCCGCTGACTTCGATGGGACTCGGGACTCGGGAGTGTCAAGTAGTAAAAGGATTAGTGTCCAGTGACGTGTCCTTTCCTTCTTAGATCAATCACAACGACACTCACGTTGTCACTACTGTGTCTTGCCAACGCCAGCTTCGTCAACAATACTGACGCTTCCATGCACGCTTTGTCCGAGATCGTTTCCACCGCTTGCTCCGAACTACCTCGCGGTCTCCGACCACCACGGAGACACATACGCGCCACCGAGCAGGCTGTCTCGTTTGACACAACATCCCATAAACCGTCGCTGGCTAGTATAAGGCAATCGTCATCCGTCCTGTCTGTTACCGTTACCTCCGGTTCACAAGTCACATAAGGTTTCAAATAGTTGTCTCCTATGGCACGTGACATAGCTAGAACCCCAAGAACTCTCGGACAGTCCCAGTATATGACTCTTCCTCCAGCTCCTTCTATTCGGTCCAACTCGTCTGGACGGTCAGGCTGTGTTTCATACAAACTTTGAGTCAAATCCAGAATTCTGATAATTACAAAAACACACGAAAGTACAAACACAGAGCTTTCTAGGTGATATATGTTCATTCAGGGTCGATCTTAAGATTTACGGGAATATAAACATTTTGTAAGTTGAGGATTACAACCATGAGTTAGATATTCACGAGGGATCAGTGTTTGAATCTCACTACTGCAATATTAGGTGTTGTTTCTTGTTTGGTTACCGTAGATACCTTGAATGGCAAGAGAACTAAGGTTATTGGCATGTCTCGAGATTAGGCAATGTTTATTACGCAGTTCTTAAGACATGGTTCTTAGAATAATATAAGAACCGTCAACTTTAATTAAGAAAACAAAAAAAAATGTTTTCTAATGGAAAGACCTAAGGGAAAGAAAGTACCTTGTGATCGATAGATAGAGGGAATGGTTTTCCATTCCGGCAGAGAACCGCTCTGGAATCGCCGCAGTTAGCGACGACGATCTTATGCGGCGTAATGATAGACACGACGGCTGTTGATCCGACCGCATCACAATCCGGCGTTTGAAGCTCACACTTGCAATTCGCACTCACTACTGATTCACACAACAGTACAACCTCTTTATCCATGCGAGTGAAGCTACGCTCCATCGTCTTTCTCCACTCGTCCTTGTCTTCTTCCCTATCAGAGTTTAGCTCCTCTTGCACCAACTTGTGAAGTCTCTCCCTACACCTCGCTGCAACCTGAAGAGCAAAACGATGTCGTATTAGCTACAATTGAATAATGTTTTTTTGGAGTTCCATAAAGTTGGGAGAAACAATAAAAACAACCCTTACGTGGGAACAACCATGACCGTCGTAGACACCGAAGTAGTGTTGATGATACTCCGAGTGAGAAGAAAAAGAAGGATGAATCGCCACCGCATCTTCCATTTCTCTTCTTCTACCGCAAACCGAAGAAACGCCGTATCTCGGACTCACCCCCGAGACGTTTATAGTATCGTCTACTTTCACCTTCACAGCCTCATGATGTTTATTACGCTTACAATTCTTCTCCCACTCTTCTTGCATCACCACCGTCTTATCCATCGGAAACCTCTGCCTCCGCCCTGAATGTAACTGTCTCGACGCGTCGGTCACAACTTCGTAACATGTATCTGCCATATCTTCGATCTCTTCAACTTGATCTTATTGCTATGTTTTTCTAAATCAAGAAGATCAAGAAACTGTTTCTCCTATGAAAAATAAGAAGTTGGAATCTTGTTTACGTTACTTGCGCGAATAAAACGTTGAATCTTGTTTAGGTTACTTGCGGGTGAAGAAAGAACAGCAAGCCATTCAATTAAGAACAATAGTGTTACTACACGTCGCTCCACTCTTCCTCATTTATACACCTGCTTCGTCTAAACTACTTTCAGTTTTGGTTTACTGTCTAGGAACGTGGCGCAGTAGTCTTTGATCAGGACCGTCGATACAAAGAATACGTTTATTAAAAAGTAAGCCACGTAAGCGTCACGAACGAGTGCGAGATTCGTGGTCCAATCAAATTGAGACAGGACGGATCAGAGCAAGTTCCTTTCGCGCCACGATTGTGCTGGTTCTTCGCTTCAGGAAGAGCTTTTCCCCCAAATACATATTTTGTAATTCGTATACTGTATTTTAATATTTAAAAAGGAATTTCATTACGTTAAACTTCGTATTTGATTACCATATAAGTTTAAATTTCTGTATAACTTATGTTTGCCTTTCACTACCTAACAGTGCCGATGATGTATATGTTTTTCCTAGGTACTAGACACGTTAACAAAGTATACCTTACTATTATTATTATTATTGTTATAGACCAGTGAATCATTGGAAATATAATATTTCGGACAGTTAATCAACTATGTTGTGGTGGCACTATGAACAATTATAAAATATCGAAAAGTCGAATTTGAAAATGTGTTTGTCCACAAGTCGTCGAGATGAAGTTGTGCATGAGAGAGAAAATGTTAAGCTTTATACAGTTTGATTTCTCATCTTTCTACTCTAGAGCTAATGATTTTATCAGATATGAATGATCAGTGACAACTCGCTACAGCAAAGACAACAAAAAAGAATAATAGATAGTTAAAATTTTGTAGCTATTATTTTTAGAGAAATTTTCTAGGATGAATATTTTAGATTTCTTTTACCAAAAAGACTATAAAAATAATAATTAAAAATAAAAATATATTTATATTTATATAATTAACTAATCTAAATTTAAAGTTCAAAGTTAATGGATAGAATGTTGGGCTAGAATTTAGAATTATAAAAATAAATATATAAATATTAAAAGTTTAAATAAAATTTTTAAAATTAGTTTGCAAAATTATTTTCGAGTTTTAAAAAGTATTTTTTAAAAAAATTTGAAAAATATATCTTAAAAAAATTAGAAAAAATCGAATTTAAAAACATAGAATTCTAAAATATAATTTTTTAAAAAATAATTATTTATATTTTTATATCTATAAAGTAAAAGGTACAAATATCTTTTACTTCTTTCATAATTCTTTTTTTGATTATTTCTTTTCACATGTCTTTTTGTGACAAAAATTTAAAATAGTAAATTGAAAAAATTACCTTTATTTTTATCACTAAATCACTTAAGAGAACAAAAATGTAAAGAGTATTTTATTAACAATTTAACATGCCTTAGATTTCGAGTTATAAACTTTAAGGAAAAATGTATAAATTTGTTTAAGGCAAAGAGAAGCTGGAGGAATTATTTCGTGCCTTCAAATTTTAGTGGCATACCAAGGTCTTGGTGACCNTACGCTTACAATTCTTCTCCCACTCTTCTTGCATCACCACCGTCTTATCCATCGGAAACCTCTGCCTCCGCCCTGAATGTAACTGTCTCGACGCGTCGGTCACAACTTCGTAACATGTATCTGCCATATCTTCGATCTCTTCAACTTGATCTTATTGCTATGTTTTTCTAAATCAAGAAGATCAAGAAACTGTTTCTCCGATGAAAAATAAAACGTTGAATCTTGTTTAGGTTACTTGCGGGTGAAGAAAGAACAGCAAGCCATTCAATTAAGAACAATAGTGTTACAACACGTCGCTCCACTCTTCCTCATTTATACACCTGCCTCTTTTAAACTACTCTCAGTTTTGGTTTACTGTCTAGGAACGTGGCGCAGTAGTCTTTGATCTGGACCGTCGATACAAAGAATACGGTTATTAAAAAATAAGCCACGTAAGCGTCACGAACGAGTGCGAGATTCGTGGTCCAATCAAATTGAGACAGGACGGATCAGAGCAAGTTCCTTTCGCGCCACGATTGTGCTGGTTCTTCGCTTCAGGAAGAGCTTTTCCCCCAAATACATATTTTGTAATTCGTATACTGTATTTTAATATTTAAAAAGGAATTTCATTACGTTAAACTTCGTATTTGATTACCATATAAGTTTAAATTTCTGTATAACTTATGTTTGCCTTTCACTACCTAACAGTGCCGATGATGTATATGTTTTTCCTAGGTACTAGACACGTTAACAAAGTATACCTTATTATTATTATTATTATTGTTATAGACCAGTGAATCATTGGAAATATAATATTTCGGACAGTTAATCAACTATGTTGTGGTGGCACTATGAACAATTATAAAATATCGAAAAGTCGAATTTGAAAATGTGTTTGTCCACAAGTCGTCGAGATGAAGTTGTGCATGAGAGAGAAAATGTTAAGCTTTATACAGTTTGATTTCTCATCTTTCTACTCTAGAGCTAATGATTTTATCAGATATGAATGATCAGTGACAACTCGCTACAGCAAAGACAACAAAAAAGAATAATCGATAGTTAAAATTTTGTAGCTATTATTTTTAGAGAAATTTTCTAGGATGAATATTTTAGATTTCTTTTACCAAAAAGACTATAAAAATAATAATTAAAAATAAAAATATATTTATATTTATATAATTAACTAATCTAAATTTAAAATTCAAAGTTAATGGATAGAATGTTGGGCTAGAATTTAGAATTATAAAAATAAATATATAAATATTAAAAGTTTAAATAAAATTTTTAAAATTAGTTTGCAAAATTATTTTCGAGTTTTAAAAAGTATTTTTTTAAAAAATTTGAAAAATATATTTTAAAAAAATTAGAAAAAATCGAATTTAAAAGCATAGAATTCTAAAATATAATTTTTTAAAAATAATTATTTATATTTTTATATCTATAAAGTAAAAGGTACAAATATCTTTTACTTCTTTCATAATTCTTTTTTTGATTATTTCTCTTCACATGTCTTTTTGTGACAAAAATTTAAAATAGTAAATTGAAAAAATTACCTTTATTTTTATCACTAAATCACTTAAGAGAACAAAAATGTAAAGAGTATTTTATTAACAATTTAACATGCCTTAGATTTCGAGTTATAAACTTTAAGGAAAAATGTATAAATTTGTTTAAGGCAAAGAGAAGCTGGAGGAATTATTTCGTGCCTTCAAATGACTAAAATAACATTTTTTTTTGAAATTTTCATTTTTTTTAATTTGAAACCATAAAGTCTAAATTAGTTAACCCTAGGGGTATAAATGCATATAAATAAAAAATTTAGCTTCTAAAAAACTATTTTGGTCATTTTCTTCCTTAAGAACTATTTTTGTGAAGAACAAACTAAAAAGGGCTATCTATTTATCTAAGGAAATTTCTCTTCTTTAAATCGAAATTTTAAAAGTTGATTTCGGGTTTATGAAAAATTATGGGTCTAACTCCCATACTGAAAAAAAAAAAAATTAGTGGCACCTCCATCAACGTAAATGGTCTGATCTATTGTATATATGAATCCGCAGGTAAACAGGAAAATAGAGTGGCCACAAATGATGTAGTGTCAAATTCGTTTTTCCTATCTCTTAATAGATAAGAGTTTTTTTTTTTAAATATATATTTGTTAAAATAAGAAATGGTTTCAATTTTTTATGAAAGTATTTTTTATTTTTAAACTATTTCTGCAATCTTGAAAAAAAAATATCTATCAAGTATTTTCTAAAAACATTAGTTTGGAGACTTTATTTTTCTGGGTTAATTTATGTAATAGCAAAATGAATATAACACTGATGTTGACATTACTAGATTTTTTTTACAATTTTTTTCTTTTAATTTTTTTCTTTTAATTTTTTTTCTAAGTTGGTTAACGGTAATAATAATTTTTATCACTAGAAGTATTATCAAAAATAGAATAGTAACAAACAAAATAATATTGTACCTATTGTTTAAATTTTAAAATATTTATGATTGTAGGGAATGAGGTAATATTTATCCCAATGTTAATTCAAACATTTCATAAACTAAATTCAAAATATTAATCATTAAATTATAAAAAGAAATATAAACCTTAATCCAAATATCAAAATATTTACATAATACATAATATGAAGTATTACTAAAACAAAATAGTAACAACGAAATAGTATAATATATTGTTCAAATAGCTTAGTACAACCAAAACTTACAATACATATGAGTGGTGGTGGTTACGGTGGAAAAGGTAGTTACTAATATCAAAAAGATTATGGTAGTTTTAAAGGATGTGATGACAAAAATATGAAAGCAAAAAATACATATTTGGTTAATAGTTAAAAAAAGATGACAATAGTTAGAATGATATATAAAGATCTAAATATCTGAAATTATTGTTTACAGAAAATGATGGTGGACTGGAACGTAGTGATAATGGTAGATAACTGAAGAATAAGAATTTTATACACTTATAAATCTAAAAGTAAAGCTAATATAATATATATTGTAATAATAGTGAAAATTATTTTTTGAGTTAGATACCTAATTATGCTTTATTTTATGGTTATTGAAGCTAGTATTTTTTTTACTCGAGGTTCATGACAATATTGAGCGAACCCTGAAGCGATGAAACTTTGTTTGCTCCCCTAACACGTTCCATCGGTGTTTACTCTCCACTTTTTCTCTAATATGTTTTTTTTGGTTTAATATGTTTAGTGAAAAAAAGAGATATTTTTATATAAAGTAAGCAAATTCAGAAATAGTAAAATGATATATTCCATCGATAGTTAAAGTTGCAATAAATCATGGATAAACTGAGTTAACCCTTATGTTGCCATTTTCCCATTCACAGGCTACATTTTTACCCAGCTGATTCATATTTCCCGGGTATCCACAAAAAACTAAGTTTTTAATTTTTTTTTTTTAAAAAGTTTTTATAATATTTTTCTTTTGTTTTCTTCCAACATACAACAACTTGAATAAAAAAGCTAATAATAAACATAAATAAATAGAACCATACCGAACGTGAGAATCGGTTTACAAAAATTGAGACTGGATCAAGAAAAACTCTGATCCGCCGCGGGGAGAGCAAAAGAGATGATGGCCACTGCCAAGAATAAACCACCATAACCTTCCTCCAAAGATTCGTCACATCAACCACGAATCTCCTAAAACCGAAGCATCGAATCAACCAAACTGGGAGATGGAAGAGTTCTAGTTGGTAAGGTAACTGGAGAGGCAAGGAAGGAAACACCACCAGACGCGAACATAGAAGCCCGCCATGAAAGATAACATGAAAAGCAATAAGAAAGCGCAAAAAGGTGAGGAAACCACCATACATTGTCGATATTGCCAGTCTGTAACGAGTGCTTTGTTAGATCACCCTGCGACCTAATCGTCTCAACCACCTCTAACAGTCCTCCATCTCAGCTTCATCTGCCTTTCTCATAGCAGACATGCAAACTGAAAGTCGGTCCGTCAGAGGTCCAAATCTGGGGAGACAAGCCCCTCCACGTCAAGCCTCCGCCAAAACAAAATCATAACCGCCACATCTCTTCACCTGAGAGCACTCCACCGCCGTGGAAAGAGAGGAGAGAACTGGGGAGATCCTGAGGTCCACACACTTAATTCGACCCCTCAGATCTTATGCGTGAAGCTAGAGCCCCCGCCAAAACACATGAGCACCCCACAGAAAACCACCGCACTGAAAGCTCCACCCTCATTTTACCGCCTAAGGGTACTGGACCCACATAAGTGAAACATCAAATGGCATAAGAAAAAAGAAACATAAAGGGGACCTTTTCACGGTGGAACTGACCTCTTATTTAAGTGATGAATTATTTTTTTTACATCTTTTAAATATAATGCATATATATAATATAAATGATGCTAAACAATATTTTTTTTGTAGTGGCGAATTAGTCACAGTTTTTTGTGATTATTCATAAAATAGTCATAATTTTTTCACGAATTAAACTATAAACCCTAAACAAATTTTAAACCCTACACCCTAATTTTTTAAAAAAATTCAAATATTTTTCATATCATAAAACTAATTTAAATTTAAAATTAAAATTTAGTTATTTTCAAAATTAATCTCAAATACTAAAGCTAATTTCAAACACTATACTTCAAATCCTAAACACTAAAACTACACCCTTTATACCAAATCGTAAATTTAAACACCATATCTAATATTTTCAAAATTTAACACCAACTTTAAACACATATATCAAACCCTAAATCATAATTAGTAACACAAATATTTATCCTAAATCCCAAACCATATTCTCCAAACCCCAAATCGTACTCTAAATCTTATTCTCCAAAAAACATTTAATCAAAAACATTAACCCTTATATTTTAAACTTCTAAATCTTAAACTATAAATCTAATTTCTAAAATTTAAATTTATTTGTTTTAACTCCATATTTCAACATTTAAACCTATTTATATTTAAGTGAACTAAAAGCTTATTTGTGTTATAAGAAAATAATTATAAGCTTATCTTTGATTGGGCCAAAAAAGAGGTGTTGATCACCATTCTTTAAATCTTCGCCATTGATAATATTAATTGTAGGATTCATACACTAATTAATATTTTTATTTGTTTTATGTCTTTCTTCATTTCTCTTCTCCTCCACACAATCTCTGATGAGATTTGTGTGGGAGAAGATTTTATGCTTTTACTTTTTTGCTTTATTAAAAATATCACATGTATGCACACCCATTATGATAATATTAATCAAAACCTTTATAACCATTAGAACACTATTTTAAACATTGAGCACGAACATGGAACCGGAAGATCTGTTGAGGAAAATGATCATAAAATTAAAAGGTTATATAGCTTTTCCTTTCACACATAAACGATGGTATTATACAGGCACAAATGGTTAATGATAGTATTATTTACCTATGATCAACAAAAGTTGAAATTTATAATGGAAATTTTTTAAAAGTTAGAGATTTAAATTGGGTTAAACGTAAAATAAAGGTTATTTTTTTTTTTTTTTGTGTAAGTTAAAGGTTTTAGGATGTTTACTCATTAAGATGTGATTATCACGTTTTAGTTCATAATTTTTTTTTTGAGTTAATTGTCTTAAAACCAACGAAAGATAGTGATATTAAAAAAATGCCACAACAGTGAAAAGTTACATGTTATTGTGGGGACTAAAATCTGAAATGGACCAAATGAACAAAAAGTAATCTTTCACCTCCTAAATTGTTCTACATGGACTAAGAGAAAAAATAACAATTTTGCCATTAATGAAAAAGTAATATGAACCATTGGATCATTCTATCTATGTTTAATCTTAGCCACACAATTTCACATATTTTTCATTCTTTTTCCTTTTATCTCTTTCTCTTTCTTTAATCTTAACCACTCACGACCACACAATCTTTATGATCTTGTTCATTAATTCTCTCATTCGTCTAAGTACAACTAGTATAACTCGTACAACTAAACATAATTAAAAAATTATATAACTGATATATAAATATTATAATTGACATATGAAATAAATAAATAAATAAATATTTTAATTGGTATATAATGACAAAATTTCATTTATTTTATTTGAGGTTTTTAAATTTTTTATTACATTATTACATTATACTCTTAATTTTACTTTATATATATTTAAGGCTTATTAACTATATTAGATATATTATTATGATAAACAACTATTGAACATATTTTTACAAAGCTATAATGTGAAAATATTAGTACAGCCCCTAAAACTATACATATAAATAACTGATATAATTTTTTTATTTTATATTACATGAGTATTACTGGTATAACTGGTACTACTTTGATATTTCAGAAATTGACAAAACTATTTTGGTATTCATATGAGAAAAACAATCAAATATCTCAATTAGTATGTACTCAAAAGTTTCTCTTAATTTAATTTGAAATTTTGGTATAAAAAAAATTATTACACAACTCCATAAGTTTACATGATCTACCTTATACTTTTAAGGTTTGTTAATTTGTTTGTCCACATAATTTTTGGAAAACATACATGAAATGTATTTTTACAAAATTGATGGTTTCATTGTGACCGGGCAAAGGCATATAAACATAAATAAGTGGTACAACTGAGATAAATGTATTTATTATGTGGTACAAATAATATTTTTTTATTTTGCTACCAAAGTACAACTATGCACAAACTGGTACAACTCAAAAACTAGTACAACTATGCACAGTCGGTACAACTAGAAAACTGATACAATTACTTATAATTTTATTTTGTACTATTATAAATGTTAATCACGTTTTTAATGTGTATCATGTTTTAAACATTGTGATTATATAATATTGTTGAGTAGTAGTACTAGTTATACCATTCATATATATTATCATCACTTTTCATTATTTGTATTACGCAATTTTTTTTAAGTCAAAAGTGTTATGTTATATTAAATGAACCATGTTAATTTGAAAACATAAGAATAAAAATCTATTTGAAATTATATATGGAAATAACTTTGGCCACACAATTTCACATATCTCTCATTCTCTCTCCTTATTTCTCATTTTTATAATCTCAACCACTCAGAGTCATACAATCTTCTTTATCTCATTCTTTCATTCGAATAAGTACAACTAGTATAATTCGTACAACTAAACATATTAAAAAATTATATAAATGATATTTGAATGTTACAACTTACACATAAATAAACAAGCAAATATCATAATTAGTATATGATGACAAAATTTCATCTCTTTTTGTATGAGGTTTTTAAATTTTTTGTTAAGTTATTATATTATACTCTTAATTTTACATTATAAACATAATACTTTTAAGGTTTGTTAACCATATTAGTCATTTATTATAATAAACAAACATTGAACATATTTTTTATATACTTATGATTTAAAATATTGGTAACCCCTAAAACTAGACATATACACAATTGATATAATTTTATTATATATTAGACAAGTATTACTGGTACAATTGATACAACTATGACATTTCAGAAATTGACAAAACCAATTTGGTATTATTTCATATAAAAATAATTAAATATTTTAAATGGTATGTACTCAAAAAGTTTTTCTTAATTTATTTGGAGTTTTTGGAATTTTTTTTTGCCTCGAAAGTAAAAAGATGAAGATGATTTTTCCCCCAAAATAGTACAACTATTATAACTAGTATAACTTATAAACAAATCATTATTCAAATTAAATATTATTAAAATCTATTATTCATAAATTTGACACATGCATGCGGAAAAAGATTAGATCAACATGTTTTGTTGGTTCTACATCATGCTCTTTCTACCATCTTTATATGCTAAAAACAAAATAAAAATCACATTATTAATTGTAAAGTTGTATTAGTTATGTGTTTTACTTTTACTAGTTATACTCAATCTAGTACAAGTTATACTCATTTTAGTTGTACTAGTTTTACTAATTATAGTTGTACCAGTTGTACTAGTTCGAGTTGTACTAGTAATACTTTGCGTTCTTCTTTATCTTGAATCTAGTATGTACAATATGAAATTTGATTATGGGTAAGATATAATTGATTAAATAAAACTATGGGTTAATCGATTTAGTATAAAAAATAGAAAATTGATGGATGGTTAAAGAATTTTTTTGATTTTGTTTTAAGGTGAAAACTATTGATGGAGAAGAAATGGAGGAGAAGAAGAAGATTTTAGGTTAGTTGGGTCAGATTTGGGGTCTGGATATAGGTTGGATTCTGGGTAAGATAGCAATGACATATGTTAGTAAATATGTTTAAGTCTTTAGATCTCTTAGTCATTTTATCTAATTTTCTATTTAAATTTAAATATAAAATAAATAAAAAAGGCATGGGTCTGTTTAAGATTTTTTTGGACCCATGTGGTCTATTCTAGCATTTGATCCTTATTGTGGTGATGAGTGATCATAACCAATCACTCATCACCACAATCCCAAACAACTGACATAACCACTTTCTACAAGCCCACAAGCCCAGGTCGCCACCACTGCAGCAGTACCAACAAAACTCAGCTGGCGGCTTGAACATGAAGATGTAAACGAGTGAGTGAAGAAGATAAGTGTTGTAATAAGTATCTAACTTATTTTAATGTTAGCTAGTTAACTTATTATTTGTCCGGTCTTAAACAAGATTGAATTGTGGTTTCTGGTTAACTTTTTATTAGGCCGGTCTAAAAAAAGATTGAATTGTGGTTTCTCTGGGGCTGGATAATTTTAGTATATGCAAATAACCATATGTTCCAACGTACAATGGATCTTTATCTTAGTCTTCATGTTAGCGAGGCAAACATATTATTGACCTTTAAAAATTAAAACTTGGACGTGTCTTAGTTTGGTCTTAGCATAGTACAATATATGCATAACAGTATGAGTACAATTATAATAGTGCTATGTATATATTCAACTTGCTTTTAATCAAGAATGTTAAATATCTAGCAATGCTAAATAAACGAAAAAGCTGATACATGATTTAAAATTGATATCATAAAAAATCAAGATCATAGCTATGACATATTAAATGAACACGCTAATAATGTATGTATATGTATTTGTTGGAAATGTAAAATCGTTGGACAACCAATATAATATATACACGGTTATAAGATGAGTTACTCGGGATAAAAACTATTTTGTTGGTAATGTCAGGTTATTAGACAGTTGATATAATATTTACACGGTTAACAAATACGTTATTTGGGATAAAACTTGTTTGAATTATGTATATCACATTCTTTGGTACCATAAGAATAAAGATCATAGCTATGACATATGAAATGAACATACAAATAATGTTTAGACAGCTAAACCTTTAGGAAATGGGTTACTTGAGATTAAACATTAAGTATCGTGACTAATAAAATATGTAACCGTCTATTATTTTTTGTTTGTGACAATTCAGAATTTTTTTTTTAGCTGTTTAACACAACTTACATTACCCGTGTAAATGAAATTATTTCTGTGTATTGACTGGTTCTTTCAATTGGCTTTGGCATCTACGTAAAATAATATCTGGTTAAATTTTTATCGTCTCAAAAATATATGTAAATGTCTATACAAAAAGAGTAACATCTAGCAGAGTAACATATATCAGCTTCTTCCACCATGAGCACTTTAATCACAACCACCATCAAAACGCAACATCCTCCGCACTTTAATCGAAAGACTGTTATTTAAGAGAAACTCATCTTCTCCAAAACGAGATATGTCGGCCGGAATCGTACCGGAGAGATTGTTCCCATCCAGAGAAAGACATCTTAACCGATTTAACTGGCTTAATTCAGAAGGAACCAAACCGGAACTCTTGTTGTCGTTAAAAACAAGAGGGCTCAAGAACTTACACTCAATAATCTGTGTCAGGATCGAGCATGAGAGTTTATTACCAGACAGATCTAAAGTGAAGAGGTAAGGAAGTCACGAGCAAATTTTAGAAGGAGTCGTCCCGGAAAGACCGTTTCCTGAGAATTTAGTGATTGTAAACTACAATAAAGCTTGAGAGACTCAGGAATCTGACCACTGAGTTGCATAAATTGGAGCTGAAGAGAGTGAATGTGATTCTCTTACACGTTCCAACATGAAAAACCAGTGCGTTAGCTTGCAAAAGCAATGATGAGTTAGATGGAAATATAGTTTATTTGGAGAGATAAAAAAGAATGATAGAAACAAAGATTTTATTTAAAGAGATGCAAGAGGAAAAATCCAGAAAACATCACACTCATTCGGGGAACATTTAGACTTTGGTAGATCGCTAAATACACTAAACTTTTTTGGTGTGAGCACTAATTTCTCTTCTTTTTTTTTGTTAAAATAGTTCATGAACTTAGGTGTTTTAGTTTTCATTAAAATGTTTTATATTTAAATGTTTAATTTCTATTACGGTGATTTTAAATTATATTAAAACATATATTTGTTTTTTCAATTAGTAAAAAAGTAAGTTTCATCTTAACATCTTATCAAAAGAAATTAAAGAAGTTTCAAGAATTAGCTGTCACGAGAAAAAACGTTTACATCAATATGGTATTAGAGGCAACCGATCTGAGATATTGGCACAATTCAATATTGTAAGTGTTACGTTGGTGATGAAGAATCAGTAATATTGAAGCTTAAACCACGTCGAGATTGACAATTGGGTTATATGGCGTTGGGTTAACGTCCGGTTAATTATTACTCAATGGTTTACGGTTATTAAACCGGTTATCAGTTGTAACACACTTTGCTTATTAAAAAGGCAAAGCTCGTGGGTTTTACATTATTCTGAAAAATCATAGATTGTATTAGGGTTACAACTTTAGGTTGCAGCAATTCGCTTGACCTTGGAGAGTTAGTAATTTGCCTTGCCAGGCCCCAGAGACGTAGCCACATCGGTGAACTCTGAGTAAACAATTCGTGTATGTACTCCTGTCTTTATTTCTTTCTCATTCGTTTCTTGCGTGTTCGTGTTTCTGAGCATTTCCGTGAGAGTTTTGTGTTCGTGTGTAACCTCGGCTTGAGGTTGAACAAAACACAGTTTGTGTCGAACGTCAAAACGAGCTTTAACAACAACAAGTGGTATCAGAGCTCAAGGTGTTGATTCAAGGTTGCTGAGTTTGAAGCTGGTGAATCAATGGCGAATGCACGGATCGATGTTGAGAGGTTCGATGGTAAAGGAGATTTCTCCTTGTGGAAGAAGCGTATGCTTGCTCATCTTTCAGTTTTGGGATTGAAGGATGTGTTGTTGGAGCAAACATCAATTCCAAAATCTGTGATCAAGAAAGATGAGGATGATGATGTGTTTAAGGAAAGACTGCAGAGAGAAGAGTCAGAGAGGCTGGAGCGATCTGAGAAAGCGATGAATCTTATCATCCTTAATGTTGGCGATCACGTACTGAGAAAGATCGAGGCGTGTACTGACGCTGCATCGACTTGGTCAACATTGGAAAGGTTGTATCTCTCTAAGTCTTTACCNACAGCAATTCGCGTGACCTTGGAGAGTTAGTAATTTGCCTTGCCAGGCCCCAGAGACGTAGCCACATCGGTGAACTCTGGGTAAACAATTCGTGTGTGTGCTCCTGTCTTTATTTTGTTCTCATTCGTTTCTTGCGTGTTCGTGTTTCTGAGCGTTTCCGTGAAGAGTTTTGTGTTCGTGTGTAACCTCGGCTTGAGGTTGAACAAAACACAGTTTGTGTCGAACGTCAAAACGAGCTTTAACAACAACAAGTGGTATCAGAGCTCAAGGTGTTGATTCAAGGTTGCTGAGTTTGAAGCTGGTGAATCAATGGCGAATGCACGGATCGATGTTGAGAGGTTCGATGGTAAAGGAGATTTCTCCTTGTGGAAGAAGCGTATGCTTGCTCATCTTTCAGTCTTGGGATTGAAGGATGTGTTGTTGGAGCAAACATCAATTCCAAAATCTGTGATCAAGAAAGATGAGGATGATGATGTGTTTAAGGAAAGACTGCAGAGAGAAGAGTCAGAGAGGCTGGAGCGATCTGAGAAAGCGATGAATCTTATCATCCTTAATGTTGGCGATCACGTACTGAGAAAGATCGAGGCGTGTACTGACGCTGCATCGACTTGGTCAACATTGGAAAGGTTGTATCTCTCTAAGTCTTTACCAAATAGGATACACTTGCAACATAAATTCTATACGTTTAAGATGAAGGAATCTCAGACGATAGATGAGAATATTGATGAGTTCTTGAAGATAGTTTCAAATCTTTCAAGTGTGAATGTGCAGGTATCTGAGGAAGTTCAGGCTATTCTCCTGATGGAATCACTTCCAAGTCAGTACAATTACTTGAAAGAAACACTCAAGTATGGGAGGGAAACATTATCCCTTGAGGAAGTCACGAGTGCTGCTAGATCAAAGGAGCTAGAATTCAAGGAGTCAAAAGATTATAGCTCGGGTTCTTTGCAGAGAAACGGTGAAGGTTACTTTGCTCGTGGCAGGCCTGATAAGAGACAGACACCAAGTAGCAGTGGTAGGAAGGGTAAAGGAAGATCGAGATCAGGCTCAGGTTCTAGACTCACGTGCTGGTTTTGTAATAAGGAGGGGCATGTGAAGAAGGATTGCTATGCTCGTAAGAAGAAGTATGGTGATGATGAATCTGGAGAAGCTGCTGTTGTAGTGGATAAAAAGGATGATGCATTGTATGTATCTGACAATCGGCATAAAGAAGAATGGATTCTCGATTCAGGTTGCTCCTATCACATGACATCAAGAAGAGATTGGTTTGATCAGTTTCATGAGCTTAATTCAGGACAAGTATTGCTGGGAGATGACAATGCTGTTGCAGTTCAGGGGATAGGAACGATAAACATAAAAACCTATGGTGGAACTGTTAAGGTACTCACAAATGTGAGGTATATTCCTAAGCTCAAAAGGAATTTGATCTCCACTGGTACTCTGGATATGCTTGGTTTTAGACATTCAGGTGGAGAAGGAAAAACCAGATTCTACAAAAATGGGAAGCTGGCGCTTCAAGACATCTTGACTGGGTCACTCTACTTGCTCGATGGTGAGACTGTTGTGGGGCAAGTGAATAACAGTGTGGAGAAGAAAACTCTATTATTGTCTAAGGATGAAACTAGTCTTTGGCACAAACGACTTGGTCATCTAGGTATCAAGAGTTTACAGATACTTGCTAAGAGAGGAATACTGGATAAGAGGAAGATAGGAGTTCTGGCGTTTTGTGAAAGCTGTGTCATGGGAAAGCATAAGAAATTGAGCTTCCATGCAGGAAGACATGATTCTGGTGAAGCGTTGAAATATGTTCATGCTGATTTGTGGGGTTCCACAAACACAACTCCAAGCTTGTCACAGAAACAATATTTTCTGTCAATTATTGATGATTTTACAAGGAAAGTATGGGTATTCTTCTTGGCTAATAAGAGTGAAGCTTTCAGTAAGTTCAGAGAGTGGAAGAAGCTTGTTGAAAATCAAATCAACAAGAAGATTGGTTGTCTCAGAACCAATAATGGTTTGGAGTTCTGTAATTCTGAATTCAATGGCTTCGGTAAAAGTGAAGGAGTTGAAAGACACAGAACTTGTGCTTACACGCCCCAGCAGAATGGCGTTGCTGAGCGGATGAATAGAACAATCATGGAGAAAGTAAGGTGTTTACTTGATGAATCAGGACTAAAAGAAGAGTTATGGGAAGAAGCTGTGTCTACAGCTGTTTACTTGATCAATAGGAGTCCTGCCTCTGCAATTGATAATGAAATACCAGAAGAGTTATGGTTGGGAAGAAAACCAGGTTATAATCACTTAAGAAGGTTTGGTTCAGTGGTCTACATACACAAGGATCAAGGCAAGTTAAAGCCAAGAGCGATCAAGGGTGTATTCACTGGATATCCAGAAGGTACCAAAGGGTACAAAGTGTGGTTACTAGATGAAGAGAGGTTTGCTATCAGTAGAAACGTGTTGTTTACTGAAGATGTTGTGTTTAAGGATTTGAAGAAGGAAACTGTCGTAGGAGACAATTCAGAGAATCCTGTTTTTGTTCAACATGAAACTGTGTTTAACACAGATCAGACTTTGTCTAGTGCTGGTATGGAAGAGGTTTCAGGTGGAGTTAATGATCAGCCTGATGAAAACTCGGATGATTCAGGATCAGAGTCAGAACATGAAGAAGTTCATGGGAGTTATAGACTAGCCAGAGATAGACCTCGTAGGCAGATTGTCCCACCTTCAAGGTTTGATGATTTTGAGGTTACTGCTGCATTTGCGCTTATTGCAGCTGAAGATGTGGTTGCAGTTGAGCCTCAAGACTATCAGGAAGCTATGAGTAGTAGTGAAGCTAATCTATGGAAGAAGAAATGGATTCTTTGAAAAAGAATAAGACTTGGAACCTGGTTAAGAGACCTGAAAAGAAGAAGGTCATCGGGTGCAAATGGGTGTATAAAAAGAAACCAGGATTAACAGAAAGAGATGATCCAAGATACAAGTCAAGGCTCGTGGCTAAGGGTTACTCACAGAAGGAAGGTGTAGATTACCATGACATCTTTGCACCTGTGGTAAAACATGTGTCCATAAGGTTACTACTATCGATTGTGGTTAACCTCGATTTTGAGCTTGAACAGCTCGATGTTAAAACTGCATTTCTTCATGGGGATATTGAAGAAGAAATTTATATGGAGCAGCCTGAAGGATTTCGTGTGAAGAACAAAGAGGACTACGTTTGTCATCTGAAGAAGTTCTTGTATGGTCTCAAACAAGCTCCAAGGCAGTGGAACAAGTGCTTCGACAGTTTCATGAAAGAACTCGATTTTAAGAGATGTGAGTTCGATCACTGTGTGTATGTAAAAGAAGTGACTGGAGGAACATATATCTACTTACTTCTCTATGTAGATGATATGTTGGTGGCTTCTAAAAGCATGGTGGAGATAGAGAAGGTGAAGAAACTGTTAAGTGGAAGGTTTGAGATGAAGGATCTGGGCTGTGCAAGGAGAATTTTGGGCATGGACATAAACAGAGATCGTGCAGGTGGAGTTTTGACAGTATCTCAGTCAAGCTATGTTGAAAAGGTGCTTCGAACGTTCAACATGAATGATGCTAATGCGGTTACTACTCCTGTTGGTTCTCACTTTAAGTTGAAGGCTGTTGAAGATGGAGAACATGAAACAGAGATGGAGAATGTGCCTTATTCTAATGCCATAGGAAGCATTATGTATGCGATGATTGGAACAAGATGTGATCTCGCTTATGCTGTTGGGTTAGTAAGCAGGTACATGTCAAGACCGGGTTTGATGCATTGGGCTGCAGTTAAATGGGTGCTGAGATATATGAAGGGAACAAAGGAACACAAGTTAGTGTTCAGGAAGAATAAAAACTTCAAGATAGAAGGTTTCTGCGATGCTGATTTCTCAGCAGATTTGGATAAGAGGAGATCGATTACTGGTTATGTTTTCTCAGCTGGAGGGAATGTCATTAGCTGGAGGTCGTGTCTGCAACCTGTAGTAGCTCTCTCTACAACAGAGGCAGAGTACATGGTGCTTGTGGAAGCAGTTAAGGAGGCAATTTGGCTGAGAGATTTGTCTGAAGAGATGGGTTTTGAACAAGACTCAGTGAAGATTTGGTGTGATTCGCAGAGTGCAATGTGTTTAGCCAAGAACAACGTTCATCATGTACGGACTAAACACGTCAGCAGGAAACTGCACTTCATCAGAGATATCATTGAGAAAGGTGAAGTGTCTGTTGAGAAGATACACACTTCGAAGAACCCTGCAGACATATTAACTAAGGTCGTTCCTGTGAAGAAGTTTGAAGCGGCTCTGAGGGTTCTCGGAGTGGCCAAGCACTAAGGTGTTTGGCATCGCCTGGCAAGTACACGAGTTGGCAACATGGTAGCTGCAGATAGAGCTGATTAATCATCAATGTGGAGATTGTTACGTTGGTGATGAAGAATCAGTAATATTGAAGCTTAAACCACGTCGAGATTGACAATTTGGTTATATGGCGTTGGGTTAACGTCCAGTTAATTATTACTCAATGGTTTACGGTTATTAAACCGGTTATCAGTTGTAACACACTTTGCTTATTAAAAAGGCAAAGCTCGTGGGTTTTACATTATTCTGAAAAAGCATAGATTGTATTAGGGTTACAACTTTAGGTTGCAGCAATTCGCTTGACCTTGGAGAGTTAGTAATTTGCCTTGCCAGGTCCCAGAGACGTAGCCACATCGGTGAACTCTGGGTAAACAATTCGTGTGTGTGCTCCTGTCTTTATTTCTTTCTCATTCGTTTTTTGCGTGTTCGTGTTTCTGAGCATTTCCGTGAGAGTTTTGTGTTCGTGTGTAACCTCGGCTTGAGGTTGAACAAAACACAGTTTGTGTCGAACGTCAAAACGAGCTTTAACAACAACAGTAAGAGTACGATTTGATGAGTTAATTGAAATGTGTCGAGACTTTCAAGCGATCATATTGGAACAAAAGAAGACAAGAAACAACAAGCGATAAGATGTAGCATATCTGCAATGAAAATGATTACTCAATTATTATGATAAACTGACAAAACCCTGACAATGACAGTTTTTATTAGAGAGATAAGTTTGGGGATTTAAGACAGACAGACAAAACGCGACAAGGTCATTTTAAAGATGTGGTTGGTAGGAGAAACCGTTTACCGTGAGGCCCCCATCAACACAAATAGTTTGACCTGTGATATAGGAAGCTGCAGGTAGACACAAGAATACCACTAGTGATGCAACTTCATTCAGCTCACCAGCGCGCCCAAGTGGAGTTCTTCTGTATAATTCTTCCTTGAACTTGACGTCATCAAGATACTTCACGAAACACAATTAATTAAGAGATGGTTAAAAGATTTAAGGCTGTTACATTCACACACAAAAATATGTAGAAAACTTTTATTTACTAACAGATTGAGACAGAGGAGTCTTGATAACATTAGGTGCAACAGCGTTCGATCTTATGCCGTCTTTTGCCCATTCACATGCCAAATTCCTTGCTAGCTGATTCAGAGCTCCTGTAATAAACTTTGTCTTACGATTTAGGAGTCAACCAAAAAAAAATTTGGTGATGATTAGTCCTGCCTCTATAATTGTATTTTTGTTACCTTTCGTTAAGTTATAAATGGATCCAGCGGTAAATGATAAAATGCCTGTAATAGAAGACATAAAGACGATACTTCCATTGCCTGAAGCCTTTAAGAGAGGATGTGAAAGCTGACAAAAATGGAAAGCGGATTCCAAGTTTGTTGAGATGTGGAAATCGAAATCCTCTTTCACATATTCTAACGTTCGCTTTCCACGAAGTACACCCACATTGTTCACCTACGTTGAACATATTTTTCCTTTTAAACGGATATGTTAATTGTGTCTAAATATAAGATCATTTACTTACAAGAATGTTGAGCTTGCCATCGAACAGCGAGGAGACATTTTGTATTAATGATTCTCTCTCGGGACGAGAGGTTACATCACAGACTGAGCCACTCACGTGAAACCCTTTCTTTTCCCATTCGCTTATACTTTTATTAAGCAGAACTTCAGATATGTCGCAAACATGGATTTTAGCTCCAAAACCAGCTAACTCCTCTGCTATGGCATACCTAAACATTCAACACACATAATCTTATTTGAAATCTTGACCATTCAAGATGGTATAGAGAGAAGAAAGACGAACCCGATTCCACTGGCTCCACCGGTTACAAGAGCAGTCATACCTTGAAGACTCCATCTTTTATCCATTCTTAATGTGACTAGCAATGGCCCAAAATGTCATCTTATATAGCGTGTATCAGATAATGTGAATAAACGAGTATCCTTGGATGTGTGGTGGAAATGTTAAATGATAGAACATGACCAAAATGTTTAAATTAGTTGTCGTATCCAAAAATACTGTTGATGGTGAAAGTCTTGGACAATCAAATTTCTCATTCTTCCGAAACTATAGTAGATTTTTTTCCTCTAGAAGTGTGGAGTAAGTTTTAAAATTCTTTACTTACTCACTTCCACAAAGAACTTTCTTTAAGGTAGAAAATTTTTCGGTCTCTATTTTCTTCCTTTGTTATTCTCATTGTATCTCAAGCAAAAGAATGGCTAGTATGCATTGTCCTCTTCCTTTGATCTCAAGAGTTTACTTGCGGAAATTGTGAAATTGTTCCGAAAATCGAGTTTGTACCGCCTTCTGTTTACCGCGAAGAAGCAGAGGCGTATTGGTTTGCCACATGTGGTTTGAAAGCTCCCCCACCAGAACCGTGGTGCCCGACGAGACCTCGCATTAGAGGAGTCGTCGATGGGCCAAGTAAAAGTACTTATCCTTTCTTGACACTGTCCGCAGTTTCTGCCAAGTCCCGGCGTAGGTGGAGTTTAGTATCCCAAGGCATGGGGAAAGCGTTGATTCTCCTCCTCGTGGTTACTTTACATGTTTCGTAGTGACGATTATCTCGAAGCTTTTCTGTTCCCAAATGGCACAGCAGTGCCGCTCACATATTGCTTTAAATCGAGGAAACATAAGGTGATAATCAAGGGGTTTGCCTCTAACGCACACGATTGGTAGGATTACTACATTTTCGTTCGCATAGACAATGCCTCTGTTGTGTAAGAATGCACTCCCATGTTCAAGGGCAGATGGAGTCGAAAGGGTATAGTGGTCAGATGTTTTGGTAGTCTTTTATTTTGACGATATCTAACCTTGTACTCATTTTTTTGTTTTGCAGTTTATAATCCTCTTACCCCACATCCCGCAGACGCGTTTGCCGTTAGAGATATTCTTCGAGGCAGACCGTTCTTTTAGGGCTACTTCTCTCCAAAATGAGTTTGTGCAGCGGTAACATATCATCAGTCCCGGCGTAGGTGGAGTTTCGTAGTGCCGATTATCTCGAAGCTTTTCTTTTTCCGAATGGCACAACAGTGTCGCTCACATATTGCTTTAAACCGACGAATCATATGGTGATAATCAAGGGGTTTTCCTCTAATGCACACGATTGGTAGGATTACTACTTTTTTGTTCGCATAGACAGTGCCTCCGTTGTGGAAGAATGCATTCCCATGTTCAAGAGCAGATGGAGTCGAAAGGGTATCACGGTCGGATGTTTCGGTAGTCTTTTATTTTGACGATATCTAACCTTGTACTCATTTTCTTTGTTTTGCAGTTTATAATCCTCTTCCCCCACATTCCGCACACGCGTTTTCCGTTAGAGATATTCTTCGAGATAGCCATTCTTTTGGGGCTACTTCTCTCCAAAACGAGTTTGTGCAGCGGTCGCATATCATCAGTCTCAAGCTCAGCCTCACCTGTTAGTCGAAGAAGACATGAAATCGACCAAGGAAGAATTTGTTACTTATGAAGTTCCCCCAGTGAGGGAAAGGGAGAGGTCTCCCAATAACAAGCATGTTATGGTCGACGAGGAGGACGGTGCCAATTCTGGGGCAGAGTTTCCTCTGGATGAATGGTTCCATAACATTTTTTCCAATCAGGCTAGCGGAAGCGGTACTCATCAGACCCCAGCGTCAACATTTGGCGCTGAGGACTTTTACGCTTTCTTTGCCTCATTCGAGGTTCCTCTTGACCAACCTCCAATGAACAGTGAGCCTGAAGGGCTGGGGAAGTTTGCGCTCACAGCTATGCATGGAGGTTAGTTTCATGCTCGACTAGTTTTGTTGTCAAGTTTCCTTCTAACTCCTTTTTTATTGCAGGGCCTTCATATGATGAGCAAGGCTCTTATGGCACGTTATTCGGAGGCGCATACTTATCACTTTATGGCTGAGAAGGCTGAGAAAGAGATTGTTTTCTTGCAAAGCGAGGCGGAAGCATGCTCTCTTCGCGAGAAAATCGCGCGTTGAAGCATGCCTCCCAACTCCGTCGTGCGCGTAGGGAAGGAAACTGGAAGGGGGCCGCGATCTTCCAGAACTGCTCGGTTCAGATTGTGACGAAATTTGAAGAGATGCAGAGGGCCCATAAGTCCTTTTTGATTACCACGAGTACAGGGGTTCCGCTGAAGCATTATGGTGCACAAAGAGGGATGATTACAACACAACGCCGAGCTGACTAGGATGTCGAGGAATATGGATTCTAATGCTGGTGCGGAGTTAGGGGAGCGTTCCGCCTTTGGGGGAAGCAACCGCGCGAGCGGCGGATTCCCCAATTTGAGGGACAAATTTAGGAACAGTTGGCCTCAGTTCTTCTTTCTCCTGATTCGGAGGAAGTTGGGCCTGGAGTTCCGTGCGAGGATGGCGAGGTGGATCAACCTGTAGGCCCGCTTGGTGTGAGTGATTACTTGATTGGTGAGTCGATGTCTGGAAAATTTGTTTTAGACCCGTGAATGCTGTTGTGTTTGAAGGGAGTGTGCTCCCTTATTATTATGTGTATGTTTGTATCTGTCACTTTGTATTGGATTTTCCCCTCAGGGGTTTGTAATATATTTTCTGTTTTGTAGCTCCTTTTTTATGGATAAAGCATCAACGAGAGCGAGGGAGTATGAGTAGGTTCCCCATTTCCTTAACTCTACGGGATCGTGATACTTAGATTTGCATTAGGATGAATATTTTCGAAGGTTAGGACCTGATAAAATATCATAAACGTCTAAGTAGTGATGAAGAGACAAGTTTTTGTATCTCGTTTCATTGATACTATGCCTTTGAAAGTTTAGAGTAGAGTTAGGGTAAGATCTATGTTTATTTTCTTGTTTGGAGTATGCGGGGTCGATCTTGGCTTACTTGACTCGTTTATGATTTCAACATGATTTCGTTTTGATATTGAATCTACGAAGAGTTTTTGGCCTATATGATTTGCATCGATCGGGAATCGAATTTCCCAAAGACAATTTTAAAGTCTCGGAAGTACTAACCAAAATTTTGGATTTTTATAGCGCGATTATCCTTGTGTCGGATGTTTGAAGACAAATTCTATGAGAGGAGCAGGTCGGGCTAAGCGTTCATTTTAAGAACTGTTGATTTGTCCGTCGGGGCCAGTCGATGGACGTGATGTAAGAGCAAGTACTTATATGTTCTAACTTGATTTAGTTATTGATCTATAGTCGCGTGGGAACTGTTTTGGAGTTTGTTTAAGTACAGAATTATATTTTCGAAAGTCTGCGACGTCTCGCTTTTTTCCAAGAATATGTTGTTTAATTTCCTTGGTGTGAATATGATTTTGTGAGAGCATGTCGAAAGAATTTTTTTCGTGTTTTGGTCAGAGATCCTGTTTTACATTGCGACCGAGAAACATTTTTAGTCTGTTTGTGTTGTAGTTTATTCGAAAATGTTTTTCTGTTTCCTTTCGTATACAGCTTTTCTCTAAGAAATGTTTGGAGGTTTTAAAGATGGTTTATTAGTGTCGCGAGGTTTAAACGTCTACCAAGGAATGCTTTGCGAAGTGTTCAGAGTTTGATCTACAAATGATGAGTTGATTTTTTCATTAACCGTTTGGTTGTTAGGACATAGATTTGTTGAGAAGTTTTTCGTATGATTGTTTTTTTTACTTGGGCGTTTTAAGCAAATCGTGGATTGCTGTTGTAGCCGTAAAGTTGCAAGATCAAGTATTTTGTGATAAAAGAGATTTGTGAGAACTTTAAAAGTCGTATTGCATTTTCTTATTGCCGAAAAAAGTTTTTGAAAATATCCTGTCCAAGAGCAAATTATTTTAAAAAGTGAGAGTATATGTATACGTACCCACTCCCCTTTTTTTAAAGAGGGGGACAACTGAACTCGTTTTGTGACGAGTTGCCTACGTACCCTTTTCAAGGATCAAGCCGTCTCATAGTTCAGTTTGTTCCCGTGAGTGTATTACTTGTTTGGCGTGGCTGCGTCGATCGTCTTAGCCATGGTAACTATTACTGAATCGGCGGATTTTTCCCGGAGTGGATTTTTCCAGGTTGTCCCAAGCGTTTGGCTCGGAATATTGCTCCTTTTCCTCTTATGCAGCTGTTGCTTGATTAGACAATTCTTGATTGTCTTTTTCCGAAGCTTTTTGAGTCGAGAGCTGAGTTGTCTTTGTACGCTTGGGTTTTACCAATTAAGTAGTCGTGATTTGTTGCAGCTTGTGTTCGGCCAGGAAGAAAAGTCGTGACTGTTTTTAGCATCCCCACATTGATGCAGTTATGTTAGGAATTGAGAACTTGATGAACAAGTAAGAAGTTGATGGGACTGCCTTCATGGAGTTTATCTAGGGAATTTCCATGATTACGTTATAGATGGACGAATGATCGACGACTGCAGAATCTACGATTTGTGATTCCTTCGGCCAAGACTGGAAGCTTAATCGACCCTAGAGTCATCGACGTTGTGCCTGAAAAACCGGTTAGTGGTTTTACCATTGGTACGACTTCGCCCAGATGGATGTTCATTCTTTGGAGGTTTCTCTGGAAGATGACATCGACAATGCTCCCTGTGTCTACGAGGACCATGGCGACTTCGAGGTCTCTGATCACGAGCTCGATGACGAGTGGATCGTAGTGGAGCGACCTATAGTGTGGTGAAACTCGTAGAAGTTGTTCTCGTCATATGATGTGTTTCAGGTCCATGTGATTCCTGACGTCCTTCCTTGTTCAGGTGCAGAGCTTATGGCGTAGCTGTGCGCTCCTTTGAAGTCCTCCCACTCGTGATTGACATACTTGTCGTTACGAGAGGTTTTCTTTTTAGACTTTTTTTACGATGCGACGTCCTTAGAAGATGCTTTCAGCGGTTTATTTTTATGTGACAGGAATTTCATCTTTTCTTCGATGATGATATAGTTTGTGGCCTTGTGAAGAGCATCATGAATCGTGCGCGTTTTTTTGAGAGATATCCACTTCCTGAAATTTGATTTGTACCAGAGTGTTTTCCTTAATGCGTCTATCACCATCTTATCGCTGATCCTGCTGATTCTCGACATGATGATCTTGAATATGTTCATGAAATCTCGGAGAGGTTTGTCTTCCTTTTGGGATAGACTCCAAAGTTTGACATCGGAGTTTTCCCTATCTATAAACATGGAATATTACTTAAGAAACACCAAGGAAAGTTGGGGGTAAACTTCTGATGGAATTTTGTTTTAGGTGAGAAAACTACTGATCAGTGCCGTTCCGTGGAGATTTTTGACAAAGAGGCGGCAATAGCTCGCGTCTCTTTTGATTTCCCTGAGTTTGGCATCGCCCATTGCGATCTGGAAGGTCTGCAAATGCACTTTGGGATCAGTGATGCTGTTGTACATAGGGATCTTGATCTTCCCAGGGTCTGAGATTTTTGTCTCGGTGATACGAGTAGTGAATAGAGTTTCTGATCTTCTTTGAGAAGTTTGTCGATATCGGGTGAAGCGCTGGTAGCATGGTGAATCTAAGATTTCACCGCTTTTACCTCTGCGGCTGTTTTTGTGATATAGTCACAGAGATCGCGTATCTCATCAAGATCGCTGCCATCAGTTTTTCGAGCTTGACGGCGTTCACTGTGAGTGGTCCGGGCCTGCACCACGGCTAGTTCCTCTTGTTCTACCCAAAATATGTTTTCTTCCTCTTCTTTCATGTGCTTATCAAATGAGGAATTTTTCCGAGTCATTTGGCTTCTCATCCTTCTTGGATATACGTCAGCGTCTTCTTACAAATGATCGGATTGGTCGATGAGGTCCAAGTTGACTTGCTCGACTTCGTTTTCTTCAGTTTCCCGTTCGAGAGGTAGAATATTTTTTTGCGTTTTGCCGCATTACAGCAGAAGTTACTTTTCCAGGATTCTGTCCTGACGGATTCCTATATGTGTTAGCGACCTGACCAACGGAGTTGCCAAGTCCAGCCTTCTTCTGATGTGGATTCTAGTAGTTCTGTGTGGGAAGATACCCATGGTTCTCGCTGTTACAACCTTTTTAGCTAGAGAACTCGTGAGTTTATCCTGTTCGGTCGACTTCTTTTCCAGATTCGAGAACATCTTTTTAATCTCCTCGAACACCGCGGTGTTAGCATTATCATTAACAAAAATATGTTCTCTGCTGGAGTGCTTTCAACGTTGTCGTTGTTCTGAGCGTCTGTAGCCATATTTGACCAAGCGTTTTGCGGCTGCAAGTCATATTGATCTGAATCTCCTTTCCTTCTACCACCAAATTGTGGGAACTAAAATTCGCACCGTTGATTTCTGTAATCGAAAGAAAGTCAAGAAACCCTAACTTTACTTGAAGTCTCAGATTTCTGCTAAGACAACGACAAGTGGTCACATACAAACTAAAATAAATCAAAAATGAAGAGCACAGCAAGGCTGTTCTTATTCCGAATATGTGTCTGAGTGTAGCAGTCTAATAGTTCCAACCTCCTAAACTTTGAACCTAGTTAAGTCGTAACTTGATAACAAAAACGAAAAATGCCGAAAATTTCTGTTAGTGCTTAAGTTGCTAAGAATAATTATGTCCTTGCTTAAGTCTATTTATTTACGGAAATCTTCTTTATCCTCTTGATCTTTATGATTATCCTGGAAATTTAACATTTATCTTCTTTTCTGTTTATCTTATACGAGAATCAAGTAACTGTCATTGTAGTTTGGGCCTATTCTTGTCTGGAGTCGCAAGTGGACTTTTGCTTCATTTCAAACCTCCTCGGCCATTTTTCGACTTAAGCGTTTGTATGATTTCTTTGGAGAAATTATCTTACGCACGATGTTGGTTCCCATACTGTTGGTTCCATGAGATCATGAAAACCAATTATATAGTTGAGATAACAATGGTGTCAAGTTAACTGTTATCGTTTTATACGATTGATTCAAACTTTTACGAGAAAATAAGTTTTTGCTACTTTTATTGTAATACTTCAACGGAAACTCCAATCGAGACGAAACAAAAGACAGTTTGATCGAGACTGTGAGGGAAAGCCAAGCGAAGGAGCATGGTGTCGCCTGCTAGCGACACGATGCAAAGGAGCTGGTGTCGCCTGCTGACGAAATGGCACAGAGGAGTTGATATCGCCTGCTGGAGACCCGACACGGTGGAGCTGGTGTCGCCTGCTGGTGGCACGAGATGGAGAGTTTTGTGTCACCTTCTGGCGACATGGAGGAGCGAGACTGGTCTCATCGCCTTATGGCGATATGAAGCAGTGGGGATGGTGTTGTCGCCTCTAGGGGACGTGAACGGGAGCCGTTGGGATGTCGCCTTATGGTGACAAGGAGGAGAGAGGCTGAGACGATGATGAGTTAGGATGCGATGTTTTCTCATTTTTATCGTATTTTCAGAAGTCGTTGTTATGAGATGGAGTATATCTTTCGTGAGGACTTGTTGTTTGATTGTTATTTAATCTTTTTGAACCATACGAGGCTTTATTTCTTGCGTCCTCTTTAATTCTAAAAAAGAAAGTTTTTCTGGGAATTTCTAGACATTGATTTCGTCGTGACTGATTTTGACCCCAACAAATGTGATTAGCGATGGACATAAATGCCATATATTTTTGTGTGTATCTGATTGTGTGAATAAATGATTACCTTTGGATGTATGGTGGAAATTTAATATGATAGAACACGACAAATATGTCTAAGTTGGTTGTCCCATGCAAAAGTACTTTTGATGGTCAAAATTTTGGACGATCTAATTTCTCATTCGTCTTTTTCTTCAACTTGACAGACAATGAAACTAGAGATTAGGACGGTGAACAAAGTTGACAGACATAAAATGCTAAACGCACATTTTAAACGTATGTTAATTAGGAGATAACAATAACGGTTGGACTACGGTTCATCCCGCTTTAAATTCGCTTCGAAATCTCAACACAAATGCGATAAAGTCCAAATCGAGCATCCTTAAAGCCTAAGAAAGAAACACATGCCTACGAAGATCAAGACGCAGCCTAAACTCGAGGACTCTAACAAACCAAGCTCAACAAGTCAACACAACAAGCATTAAAGACCATCATAAAAACACTTGATCCACACCGAAGATCATGCCACTGTTACGATACGCGGGGAAGACCTATAAAAGAAGAAAGAGGAACCAAATGAAGGGGGACCAGATTTTTCCATAGCAAAATTACACTCTCTTGATATCCAAACTCGACTGTTGTCAAATGTCCTTTGTACTCGTTATCGGATCATCATTAAAACACATGTGTTCGATAGTTGATCATAACCTAGTCTTTCTTTTTATAGCGTACTTGCCGACCAAATTTCTATAATCGTATATCTTAGTTTTGAATGAATTTTACGATTCATCATTTGGCGCTAGAAGGAGAGGGAGATTCAGCATAAAATATCCCTTAAAAAACCTACTTGAAAACACGAATCATGATGGCCGCAACCAGCGCAAAAAATTCCAACAACAATCTCCTGAACGGTTAGAGTCAATCAAATTCAGACACTGTGAAAACCAATCAGCAGCTAGACGCTCAAGGAAAATCGATCATTCAACTAACCGATGCTCCACAGTTTGGTACTCAAAATCATCTTGACAATCTACCACCACCGCAAACAGCTCAGACCATCAACATGGATACCATATTAGCCGGTTACCCGATAATGTGCATACAATTTGCTATATTTTTTTCTAAAGTGCAGGTCAGCGGGGCATGATAAGACAGAAAGCCCTACAGCGCTTGGAGCAAGTAGTTCAAACCCAAGCAGCACAACAAGCTCGGATCAATGAGCTACTGACCCAGTCTCCAGGAACCCCACAAAATGTAGCGCATGGAAAGAACACAACCTCCACAAGACCCAACCGATTGGGAAGTAACATTGGATCGATCCCATACAAAGAAGCAACGATCCCAGAAGAAAAGATCGGAGATATAGGGCATATTTTAGCACGGTACTAAGCCGAGCTTCAGATGGTTGTTGGGGTCAAAATCGGTCATGGCAAAATCAACGGCTAAAATCCTCCGAGAAATTGTGCCTTAAACAAATATATGAGCCGTAAATGTCAAAGACACTATACTACATAAGGCAAACCTATTTGCATAAGAACACAAGAACAAACTTCATATATTTCATCCTGGACAAAGAAAAAAGAATTTATATCCAAACATGATGTTATCAAAAAACGTTCTTGTGGAAGGATTTTTGCAAAAAAATGACAAATTTTACTAAACAATCTTCCGTAAAACGAAATACATAAATTATCGGCAGAAAAAACCTCATAGTAAAATCTTTGAGATAATCTTTCGCAAAACTACTTTGAGAAAATCTTTACGAAAAAACTTGTGTAAACAAACAAAGATTTCTGAAAGTATACAAAACAATCAAAAAAGAAAATAAGAACAAAAGAAAGGTCTCACCACTCATGAGATAAGTTTAGAGGCTAGGAAAGTGTGTGGAATCACAAACAGAGGATAGAAAAGGACAAGGGAAAGAAGCGATAAACCCTCATCGCCCATGGGGCACTGATATAGCCTATTTATTACAAGTTTTAGGCTATGTTATAGACTCTATTTTGAGTCTATTATGTGTGCCTAGGCTATGTTTTAGAGTATTTACAGGTCCAAGAACATTTTGGAGATATATGAGATACTTGAAGCTTTTGAAGCATCTAGAAGAGAAGAATCCGCAACTGATCAATTAGGGAGTCGACGAAGTCATCGATCGATGGAATACACTTGGCGTCGACCGCTGATTAAAGCTCAAGGTCGATCGATGTAGCACACTTGCCATCGATCGACGACAACAGATTTCAAAGCCCAAGTCAGATAGACAAAAATGCCCTGGACGAGTTTTGACCTAAATTTATGGTTTTATATTTATGACTTGAGAAGACAAAGACCAAAAAAAAGAAAAACAAGACTGACAGAGCATTTTAATTTTATTCTATTCATTTGTATTAGGGTTAGGGGAGAAGAGAGGAACTCCTTCCGAGTCCTCCTGGAACTCCTTCAGAGTCCTCCTGGAACTCCTTTGGTTTTTATTTAATTTATATTTCATATCTATTTCATCTATGATTTATGTGACAAAGATCATGTTTGAGTAATTATCAATTAGATTTAGGATTGAATGATAGCAATCATGTATTAGCCCAAAACTAGGATTGCTAGGTTAAGTTAATATCCATTAATTGAGTTGTGCTTGATGTTTGCATTCTAGTGTAGCTAACTAGGATCTCGATGATAGGACATAGACAACTACGAGAATAGGTTATGTGCCATAATAGTTTCTGTTGAGCTAGGCTGTTAGGCGCATGCGAGAGCTGGTCTAATAAGTCTCGTGGACTTATCAAATCTCGCCCACATTTCCTTCTGATTTCACTGTCGATCGAAACCAGGCCTTAGCCGTCGATCAATGGTCTTTCCTTTTGCTCGCATACGAGAGTTGGGGTTTAAAAGGTCATAATATTTAACATTTGAGTTCTAGTATATTTACATTTACGTGATTCTTATCTCCTATTATTCATTTAGCTTGGAACCCTAGATCTAACATATTTATATTTATATTTACATCTAGTTAATTAATAGCATATTTCCATATTTGCATTAGTAGCATATTTCCATATTGCATCTCTACCCATTGATAATGAATATTTCCTTAATTTGATTGTTCACTTTAATATACATATTGTGTGTATTTGCTCTTTGCGGATTCGATCCCTAAGTACTACATATGATCTCTTTTGGCAAGAGTATTATTTTGTGTGTTAAGATTATGGTTAATTTGATAGTTAATTGTTTAAGATATTTATACCCTGCTAGAACAATTAACACACCAATGTCAAATTTGGCGCCGTTGTCGGAGAACATTGATCGCCATTAGATTTAATTTTTAGGATTTAGTCTAGGTTTGTTACTACTTTTCAAGTTACTAATTTTTTTTTCTTTTCTTTTATTTTCATGTACATGCAAAGAAGCACCGAGAGCAATAAAGGACACGAACTAGCATCATTCTCTGACCCTAACAAACTTGAACATACGATTCACAAAGAGAGACAACAAACATCGATTGACATCACATGTACCACGTCGACCACATTTCTTCACGGACCGTATCAACCGATATCCGAACTCCACCGTCGACCAACACTGATCACTTAGCATCCATCGACATCAATTTACCTGCATCGATCGACAACAACTTACTCACATCAACCGATACTGATCACACAACATCGACCGACATCAACCGACTCGCATCGATCGACAGAAGCAGACGAGTTCAAATGGTTGCGACTTTAATATTAGTTAGGGATGAGAATGGAGACCTGCATGACCCCGACGGTCACATGTATAATGCAGCAGGTCAGAAGATACATAAGCAGAAGCAGACTCTGCAGAAGCTCAACCTGAAGCTAATGCCCAAGCTGCTCAGAGAACAATAGCTGACTACAACCATCCATACCAGTACTACGCCAACATATCTGCCATTCGTCCTCCAACTTTTCAAAGACACGATTTTGAAATCAAGCATGCCTTCTTTGGACTTGTAGCACAGACACCCTACCATGGGCCTCGACATGAGCACCCTATGGATCATCTGGAGCGATTTGAGGAGCTAGTGACTGCTATTAAAACCAATGGAGTCCCTGAAGATTATCTTTTTTGTAAGCTCTTCAAGTACTCACTTGCTGGAGAAGCTTCATATTGGCTCAAGCAGTTACCACCATGATCCCTGGCATCTTGGACTGACATCAAGAACGTTCTTTACGCAACTTCTTTGACGACGCAAGAGCAAAAGACTTGAGGAGCAAGATTGTTATCTTTTCACAAGACCCTTTAGAATCTTTCAGAAACTCCTTGATCAGATTCAAATCATACCAAAGAGATTGTCCACAACATGGGTTCAACGAAGTGCAACTTCTCAGCACTTTCTTTAGAGGTATTGTATTACAATACCAGATGGTTGGATACAACTAGCAAAAGAAATTTCAGTACCAGGAGTCTTGAAAAAGCTACAAGGTTGATTGAGAATCTGGCATCTAGCAGCAGCACCAAGAATACATACTTTGAGAGGAAGAAATCAACTCCATAATGAGCAAGGAGCAGATTGAACAAGTCAAGGCAAAACTGAACAGTGTTCAGAAATTTCTCAGGAAGCATGTCACTTTTGCAGAAGTGGAAGCAATAGAGTCTAGAGATGATGAGATTGAAAAGGATGTGAACTATGTTGATGGGAATGGTTTCCAGAGAAAATGGAATCAAGGTTTCAACAGGAACTCCTACGGGAATGGTCAAATGAGTAATTTTAATCATAGTCTACATCGAAGGCCCTTCAACAACAACATAGCTTATGAGTATTCTTACTACCAGAACCCTTCTCTAGAAGCTCAAGGAAGCAAGATTGAAGCAACGGTGGATAGAGTTTTAGAGGGACAACAGAAGATTACTGTGGATTTCAATGGAAATGTAGATGGTCTGTACCTCAACCTCAACACCAAATTCGAAAACCTCAACACACATGTAAAAAAGTTGGAGAATCAGGTGATGCAAGCAAGTGAAATTATTAGGAGACATGACAGCCTGATCAGGAGAAAATAGAGGCTGGACAGAATCACCACGTCAATGCATTGACTGATGATGATTTTTGTGTAGAAGTCAAGAGAGAAAGGCTACAAGAGGGGGATTCCCATGTGGAAAATTCGAGTTTGTTCGATATGTCGCACATGCATTGATCGATGCAAGTCAAGGCGCATCGATCGATGGTACCCATGGAGTTAGTAGAATCAGGAAAATCCTCCACCATCGATCAAAGGAGAGATCGTAGAATCGATCGATGGTTCCAAGCAACGAAACAAGTTCATCTACCAAAGGTCACGAATATGACAACTCCAGAGCAGAGGACCATTCTGAAAAAGAAAAGTGATCATGGGAAGTTCGTGATTTCATGCTTGATTAAAGGTCACAAGTTTCTCAATGCCCTCTGCGACACTGGATCATCAGTGAGCATCATACCCAGAGCTATGGCAGAAAAGTTGAACCGGAGAGTGGAGCCTTCCAGTGATTCGTTCGTTTTTGTGGGTTGCTCCATAGTGGATTCATGGGGTATTTGCAGAGATGTCCTACTGCAGATTCAGAATGTCCTAGTCCTTATAGACTTCCATGTGATGGATATCCAAATCAATTGGAACTCTATACTACTACTTGGGAAAACATTCATGGCTACCGTGAGAGCTATCTACGACATGAAGACCAACATGTTGTGCCTTTCCTTGATTGTTCCTAATTTTAATTTTGAATTTTATAAGAATAAACTTGTCCTCACGAAGTTATCTAATGACGCAGAACTTGTGGTCACATGCTTCTGTAATTATGACTTCAACAAAGAGGCTGAAGATGGATCATCAATCGACACCCAACCCAGAGCATCGGTATACGCGTTTGATGTTCAGCAATCGGTTGATACCCACCCTTCGTTATCGATCGATGGCCTAACCCCATAACCAATCAACACATGCCACACAGATGGCAGTTACACCCGGTGTACCTAGAATACGACGAAGATTACAGAGAATAAAAGTTAACCAAGTACCGTGGTATTGCAATGAAAGAGGTTGGTATTTTTCGAGTTTCCCATCACCTCGGGAAATCGACATCGATCGGTGGCAACCATTCGCCATCAATCAATACTGACCAAGTAGCAGAGTCCGAACTAGATTCAGCTGCAGAACAAGAGAAGACAAAAGGTTATTTTTGACCAGATAGTTCGGTATCATGAGAGACCCAGAAGGTCACGCAAGAGCTATGGATGGCAGAATGCTAAGTGTCACGAGGGAAGATATAGCTAATATACTTGCAATGGCCAATGGAGCTAGAAATCTGTTTGGGCAACAAATTGGTGAATGACGGTCACCATACACCATCGATCGATGGAGAAGGAGAGCTGATTGAATATCAATACCTAGCAAGAGAAGACGCCAGCTGGGTGAAAGTGGATAAACGCGCATCGATCGATGCACCTCATTCATCATCAATCGATATTGAGAAGTAGAAGAACGAGCCGATCCGTAATATCTCATACACATCTCAATATCCTAGATCGATTGATAGCAGACATCGTGCATTGATCGACATCACCCTTCCGAAGTTCCACAAATTTGTACTTCCACTGCCTATAATCTGGAGAGTTCAACATCGATCGACGGGATCAACCCAACATCGATCGACGGCTGTATCGAGCAAGGAGCAAGAGCCTATGATGTTAAGAGGAGAAGAAATTTCCATTGGGAAAAAAGATGAGTATGACATCTACAGAGATGAAAATGGTAATGCACGAGCTACAGATGGAAGAGTAGTGAATGTGCAAGCTGAAGACATCAGAGCAGTTATAGAGAGAGCTACTATGTTTGAGTAGAGCTACATATATTTACCAGAATATGCAGCAAGGATCAGTATGTCTTTGGAGAATTAAAGGACATACAGTAGAGTAGAGATTGATGATATTGTGCATGAGATCTACAAAGCTCAAGAGATGTCACTGGATGATTTCTACACGAGGTTTGATGATGTCTACTATCCTATAGACAAGTGCCTCACCGGTTTGACTACACGCATGGATGAGATGAAGCAAGATTTGGATAATATATAGAGACATCATGCGATTAAGCCAGATGAACGAGCATCGATCGATGGCACCTTACGACCGTCGATTGACAATAAAGCTAACGGACAGAAGACAACATCAGAAAAACATAATTGGAAGATAGGTTTGATGAGATTGTTTCTCAGAGCCTAATGAAGGAATCTATTTCTCAATAGTTGGTAGATATATCAGAGACTACAACTGCAAGACTTAGAATGCTACATCGCAATATTAAGAACCTACAAAGAAGAATGCATTCAATGGAGGTTGCTAGAGAGGTTATAAAGAATGAGAAAACCAGAAGTGATGAGGCAATGAGGAGCTTTATTGGTACATGGTTTCAGATGAGGAGAGAAGATGTAGACACTTGTTTTCCAAGTGTTGATCCACCTTCATACTAGTCAAAAATTTCTAAACGTCGAGCTTAAGACTATAACCAAGCACTGAGTGGGAGGCAACCCACTGTTTAGTAAGTTTTAATTAGTTTTAGATTATATTAGTAGTTTATTATATTATTGCAGATTCTTAAAAGAAAAAGGAACATGAGTTTGCACAGAGCATCGATCAATGGCTGGCCAGCATCAATCGACGGAGCCCTAGCATCAATCGATCACCACTTAACTGTGTCGATCGACGGTAACCATCAGCAAGCAGGTATATCATTTTTCTTGATTAAATTTGTCCTTATGGTTTATTTTCTTCACCAATCTCGGACTGTATAACACTGGTGATAGTGTTGTTTAAGATTGGGGATGGTTTACTAATATTGTGTTCTATTTTGAGTCTTATACTTATAAAAAAACAGAGAGAAAGCAGAATTTACATGCACAACATCGACAACACAATAGAGACACCATCGGTCGACAATGGATTGCGACCATCGATCGATCCCACTTGCCTACCATTGATCGACACTCTCTTACAGAGAGAGAGAGGTATCAAGTTTCCTACTTAACTATTTACTTATGATTTAAATTTTCCTAACCAATCCGGGGCGGATTACACTGGAGACAGTGTAATTTAAGTCCGGGGAGGTTTACTAATGCTATTTAATTTGTTTTGAGTTTTATTTGCTATATATATAAGCTTTTCAAAAAAAATTTATTGAGTCAAAATGAGAATATGATCAAGATTTATTATTGACTAACCACACTTTAGCACCATTCCTAGAAGGTTGTTTGCAGTGATTAGTAGAGATACCAAAGTGGATCATCCTGCCACTATATCACACTTGCTTAGAAAGTTTGAAGGAACCAAAGCTGATTTCCAAAAATAAACATAACAAGTTTTACGAAGAATTGTTTCAGACAATTTTCATAAAGCTAAAAACAGAGCAGTATGATTCGTCTTTCGACAGCAAATCTAAACTCTATCTTTTCGCACTACAATCTAACAAATCTCTTATTTTAGCCTTACGGCTCAGTGGATTCTGCTTGTCACTCCCATCTGTTACATCCGAGCAGACCATAATCCTGCGACTAACTCCCAATGGATTAAGTATAAAGCCTCTTAGGCTTCATCTTCCTCAGACGAAAACAAAGAAAATTCATATGAAGGTGTTTAATAACGTCTTTCATGACTAAAACAAAGTTATACAAAAATATTTTCATACGATAAAAGGAAGCATTATAAGAAATAATCATCGTATGACTGAAAGCTGAAGTGGAAAATCGTTTTCGTCCACATCGGCCACCTTAACGCCAAAAACTTCAGCATACTTGACCTGTCACTCTCAACAAAATATATTACTCGGCCAATTAAGCCTTCCCTAAAACCCCAAAACATAATTCGGCATTCTCTTTAAGGAAAATTCTAAACTAGTATGACCTTAATACTAACACGAAATTGGCATAGTCTAATAATCGACCTACAATGCCCACAGCTATACGTCTGAACATAACCTTCACTCCAAGACAAAACATTTGAGAAACCAAAGAACCACCTAATCACTCAACGGTAAAACGACAATCTGCAATTCGTCTAAAAATGCCGAGTGATGACTACAAAAACAACTATTATATAACACAAAAAGAAAAACATACTATAAAGCCTTCATAACAAACCTCAGTCCTAACAACCAAACAGTTAATGGAAAGTATGAACTTCTCGTCAATTGACCAAGTTCCAAATGCTTCACAAAGCATTTCAAATCCGCAATATTTCACCTAGAAACGCGGCAAATGAGCTGACATAATACCTTAGATATAATTTTGTATCCTACATGACATAAGCTTATAGGTCTGCTCTTTGTCATCTTTGTAGGCCTCTCCGTTTTAAGAATCAAACAATATTTATAATATTTGACCTTGTGTCCAATTTCCCTGAGATCAAAAAATTATTGACCATTTTCAGTAGATCCTTTTTTATTATATGCCAAGAGTGTTGAAAGAATAGAAACATCATTCCATCCGGTCCAGGAGATTTCTCTGGATGCATCATAAACAGAGCTTGTCGTACTTCATCCTCGGTTGCTAGCCTGATTAACCGCTGATTCATCTGGAGGTGATGGTAGGTGTAATCTCCTCCTGAAAACTTTCGAATTCTGAGGGATAAATTGTCTGAAACAAATCATCAAAATAATCTACTATAACTTTTTCTACAACTTGTTCCTCTATTATCCAGTTTCCATCATTATCATAGGGCCCCACAATCCTATTATGAGAACATCGTTTATTTGTTAGAGCATGATAGAATTTAGTATTAAGATCCCCTTATGTATACCACATATTACGACTCTTATGTTACCAAAAATCTTTCTCATCCTTATATGCTTCTTGTAACTTCCTAGATTCTTCCAGTATGTCTTCATGAGTTCTGTTGTTATCAGTTTTTACTTCTTCCAGTGCTTTTTGAAGCTCATTGATTCTCTTATTTCCATATGGTGGATTATTCTTCTGCCATATAGTGATCTCATGGCAACAATTAATAATTTTCGATACAAAATCCCCCAAGTTCTCCGCTGTCGATTCGCCCCAACCTCTCCTAATTGATTCCAACAAACCATCATGTCCAATCCATCTTTTGTCAAACCAAAATTGTCCCGTCGTCTTGTTACTTTATTCTCAAGATAAGCCACTACTGGCCGATTGTCAGAACCCACCATCGCTAAATATTATGTGTAATAGCATGGAAAAAGCACATGCCAATCTCATACCTCTATAATTCCAGCTGAGAATCTCATTTAAAATTACCTGATTTTGTAAGCTAAGGAATCAAGTATGATGAAACTCATGAGACCCTTTTTGTACTGAATATCTTTTTTTATTTCAAAACAAAATCAGTATACCACCATCAGATTGTATGTATTAAGGATTAATCATAATATTGATTGATTGAGAATCTTCTAGCTTAAGGATAGTGAATATATGCACATTAACTATTGATGTAATCCCCAAGCAAGGGCTTCCTGTATATAAGGTCCTCGTGTACAGTCTTCAATATATGACATTCAATATACATTTACATGGTATCAAGAGCTTTCAATCAAAAATATTTTTTTCTCTTCTTCTTCAAAACGCTCCAGTCATCATTATCATGACTTCCTGAACGAATGGAAACCCTACGTTTGTGACAGATGCGATCACGACCAATGCTCGAACCTTACTCACTGTAACATGTCCAATGTTTCAAAACTCACTGCCAACAATTACCTCATGTGGAGCCTTCAGATCCACGCATTGCTCGATGGCTATGAACTTGCTGGTCACATTGATGGTTCCACCATCGCTCCTCCACCCACGTTTACCATTGACGATCAGATCTCCGTCAACCCGGCATATGTACTTTGGAAACGTCAAAACAAGCTCATATATAGTGCTTTCATTGGGGCGATCTCACCGTCTCTTCAGCCGCTTGTCTCTCGTGCAACCACGTCTCATGAAGCCTGGAATACGCTGGCTTAAACCTATGCAAAAACAAGTCATGGCCACATCAAACAACTCAAGACTCAACTCAAGAACTGGCAGAAAGACACTAAGACTATTGATGTTTACCTTCAAGGTATCATCACTCGTCTAGATCAACTCGCTATCCTTGGAAAAGCAGTTGATCATGAAGATCAAACCGATCTCATACTTGAAGGTCTTCCCGAAGACTACAAACCAGTCATTGATCAAGTAGAAGGCAGAGACCCTCCTCCCTCAATCACCGAACTTCATGAGCGCCTTCTTAATCATGAGGCCAAGATGCTCAACTCCAGTGATGCCATCCTCTCCTCTGCACCTGGAACTGTGAATGTAGTGCAACAACATAACAATCACAACACCTATAAGAACAACAACAAGCAAAAAAAAAAACAAACAATGGCCGCAGCAGCAGTATCAACAACAATGGCAGCAATCTCAACAACCAAACCGAAATGATTACAAGGGCCAGAGACCCTATCTTGGTTGCTGTCAGATCTGTGGTACTCAAGGCCACAGTGCTAAGAGGTGCTCACAACTACAAAGTTTCCAAGCCGGCTCTCATCAACACCAACTAACTCCTTTCACTCCTTGGAATCTGAGAGCCAACTACACTGTGGTGTCACCCTACGATGCAAGCAACTGACTGCTAGATAGCGGTGCGACACACCACATAACATCAGACCTTGATACACTCTCGCTTCATCAGCTGTATCAAGGGACGAATGACGTAATGGTGGCAGATGGATCAACAGTTCCAATCCAACATACTGGTTTCACATATCTTTCCACTATCTCTCGTCCATTAGCTTTGCAAAATGTTCTTCTTGTACCAAACATACATAAAAACTTCATCTCAGCCTATAGACTATGCAATTCTAATGGTGTTTCTGTGGAATTCTTTCCAAAATCATTTCAGGTGAAGGATCTGACAATGGGGGACCGGTTGCTATGCAGCAAAACTAAAGATGAGATGTATGAGTGGCCTATGACAGTACCTAAAGTAAACGCAACATCTACTCTATCATCATGGCACTCAAGACTAGGACACCCATCCCTCTCGATTTTAAACACTCTTGTTTCCAGATTTTCTCTTCCTATTTCAGTTTCATCCCAAAAACAATTCTCTTGCAATGATTGTTTCATCAATAAAAGCCATAAGCTTCCTTTCTCACAAACGACTATTGTTTCTACAAAACCACTCCAATACTTATAATTAGATGTTTGGAGCTCTCCTATTCTATCCTCAGACAACTGCAAATATTATGTAGTGATCATTGATCATTTCACTCTCTATTCTTGGATGTTCCCACTTAAACAGAAATCACAAGTCAAAGACACTATCATTGCATTCACTAATCTGTCGAGAACTACTTTAACTTACGATGGGTACCTTCTACTACAATAATGGGGCGAATTCATGGGGCTTAAACAATTCTTTCAGTTGAAAGGGATCTCTCACTTCACCTCTCCACCACACACACTGAAGCATAATGGGATCTCTGAGCGAAAGCACAAACACATTGTCTAGACTGGGATGACTCTCCTCTCGAAAGCATCAGTTCCTAAACATTATTGGCCTTTCGCGTTTGCTGTTGCGGTATAGCTAATCAACAAGATGCCAAGTCCACTTCCATCGATGGAATCACCATTCTCTAAGCTATTTGGAATAGAACTTAATTATCAGAAACTCAGAGTCTTTGGTTGCGCTTGTTATCCATGGCTTAAACCATACACTCGCCATAAACTTCAAGACCGCTCCAGTCAATGTGCTTTCTTCGGCTACTCCACTTCACAGAGTGCTTATCTGTGCTATGATCTCGCCAAAGATTGCTTGTTTGTCTCTCGACATGTGCAGTTTGACGAAACGGTGTTTTCTTTCTCTTCACAATCGACAACACCGAACAATACACTTGAGGCCTCTGCTGGATCCTCATCATCGCAATCGCCACCGGTCGTTATCATTTTGCCACAACAACCCCCATCGTCGGATCCTCACCACATGGTTCCAGTTTTGCCTCCCATCGTACAGCCGGCAACCTCTCCGATAACTCAGGTATCATCTTAACTCACAAACTCCTTATGTTTCTTCCTCCTCTGAGCCCACTGCTCCAACTGAAAATGGGCCGCAACCAACGGCCTAGCCACCCATACCTCAAGAATCAGAAATAGCCCACTCAAATCAATCATCTCCTCCAGGGGAAAAGGGTCAATTTCAACCCCAACAATTTCAGTCGTGCCAAATACGACCCGAACTAATGGATAGTGTCAAATACAACCTCAATTCAATAATAATTCAAAAAAACTACCCGAACTTTTTAAAACGTGTATAAATCTACAATGACTCTAACAGAAGTTAGTCAACCGTCAACAAGATAAAACGACATCATTTTGGCCTAACCTTTTTTTTAAAAAAAAATATGTTCTTTCCGTAACACAAACCCGTGCCTCGACACTTGATTAACAGGTACATAAACCACTAGACTAAAGTAACATTTTGAAATATTATCACAAGTTTAAAATTATATAAACTATTATACTTCTTCATCTTATAATTATAACTTAAGTGATGATTGCTTATGATTTATATAAATACATTAACGTTTTTAATTATTATATATTTAATAAACTTATATCTTACTAAATTATAAATAATAAAATATTTTTACTTATAAGAAATTATATATATATATATATATATATATATATATTTAAAACTTTGAAACTATTTATAAATTTTTATTAATAGTTTGTATTTGGCACTATCCCTCTCCTACACCCCAACAAGCCCAAACAAACAATGACGCCCGTTTATCCCATTCTGAATCCTCTTCTTCATCGTCTTCTCCACCACAAAATCAACCAGCCCCTCCTCCCAATCAAGCAAACATTCACCCTATGTCTACTCGAGCCAAAACCGGAAACGCCAAACCCAACACAAAATATCTTTACACTCTTAAACTCACAAAACAAACAAAACCGCACACCATTAATCAAGCCCTCAAAGACGAGAAATGGCGGAATGCAGCAACAATGGAGTTTAACGCACATATAAGTAACCACTGTTGGGATCTAGTTCCTCCACCGCCACCAAATGTCACAATTGTGGGCTTAAGCTGGATATTTACAACAAAATACAACCCCGTTGGAACCATTCGACGTCCTAAAGCACGACTCGTCGCTAAAGGCTATAACCAGCACCCCGGTCTGGATTATGCGGAAACCTTCAGTCCGGTAATCAACTCTACATCAATTTGTATTGTACTTGGAGTTGCTGTGGATAATAACTGGCCTATTCGACAACTCGATGCCAATAATGCCTTCTTGCAAGGTACGTTGACAGATGAAGTCTACATGTCTCAACCACCTGGGTTCATCGGTGTTGACAGACCTAATCATGTGTGTCGTCTCTGCAAGGCTATCTACGGACTTAAGCAGGCTCCACGCGCCTGGTATGTCGAACTCCAGACCTTTCTCATCAACTCTGGCTTCACAAACTCTGTTCCGGACACTTCTATGTTTATACTGAAGAGAGACTCATTGATTGTCTACATACTTGTGTATGTTGACGATATTCTGGTCATTGGGAACAATACAAGTTTTATACAACACACACTGCATACTCTAGCTCAACGTTTCTCTGTCAAAGATCATGAGGAGCTCCACTACTTTCTTGGCATTAAAGCAACCAGAGACGCCAACGGACTTCATCTTTCTCAACGACGATATATTCTTGATCTCCTGGACAAAACCAGAATGCTTGGTGCTAAGCCCGTAATTACACCGATGGCTACAACACCTAATCTGTCCCTTAACTCAGGCAAAAAAATTGATGGACCCGACTGAATATCGCAGTGTCGTAGGCAGTGCAGTACTTGGCATTCACTAGAATCGATATATCCTTTTTAGTCAATTGGTTATCTCAATTCATTCACTGTCCAACCACAGATCATTGGAATTCTGTCAAACGCATACTTAGATACCTGGCTGGAACCGCAAATCATGGAATATTCCTAAGGAAAGGTAATTCTCAAATACTTCATGCATACACTGAAGCAGACTGGGCTACACGACCTCCTACTATCTACTGTGACAACGGTGGAGCAACTTATTTATGTGCAAACCCCTTCTTTCACTCGCGAATGAAGCATGTTGCCTTGGATTATCACTTCATTAGGAATCAAGTACGCTCAAGGGCTCTTCGTGTTGTTCACATTTCAACTAAATATCAAGTTGCGGATGCTATGACCAAGCCACTATCAAGACCGCTGTTCACGTCAATCATCAGCAAGATTGGAGTGGCACACACCCCCTCCATCTTGAGGGGGCGTATTAAGGATCAATCATAATATTGATTGATTGAGAATCTTGTAGCTTAAGGATAGTGAATATATGCACATTAACTATTGATGTAATCCCCAAGCAAGGGATTCATGTATATAAGGTCCTCATGTACAGTCTTCAATATATGAGATTCAATATACATTTACAGTATGAGTGTAAATTATCATAATCAACCATCTACAATAAACCTTTTTCCCCATGCAAATATTTTGTTTGCATTAGCCAGGCCACCAGTGATTTTGCGCATAGTGTTCTTCTCTGTCCGCGAAACTTAATCTCAAACATGTTTAATTAACTCATACTCATATATCATAAGTAATCTCCATGAACTGCTTTCTATACCCAACCTGTATGTTGTAGGCATGATATTAAAATCCCTAAAATTCACTGCATCATCCAGCTGTATCGATCTCTCTAGTTCCATTATTCTAGTGTCCCATTTACCATACTGAATCCTGGTACTGTTGTCACAAATCTTGTCTTCGCACATGGCATAATGAGGCCAAAAAGAAGCATGGTTCTTCAGTGATGACCAGACTTTGAGGCAATACAAGTATTGTCCAATTTTCAATCAAACCGTAAAAACCAAAGTTGATAACCTCTAGTCCTCTGCTTGCTGGTTGGCTGTAACCACCAGAAACACTTCCATCCAAAAAAACAATTTATTTAATGACCAATCCATAAAGTAAAAGGAGACTTCACTCAGGCAACTCAAACATATAATGTCTGCATTCCCAAATTTAACCACACAAAAATAAAAAATTACCCTATTAAGCAGTCTCAATATAGAACCCTAAATCGTATGCGGGCACCTTGTGTACCATTTTTTTAATATTTATTAACATCAAACCCGAAACCTGAACCAAAACAATATTCTTTGTACTTGTAAAACTGAACGCAATGAACCATCTCTTTCCTACAAACGACCTCCATACCACAATCTCATTCTTCATAATGAACAAGCACCACAAAGAAAGACCAAGATTTTTTTTTTTTTTTTTAGTCCAAGGCAAGATCTTATAAACAATCATGCAGCCAATACTGATATAGTAAACAAAGAGACACAAGCACAAAGGGAAACAAAATACTGATAGAGATTATTAGAATTTGAAAAATAGAAAAACCAAATACCACAACCTGGCACCGTAGCTTGACTTCCTTATCAGACTGATCCATACAATTATCATGGTTTTGATGAACTCGGTAAAGGGTTTGAGGAACCCTTCTCCTCTATCTTTGTAACACCTTCTCCTTGTCTGATGCCTACTTTAGCAGAAGTACGTTTGCGAGGTGAAACGAACCCTTGCACCAGTCTCTTCTTCATGGTTCCACCTGCCATAGTCTGGTTGTTAAACAACACCTTTCTTGCCCCATGTTTCTTCACCACATCCAGCGTAACTGGACACTTCTCCTCTCTCTCTCTCTCCAATCTGGTTATCTTCCTCTTCTTTCTTGCTTAAGATGTCTCCCCCGGTCAAGTTTACAATACTTTTTGCAGTCTTTTCCTTAATCTCACCCTCTGAAAGATCCTAAAAAACTCATCTACACTAATATCATTCCCTTCCTTATCGACTATGTTAGCCTTTAGATCATCTAGTTCCATCGCATCTTCCTCTAGACCGTCAGTTCCTACTTTTATCATCTCATTAACCAAGTCTAGAACACTCTCTACCCTAATGAGTTATGTTGTTACCTGAGGGGGCCTCAACCTGCAGTGATGCAACGTGCAGTGGCTGATGTGACTCCTGGTGTTCCGTCTGATCCTGTTATTCCTCTTTAGATAAATTTTCTTACTTCCCATGTAACCCTTCAATGAGGTCTGAGGATTAAATCCTTGATATTTCTCTCTCTAGGCACAAAGTTTCTTGGGCTTCGTCCTCTCCTGGATCCCCGAGAGGCTCGTGTACGGTACTCATGAGTATAAGTTCCTGCCAAATCCTGGCAAGAACTCCTGTAATGTGAACTCTTCTCATCACCTATGTATCCTACTTCATCTCCTCTATGATTACCTCGACTAGGATAAAATCTCCTGCTCCCTCTCTCTCTCTTGACTTTCACCCAGTTAGATTTAACTTCCTCATACATCTTCACTTTTCCCTTCCCCTGATACTTTCTTCATTCATTTTTCTGATTCTTAAAGCCCATATTTCCGTTGATTACTACTCCTTTGTAACTTGCAGTACGATCCTCTTGCCTTCCAACCCTATCCTCTTGATTTCCAGCAGCTCCATTTCTGATCTCCCCTTTGGATCCGGACTCTTCTTATTTAAAGGACACTAAAGAATGTCATGGCATAATCTGTAACATGATGTACAGTAGCCAAAAAAGTTTTTCATACTGTAATGAGACTAGAGCTTCCTCCCCATCATGGAACTCCCCAACATCAAAATTCACTAATGTCTCAAAAACTAACGATTTAAAACTACTGACCTCCACCTTCAATCTACCATTATCACTGTACACTTCAATTGTCTTTCCAATAGCATCACATATGCTCTCAAACGTCGGGGGTGCCCAAAACTCAAGCGGCACATCTAATGCACTCACCCAAAGAAAAAATTGAGGGATAATTCCTCTCTTTCTTGGATTTCCATCAAACCAGTGATATCATCCAGTAATCAAAGTGATATGGTTGCATCCTCAAAAACGCTTCAATATCTTCCTCTTGATCAAAATCAAACTGGAATCTCTCCAGTCCCAAGTCTTGCCCCAATCACATGATCCTCCACTTTCCATATCTTCGGTAAGATAATGATCAAAGCTTTCACGTCTTGCTCTGCTGGATTCATGCACCTTCCAATGAGGGTCTTATCGTAGCCTTTGATAAGAGCCGAGTTGTTAAAATGAGGAACCGAGATCTTCAAACTCTTAGGATTTCCTTCACCACTCTTCATGGTCCCATTCTTTCCAATAAGTTAGACTCTGAGACATAGCAAAAGAGCACCAATAAACACCTGAAACACCAATTTGTTTGTAAGTGAAGAAGCTTTGTATTGTAAGAATAGTGATCTCTTCAATTAGTACATATGTCTTTTTATAGACATTCCATCCTCGCAAATCTCTTGTCCATTGATTTAACACATAATGACAAAATTTCTTAAAATTTAATCCAAAGATCCATATCATCCTTTTGATACAACCTTCAAATATTGCTATGATCCTGAGGCACATGAATAACCCAATCCAAACTATCCAAAAACCACTTCTAGCAAATCATTGATTCATTTGTCGAAATGCCAAGTAAATCCAAATGAATCTCCTATTGAATAGAAGAAAAATCATACCTTTATTATCCAAGCCATCGCCAATTGAAAACCCAAGGTCCCATGTATATGTGTAAATCGTCGATCGTAATAAATCCCAGCCCCTATGAATCCTAATCTTTTTAATATTCCCCTGAAGCCGAATCAATCTTTATTGATCCACTCAGATCAGATCACCGTGAACTTTCCCTTGTTTGCTAATACTGTAATCATGATGAAGATTCAATATCTTTTGTGCTATTCCGACCATTTTTCTTCCCGGATCTCACCCTTGAAACCTCATCGGAACCCTAGATCTTAATCGCCTTCATCATCGCCCTCTCCGTTTAAACTTATCTAGAATGAATTATAAATAAGTGAGAACACATTAAATGAATAAAAGCCAAAGTTCAGGTGTACCTCGTTGGACGATAAAGAAAGGTGTATGCTTTTCTACCAGAAGCTTCCGTTTGGTTGAAAGACAGTGGCAAAAGGAAAGAGAGAAGAAAGACCGAGTCTTGTATTTGTCTGGTATTTGTCTGAGAACTCTCATTAGTTCTAAAATGACGAAATCATGTTCTAAATCCCTTTGCATTTGAAGGCATATATATCCACAAAATTTGGAAGGTTTAAGATCCTTGAACCATATGTCCATATCCAACATATAAACTATGATCTTCTGGATATAATTTGAAACTCAGAATCAAAATCTTCAACCAAAACTTAAAGTCATTTCTCTTTTTTTCAATAACTTTACTCAAGTTTCGAACATGCAATAAGATTAAATTTAAGTCGGCTGAAGAAAACAGAATCTCAACAAATAATTTCAAACCGATTTGATATTTTACGGATCCAATAGCACATGATATTTATAGACGAAGCCAGAGATTGATATTTGTTAGGATCTAACAAATGGTTTGACCTGTGATTTGATATTCTAAGCATGCGGTTGACAGGGCCGGCTAACTATGGGGGACAAGCGGTGCGATCGCCTCGGGTCCTAACTCGTGTCCACTATATATTAGAAGTTAAGAGGTCTAAACTTTGTGATAAATATATATTTTTACATAGAAAAAAATAATTAAAAAAATTAATAGAGTTAAAAAATATCCAAAAATCTTTTATATGTGTAATAGTTGTATTTAAATCATAAAATATATAAATATTACTGATTTATTTTTTAAATATTAAATAAATATAAATTTAAAAAAGAAAAAATTGCCCAGGAACCTTTAATTGGGTTAAGCAGGCCACGGTGATTGATAGGAGAAACCGTTAACCGTGAGGCCTCCGTCAACACAAATGGTTTGACCTGTGATATAGGAAGCTGCATGTAGACACAAGAAGGCCACTAGTGATGCAACTTCATTTGGCTCTCCAGCGCGACCAAGTGGAGTTCTACCAAACAATCCCTCCTTGAATCTGACGTCATCTATATACTTATCTATATACTTTAAGAAATAAAATTTGAAAGGTGATTAGAGGAAATGAGGTTGTTTAATTTTATTTTTTAAGGTGTAAAAGTTGTCATGGAATCAGGTTATAACATGAAAAAGTTTCTCAGCAGCTTTCCACCACATTGAAACTTATCAGATGGTAAACTATCATTTACATTAACAGATACTATATTAGTAAAACAACTTAAATCTCATGAAATATTTTTTCTCATATGAGTTCGAAGTTTTGAGATTGAATAGGGAACATGTATGAGTGTTACACATGTTTTGCTCAGTTATGACAATGTCTGTCTTTTTCTTTGTAGTACAAAACAAAGGATAGAGGAGAAACTTTGTGATGCAAGAGAGTCTCTCCGAGAGAGATTTCTCATTTCTGCAAGCTGTTGCGTGTTGGTGCTGCGGCTTCCGGGTAAAAGAGTAGTGTTCGGTAAGGTTCTCGTGTGTAACTGAATCTTCTATTCCAACAATGACAATGTAGACACGCTTATATTTTTTGTATATAAACTCACAGTGTGACAACTTTTATTAGAGAGCTGACTTTAAGAGTTCAAAGACAGTGGCAGAAAATAAAACGCGACAAGGCCATTCTCAAGCATGTGGTTGGTAGGAGAAACCGTTAACGGTGAGGCCTCCATCAACACAAATGGTTTGACCTGTTATATAAGACGCTGCAGGTAGACACAAGAAGACGGCTAGTGATGCAACTTCATTTGGCTCTCCAGCGCGACCAAGTGGAGTTCTACTAAGCAATGCCTCCTTGAAACTGACGTCATCAAGATACTTTAAGCAACAAAATTTGAGAAGGGATTAGAGGAAATGAGGTTGGTAAATAAAAGAAATGTAAAAGTTGACTTGTCGATTTACTGGTTGAGACAGAGGAGTCTTGATAGCATTAGGAGCAACAGCGTTGGCTCTTATACCATCTTTTGCCCATTCACATGCCAAATTTCTTGCTAGCTGATTCAGAGCTCCTGTAAAAGACTTATATGTGGAACCAACAAAAGGAAAAGAAAACACTTAATCTGGCCTCTAGTAGTACTTTGGTTACCTTTGACTAGACTATAAATGGATCCAGATTCAAAGAATACAACTCCAGCAACAGATGAAATGAAGATGATACTTCCATAGCCTGAAGCCTTTAGGAGAGGATGTGATAGCTGGCAAAAATGGAAAGCAGCTTCCAAGTTTGTTGTGATATGGAAATCAAAATCATCTGCATCATATTCTGTTGTTGGCTTTGAACGAAGTCCACCCACATTGTTCACCTACGTTCAACATAGAGAAGAATTCTCAAAAAAGAGTTTGAATGAAAATGACTTTTTAACGTTAAGGTCATTTACTTACGAAAATATTGAGCTTGCCATTGAACAGAGAGGAGACCTTTTGCATTAAAGTTTCTCTCTCGGGTCGGGAAGTTACATCACAGACTGAACCACTCACTTGAAACCCTTTATTTTCCCATTCCCTTAAACTTTGATTGAGCAAAACTTCAGATATGTCACATACATGGATATTAGCTCCAAAACCAGCTAACTCTTCTACTATGGCATACCTAAGCATTTAACAAAAATAAGATTACTTAAAATCTTGACCATTCAAGATGGTATAGAGAGAAGAAAGACGAACCCGATTCCACTGGCTCCACCGGTTACCAGAGCAGTCATACCTTGAAGACTCCATCTTTTATCCATTCTTAATGTGACTAGCAATGGCCCCAAATGTCATCTTATATAGCGTGTATCAGATAAGGGTGTGAATAAATGAGTATGTCTGGATGTGTGGTGGAAATGTTATGTGAGACAACATGCCAAAAATGTAGTCAAAATCTTGGACGTAAACAAATTTGTCGTTCTGTCTTTTTCATAACTTGACCGACAACGAACCTAGAAAGTCAAGCGGTGAACAAGGTTTTGTTGGAACCCAAATTTTCAAGTTTGTTAGAATGACTATAATTTTGGATTAATTTGAAGAGAAATGTATTATTGGCTCTTAATAAAAAACTTTGAAGACTCCTTTTATCCTTTTTTTTTTTGTGTTTTGCATGATTTGCAATGACTTGAAATGCGACATGTATATACAATTAAAAAGATCAGATACAGTTTTAATAATTGTGTGAATTGAAAAAAAGGATTTTTGCTCTGGCCACGTCAGTAAAAGGGAGAATTAGAAAGCAACCAGCGCACAGCGGGATAATCATGATTTCAGAATACCTTTAGTATACTTTGAAATAGGGTTTTCGGGGCCGATTGGCCCGGAGGATGCAGAAGGATCGGCAACGTCAAGGGGCACAGCTCTCAGCTCTCACGTTGCCGGACAAGGTGACAATGAAATCATCATGGTTGAAAGTAGTTTAGATCCGGCTCTCTAAGAACATGTTTTGGATGTTGAGGAAAAGGAAGTTTTGGAGGTCTCGGATTCAGTGATCCAGGACTTTGTCCCTCTCTGGGATGATTTGCTTGAAGGGAGATTCTTAGCTAAAGCGCCTTATGTAGCTAAAATACACATCATTGTTAACAAAATATGGCTACTCGGAGATACACCTATCAATATTGATATGTTTGAAATCAATGATGTTACGATGAAATTTCGGATTAAGGACTTAGCAACAAGAAAGCGACTCCTTAAGAGAGGTATGTGGAATATCTCAAACATTCCGATGATCTTATCCAAGTGGTAACCGGTGGAAGAAGAAGAGGAGGAAGAAGAGATCAAAGTTATTCCAATGTGGATAACAATGAAAAATGAAAAAGAACTCTTGAGATGGTCTGGGATTTATTCAGTGCAGTGGGCAACCCGAAAAGGTTACATCCTGATACGGTTCCGTGTAAGAATTTCAAAGAAGCGAAGGTGTTTGTGGAGGCTGATATGACAAAAAGAATTACCAAAAACGCATCGATTTATGTAGAAACTTGGAGTAGACACTAAAGTGGATTTTATATATCTTTGGCTACCAGATAAATGCAATATCTGTTCTAAATGGGGACATCTCAGTAAATCTTGCCATACAAAAGTCAAGATACTCTCCAAACAGGAAGTTGAGACATCATCGAAAAAACCTTTGCAGGGGGTGGAATTGAGTAGAGGACGAGCAGGCTGTGGTGGCGAGTCAGCAGGAGAGAGTAGAAGTAGAAGTAGAAGATAATATTGGAATCATGACACAAAGAACAGAGGAACACAGGGAACAAAATACATACATGGAGGAAGTGATCACAACAATGGGTAGTGATACATTGCCTAGCACAGTTATCTAAGTTCTCTCTATTTAAAATTGTTTACGATCTCAATCATTTATCACTTTTGGATCTAATGTCTTTACCTTTAAGTGAAAGAGTTAGCTTGGATGGGCAAAAGAAAATCGAACTTGTTAATCAGATACATGAGAAGACACAGATCAAAATAGAAAATAAGACCAAACTCAACGCCAAACAAGCTAACAAAGGAAGAAATGAAATGATCTTTGAAGAAGGAGACTTAGGTGTTGATTGTTTTTAGTTTTTAAAATGGTTTTTAGTTTTTGTTTTTCAAAAACCATTTTCTTAGCCAATCAAGATTTTTAAAAAGCTGATTCCCTAAAATTAAGGGAAACAAAAACTATTGTTATAGCAAATCAAGATTTTAGTAAAAGAGTTTTCCTATAAACTAGAGAAACTAGTTTTTGCATGCTATATCAATTTTTAACTGAAAAACCAAAATCTATGTTTTTATAGTTTTTGTTGAAAACCACGTAGCTTTCTTTTTTATTTTTTTCTTAGCTTTTAGGTAATATTAATACAACATGTATCAATATTAGTTAAATGTATATGTTCTAAAGTAAATGTATTTTTTTGAAAAATAAAATAAATGTATTCTTAGTTTATAATCTTTTGTATTATTCATAAACAAATTTATTATTTATATTTTTAGTAAAATAAGGTATTTGTCAAAAATATGATAAATTTTGAAACTTTTTGATTGTAAAAATATAATTTCTTACATATTTTAATAACTATTAGTTTTTCTTTTTTCTCAAAAGCCATTTTTCATCCAAAAAAAATAATTACTAACAAATACACATAAAACAAATAATTTATATAAGAAAAATATAATCATTCAAGTTTTAAAAATTTAAAATAATTTATATAAGAAAAAATTCTAAACAGTTTCAAATATTTAAATATTTTTTAAATTTTGTGTAATTTATATATGTTTTATGATTTATATTTTACTATTATATAAGTTTTATAAAATATAATAACTAAAAATTTGGTACTGTATTTTAATTTAAATGTTAATCACAATATTTTGATAAATTTTAGTGGTAACTTCTAAATATTTTATACTATTTTGTTGTATTATTTTAAAATAATATATTAATTATTTTTGAAAACTATAAAAATACAACAAAACTAAAAGAAAAATTGCACTCCCTACACACCACTTTCTTGGTAATTAAGTAAGTATACTAATATACTATATTTAACTGTTTAACAATATTTTAGGACACTGCTACCCCTATCGATACAATCTTCATTCTACAACCTAAAAGATTATGTAACCTATATATAGGATTTTATTTAGATTGCCATATCCATCATCATATCTTCTCGTCAGACGTAGTGATTCTTATTTATTATTTAGATTGCCATATCCACCCAACTATTTAATTAGCTTTTCAAGAGGCTAATCAAATTTTGTGATACCATTTTTGTATTCAACATTGCAAACCATATTTTCCGTAAGATTGGCGATTGATTATCATTATTTCAACTTACCTATGATTTTGATTCAACCCTTTTTGTCAGCAAGACCTTAATTCTATCAGCTTGCCTTTTAATTGAAGGTAGTTATTCTATCATGTAATCAGCCCGTCAATCTTTTGTTAGCGAGGCCTTAATTATATTAGCTCGCTTTTTATCTAGAGTTAGTTTTTCCTATCATGTGATTAGCCTGCCAATCTTTATAGTGTACAACCAACTATGTATTATTAGCTATCCAAAAATTTAATAACATGTCTAATTCTTTCAGTACGTGGCCAACTATTTAATTAGCCATCCAAAAAGATAATTAAACTTTGTGATACCATTGTTTGAATTTAACATTGCGGACCACATTACATGTGGTATCCAACAATTTAATAATGTTTATGACTATTTAGTTAGCCATCAAAGCATCTAATAAAACTTTGTGGAGGGATTTATATTTGGCACTGCAAACCAAATTACCTAATCTTTATATGATCTACTTGTTCATTATTAAATCTCATACATAAAACATTAGTACTTAATTGTCAGCTAAAGGTCGACAAAATTTAAACTTATCTTGTTTAGAACATTGCTTTATTGGATCATGTTACTGTTGTAAGAACCTAACGATTAGCTAGCCATATTTTGGTGTACATGGTTAACTAAACCATACATGTATCACACTTCTTCTTACAGAAAAGTCAAACTCTGACCTTTGTGTTTTCTTTTACTTTTAATTCATTGATTTTCTTTTCCAGCTTCTGTAAAGAGGTCTCTTTTCATAGGCTCCACGAGTACAAATGTTACATTCTCTCTCTTACTTACATTTTTATATGTATGTAGACTAGTAAAATTTTTGGGTTGATTCACATTTAATACGCCGCGAGTGTCAGATGTATATATGGCTGAGATTGTTTCTTTTTCTGCAATAACTATTATATGTCTTTGGTAAAGTAAAATAAATCTTACCAAATATTCACCAAATCTACTTTGAATCTCCTACGTACTAGACTATAATCTTATTTGTCTCTGGAAGTTAAAGGGGTAAAAAGTCTTTTTACTTAGTATTCTAACACTGTGCAGCCTACATAAATATTATTCAAGGTAGATTGTTAATTACACCATAGTTTTAGGATTTTGACTCAATTAACTCAAACTAAAAAGCAAAATCTAAATCTAAAAACTAAAAACTAAAACCAAAAGCTGAAAATCTAAAATCTAAAATCTAAAATCTAAAATCTAAAATCTAAAATCTAAAATCTAAAATCTAAAATCTAAAATCTAAAATCTAAAATCTAAAATCTAAAATCTAAAATCTAAAATCTAAAATCTAAAATCTAAAATCTAAAATCTAAAATCTAAAATCTAAAATCTAAAATCTAAAATCTAAAATCTAAAATCTAAAATATAAAATCTAAAATCTAAAATCTAAAATCTAAAATCTAAAATCTAAAATCTAAAATCTAAAATCTAAAATCTAAAATCTAAAATCTAAAATCTAAAATCTAAAAACTAAAATCTAAAAATCTAAAAACCAAAAACTAAAAACTAAAAACTAAAAACTAAAAACTAAAAACTAAAAACTAAAAACTAAAAACTAAAACTAAAAACTACTTAACAATCATCACCTTAGTTTGGATACACCTGAGAATGGACAAGCTATCTAATGAAATAACAAAAAATAGTATTCCTCTATTATAGATTTATACTTTTTATTTTCAAAATAGTCTTTTAACATTCAAACTTTTATAGTTATAACTAAAATAATTATTATTATTTTTAGAAAAATACAGTTTTTATAAAGATAGAATCACGCTTTTTATGTACATAATCACACATTCTCTATTTAGAGTTCTTCTATTTTAGAGATAAAATAGGGGAATACAATGGAAATGGTCTTATACCAGTGGACATAATCAAATATCTGGATTTATGGCAGTATTCATGAATTGATCTGTTTCTTTTGAATAATCATATATCTGATTCGATTCAATCCATAACTATCTAGATATTAAGTGTTTCGATATACATAAAATTTTATACTTTTAATCAATCCGTATAAATAAAAATTAATGTTTAAAATCAAATATAATATAAAATAATAATATAAATTTAAAAAGTTTTATTTTTTACAAACTCGAATAACTAAATAATCAATTTAATAAATAAAAATATCAGAAAATTTACATAGAATATATTATAATTTATACTGGTCGGATATTCGTTCCTAAAAATATTAGTATTTGTGATTTATTTTGTTTATTGCATATTAATATTTGATTTGTTTGGTTATCTAAATTTTCTAGTTCGAGTCGAAATGAATAAAAATTTTACATAATAAAATATTTTGTCTAGTCCTAGCCATTACCAGAACTCCTAGCTATTTACCAAAACCAACGCCTTTTCTACGGGAGATACACTGTGACGTTGTAAGGGCACCCGCAACGGGAGTCCTTAAAGGGGAGTCTTTAGAGAAAAATAATTAAATAATTAGTGGACTCCATCAAAATCTAAGGATTCAATCCTTAAAATCTCTAAATAAAGACTCCTTCTTAATGAATTCTTGCACTATTTGCAGGTCCCCACAACATGTGGCGGTCGGCGATTGGTTGGTATTTTTTTTTTTAATCTAAAAAAAAAACTTTTTTAAAGTACTCCAAGAGGATAACACCATTGGAACTGCACTAATCATATTTAAGTTGTGTATGAATAAATATATAAAAAAAATAATGTCATTGTTGCAATTATTTTGATTAGATAGAAATTTTGGAGGAAGACCGAATGAAATTTTCAAGGAAATTAACAAAAAGATTTGATTAGCCGAATTATTAAAAGTCAAATACTCACCTGAGGTTTGTGTAGCTTCTTGGTATAAACAAAAAAGGTTTGAATATGAAAAAGTCGAGCTTTCATGAAGCTATAAATAGATATAGCAACTGCCACAAGTAACTTCAAACTCTAAAAACAATCAATGGCGATTACCTCCAAATCCATAGCTTTAACAACAATCTTCCTAACACTCCTTTTATCTTGTGCCTCAAGTCAACAAGAAACCAAGTTTCTTAACCATGGTTTTCTTGGTGCTAACCTCCTCAAGTTCGGCTCCTCCATTGTCCACCCTAGTGGCCTCTTGGAGCTGACAAACACTTCGATGAGGCAAATTGGTCAAGCTTTTCATGGCTTTCCAATACCCTTCTCGAAACCTAACTCTTCGAATTCGATTTCTTTCTCCACAAGTTTCGTCTTCGCCATCACTCCAGGACCCGGTGCACCAGGCCATGGCTTGGCTTTCGTCATTTCACCATCGATGGACTTTAGCGGAGCCCTTCCCAGCAATTATCTTGGACTCTTCAACACCTCCAACAATGGAAACTCCTTAAATCGCATTCTCGCAGTTGAATTCGACACCGTCCAGGCCGTTGAGTTGAATGATATTGATGATAATCATGTTGGTATTGACCTAAACGGAGTGGTCTCCGTTGAGTCTGCACCTGCTGCATATTTTGATGACAGAGAGGCAAAGAACATAAGCCTAAGGCTTGCAAGTGGGGACCCAATTAGAGTCTGGATCGAATACAACGCAACCGAGATGATGCTCAATGTCACATTGTCTCCTCTAGAACGTCCTAAGCCAAAGGTGCCTCTTCTCTCGAGAAGAATGAATCTTTCAGGGATCTTATCCGAAGAACACTATGTTGGATTCTCTTCAGCCACCGGAACGGTCACGAGCACACATCTTGTTCTAGGCTGGAGCTTCAGCATAGAAGGGAAAGCCACAGAGATTGACCCAACAAAGCTTCCTTCTATTCCAGACCCTCCGTCTCCATCCTCAACTCCTCCAGCTTCAGTCAAAAAGGATTCTAACAACAAAAAGATCATCATAATCTTCGCTGCATCAGCAACAGGTGTAATCATGATCCTGGTTCTCTTAGGGTTTTGGTTCTTCCGTAGAAAGCAAGTATTATTCACAGGAGGCGCAAGGAAGTTCTCCCACCAGATGATTTCAAGCGCAACGGGAGGTTTCGACAATTCTAGACTTCTCGGAGAGAGAAACTCTGGAAGTTTCTACAAAGGGAGCCTTAATCCTACAGAGATTATAGCAGTTAAGAAGATTACTTGCACCACAAGGCAACAAAAGACAACCCTAATAGCAGAGATAGCTTCTATCTCAAGGCAAAGAAACCTAGTTAATCTACTTGGTTACTGCAGCAAAGGTAACGAAGTCTATCTCGTTTACGAGTACGTCCCCAACGGAAGCCTAGACCGGTTCTTATTCAGCAATGACAGACCGATTCTCACATGGTCAGATCGGTTATGTATCATAAAGGGTATTGCGTCAGGACTTCAATACCTTCACGGCGAGGGTCAAAGACCTTTGATTCACGGAAACGTGAAAGCCAGCAACGTCCTCTTAGATGAAGAGCTAAACGCTCGACTAGGAGACTATGGGCAAGGAAGCAGGGACAGCACCACGGGACATGTGGCGCTGGAGCTAGTCGAGACAGGAAAGGCTACACGTGACACAAATGTGTTTGGTTTTGGGGTGTTGATTATGGAGATTGTATGTGGAAGGAAGGCCATAGAGCCGACAAAACCACCTGAAGAGATCAGTTTAGTGAATTGGGTGCTTCAAGGGTTCACGAAAGGCGATCTTTTACAGAGATGTGACACGAGAATGAATAGAGACGAGTTGGTGGCTAGCGAAGTGTTACTAGTTCTGAAAACCAAGCTTCTATGCGCTAACCGGTCTCATGAAGCTAGGCCAATGATGAAGCAAGTAGTTCGGTATCTAGACGGTACAAAACGTCTCCCTCATGACGACTACCTCTTCTACGGAGTCTAAAAGAGGTTGTATTTGAAGCATTTTCGTTTTGTGGTTGTGTGAATTATGGATTTGACCAAAGAAGCATTAAGCATGATACATGTGAATAAACCTAGAATGGTATACTCCATTTGTAAAGTTGAAAATAATAATAAGAAATTACATGCCTTCGTGTTGAATAACGGATACAATAAGTCGTTTTCGCTTAAAAGAAGCTACTGAACATTTATGTGATTACATATGAAATTTCCAGGGAAAGTTCTTTTGATTTTCGGTAATATGCATATATGTTTTTTGTGTCAAACTGCGCAAGTTATCAAGGACTGAAACTTCTTTTGGTGTTCAAATTGATTTTTGTACGTTAAACCTAGTTACCAAGTTAGTGTGTGTGGCTAACCCCAAGGCTCGAAACTTTGTAAAACCAAATGTATTTTAAATGCAGTCTTTAAACATGGTAAGGAAACAAATACGACATCATTCAAGCTCACATTTACATCATACAGATTTAAAGCTCTTAGTGTATCATAGTTATGAAGAGCCTAAGGGCATAACATACCAAGTATCTGGAGGACAACAAAATATCTAAGGTGCTGCATCTTACGCTATACCTAAACCACATAGACTCTCTCTAGACAGCACTTTCAGATTTAGACGATCAAGTAATCGGCAACATAGCAACGCTTCAGTTTGTATTAGATTGTTGGATTTAATAGAGTAATGTATTAAAGACTGTCACAAGATATTGCATTTTTGTAACAAAACAGAGAAAAATACCATTGTTCAAAAAAAGAAACATCTGACAGAACAGAACAAAAGGTTGCAAACATGTTAGGAAAACAATATGTTGTTTGTGACAAACAAACAAAGCCATGACGACCGCACATGGTCAGATCAGTTTTGTATTATAAAGGGAATTGATAAGAACATACCCTTAGAAAACAGCTAAAGTCTCGACAATGAGGCTATGGACAACGAAGAAGACAGAGCACCACAGGCTCAGGAGACTTGGCAACAAAGCTAATGGAGACGGGAAAAATGCAAGATCTTAAGGTCAGGCCTTTGCTAATCTAAGACGCACAAGAAAAGAGATTGTGTACTTCACCTTAACCGAGTCAAGACATAAATGAGATAAGCCACTTTCTTAGCCAAGTCCAGTTGACTATACTCATCTAAAAACAAAATCCCAAAGGATATGCATGTTTCAGCATAAAATGGTATATGGCAGTTTATTTATGCAATATTACTACAAAGAGCAGTCGTATAATATGGTTGACCATAGGTATAATATTCGTAACCGAAAACATATTCAAAAATCAGGGTACCAATCCGATCGAATCTTGTTTAAATATCCAAAAGGATTTTTTTTTGAGACTCGAAAAATCAAAATTGAATCTAAAACCAATTACAATAGAACTTTTTGTGGACGTCACATCACTACCGATACCGAAGTACTTGGTTTAACTGCACATGGAAAATATTTAATATTGGGATGTGATTTATACTACGCATTCAAAAAAGCCTTCGATATTTCAATCAAACCACTAGGAATAAGATGGAAAAATCTCTACAAAGATTTCACTATAGTCCTGCGTTTATTCGCAATTGAAGGATTGGTCTCTCAAGAATTCACCAAAATCAAAGAAGAAATGACGGCAACATCGTGTGAAGAATCCCACACAGATTTTCTCCAAAAATATAGCAATCCGCTATGGCTAAACTCGGAGTTTTTCGTCTCATTACCATTCATAGAAAGCGTTCACATCACCCCGACGAAAGCGAACCATGCATGAATGCCACCTACGCTATTAAAACAAGCAAATGACGAATGCAATCAGCTAGTTGGACAAAAAATAGTTTCAGCAACAAATTCTCCATGGCCATGCAAAACGTTTTATGTCAACAACCGTGCTGAACAAGCAAGAAGAAACCTTAGATTAATCATTGACTATAAACCGTTAAATCAGTACCTACAAGATATCAAATTTCCACTACCAAACAAAAAAGCGCTTCTTCAACACATTCAAGGAGCAACAATAATTTCAAAATTCGATCTTAAGTATGGATTTTGGCAACTTGGTGTTCACCTTGAAGAAAGGTACACAACTGCATTTCTATCAAATCGACATCTTCAATGAAACGTCTTACCTTTTGGCCTCAAGACCGCACCATCACTATCACTATTCTAACAAGCGTCGCTCCGTATATTCACGCCTCTCCTCCATACGGTCTTGATATATATTAACGATATCCTTCTATTCTCATCAAATGAGAAGGAACACATCCAGTTTCTTCAACAGTTTTAAACCATTGTCATGCAATATGAAATTATGATTTCAGCCCGAAAAATGGTTATAGCCAAGTCCAACATCGACTTCCTTGGAATGCAAATTACGAATGATAACTTTTCACCACAAACCCATCTTGCTATACCACTTCTCGATTTTCCCGACGAAAACCCTACAAAATGACAAGTTCAAACAATTCCTTGGTGTTATCAAATATGTTGGAAATTTTATTCCCGTAATTAACAAGACCGCTACAAAAAATGCTGACAAAGAATCCACCGCAATAGACAAACCGACAAACAGAGGCTGTTAGAAGCCTAAAAGTAGAGGTAAAGAAGCTACCACCTTTAAAGATTCTCTCCACCGGAACCCGCATCTTATAAACTGATGCAAATGACAAATATTGGGGAGTCATTTTATTTGAAGAAATAAATGAGAAATGTTAAATTTGTGGATATTACCACTCCACGTTCAAAGAGATATTGGTAGTAAAGAAGGCTATTGGAAAGTTCGAGTTTCATCTCATAAGACATAAATTTCGCATCGAAATGGATATGTCATCTTTTCCAAAGATGTTACATTTCAAGCAAAAGATGGTCCCACATCAACAATTATTACGATGGAGTGAGTGGTTCTTAAAGTACGATTTTGAATCAGTCTATTTAAAGAGCAAGAAGAACACTCTCGCTAATATGCTTAGTAGAAACCCAATAAAAAATACAAATCATAGAGAGTTCTTCTGCAAGAAGTTATTATGACTTCGCGTCCAACATGCCCGATGACGCTCACAAGCTCATCAACAGAAAAGCTCTACATGAACACCTTCAAGATAAGATTTTCTTATACCGATCCATCATCTTGTCAAAATACGGAATCATCAATCACCTTATTTTGCCAATGGAGATTCACCCCGATTGTCCCTTTGAATATATCTACCGAATCGAAAACGCCTACATGCCGGAAGAAGTTATATGTTTTCTCTGGTATATCTGCTCTATCTACACTATTGGTATAACATTTGATATCCAGTGGTTATACCAGTATGTCAACGCTCAACAAAAACGAAAGGATTGCTTCTCAACGTTCTTAACATGGTTTGCAACACTATACGTTTGGAGCGGAAAATTAAGAAAGTCAACAAAAGCGACGGCTTTACCATTTAAGAAGTTAAATGGTTAAAGAAGTCTAAGCATTTCTTTAATCCTCACACGATATATTTCTTCCACCGCCCCATACAAGTCAGTAACAAGTCCAGCAAGATCCATACACTACCTAGTCTCATCCATCACAACGACTATCAACGAGGAGTTCGACCAGATTTCAACATCAACGATAACAAGGCATTTGAAGTTTTCAGACTCATGCATTCCGTCTTAACAGTGTTAGACAAACATTTCATGTTCTTTTCGTCTCAAATTGGACTTATTATCAAGTGACTACCAAATGAGCATCAACGAAGATCTTGAATTTTTCATGGAAAAACGGTCAAACCCTCCAGCCGCTCGAGAGATCCCGAAGATAATAAAGCACGAGACTCCGTCCCAAGAATACCCGTTGGAATACTTCCAAGATTCGCAACTCCCCAATGAGATCGGAAAAATGTTCAACGACCACACCATCGAGTTCGAGATAGACCACTAAGAAGGTCACTAGCAGCGTTTAGTTATGTAAAATAAGTGTGTTGAAAATAAATAAATAATGATGTAAGCGATGGTGTAATCGCTATGTAAGCATGTTGTAAGCGATGATGTAATTGCCGAGGTAAGCGCTTATGTCAGCGCACTATCCTCTCACCTATAATTATGTGTGTACCTCCATTGTGAAATATCATTAAATAGTTTCATAAAAAAAAACTCACTCTAAGTCTCTCTCTCTAATGTCTCTCTAAAGTTCTTAAGTTTTCCAAACGTTATCACATCTTTGATAAACTTTGGTTTCTATCTTCCATCAATGCAAGACGTGATTCTAAAAATAATTTCCCCATGAAAGTAGTGTTGACGGAGTTGTATTCACGGAGTTGTATTGACAGAGAAACACATGCTTAATTACAGCATTTTATTTTCAGAATCGCGTCTTGCATTGATAGAAGATAAAAACCAAAACTTATTAAAGATATGATAAGGTTTGAAAACCTTGAGAACTTTAGAGAGACATTAGAGAGAGAAACTTAGAAAGTGGTTTTTTATGAAATTATTTGATGATATTTCAAAACGGGAGTATACACATATTTATAGGTGAGAGGATAAGACGATGACATAAGCGCTTACCTCAGTGATCAGCGATTACATCATCGCTTACATCATGCTTACATAACGATTACATCATCACTTACATCATTATTTATTTATTTTCACATTTTTTTTACATAATTAAATGCTACTAATGACCTTAATGGTCTATCTCGAATTCGATGGTGTGCTTGTCGCAGCATCCGTAGTGATCGTCTAGACACATGTAATCGTTGTAAGACTTCTATGGACTGTCCTTGACTTTAATGTTGAACATTTTTTCAAATTTATCGATATTCATCGAATCATCGGGGAGTTGCGAACTTCCAACGAGTCTTGGAAGTATTCCGGCGAGCATTCTTGGGAATGAGTTTTGTGTTTTATTATCTTCAGAATCTTTCGAGTGGCTGGATGGTTGGACCATTTTCCATAGAAAATTTAAGATCTTCGTCGAGGCTCATTTGGTAGTCAGTTGGATAATAAGTCTAATTTGGGATGAAAGGAACATGAAATGTTTGTCTGGCACTGTTAAGATGGAATGCATGAATCTGAAAATCTTCATATGCCTTGTTATCGTTGATGTTGAAACCTGGTCGAACTCTTTGTTGATACTCGTTGTGATGGATGAGACTAGGTAGTATATGGATCTTGCCAGACTTGTTATTAACTTGAGATACCAGAGGAAACAGAGAACTTCTTGAGGCATGTAGGCATTTTTGATTTGGTAAAGATGTGCAAAGGGACAATCAAGGTGAATCCCCATTGACGAAATAAGGTGATTGTTGATTTCGTATTTTGACATAATGATGGACTGATATAAAAAAATCTTATCATAGAGGTGTTCATGTAAAGCTTTTCTATTGATGAGTTTGTGAGCGTCATCGAGCATGTTGGACGCAAAGTCATAGTAACTTCTTGCAGAAAAACTCTCAACGATTTGTATTTCTTTTATCGGGTTTCTACTGAGCATATCAACAAGAGTGTTCTTCGTGCCCTTTAAATAGACGAATTTGAAATCGTACTTTGAAAACCATACGCTCCATCGTAATAATTGCTGATGTCGGACCAACTTTTGCTTGAATTGTAACATCTTTGGGAAAGATGACATATCCATTTCGATGCGAAATTTTTGTCCTATCAGATAAAACTTGAATTTCTAAATAGCCTTCTTTACTGCCACGATCTCTTTGAACGTGGAGTGATAGTGCATTTCAAAATCTTTAAAGCGTCCACTTTTGTATCCACAGATTTGACGTTTCCCATTTATTTCTTCAAATAAAATGGCTTTCCAATATTTGTCACTTGCGTCAGTCTGTATGATATGTGTTCTGGTGGAGAGAATCTTTAAAGGTGATAGCTTTTGTACGTCTACTTCTAGGCTTCTGACAGCTTCTGTTTGTCGATTTGTCCATTGCGATGGATTCTTTTTTGGCAACTTTTGTAGCGGTCTTGTCAATTGCGAGAGTTGCACAATAAAATTGCCAACGTAATTGATTACAACAAAAAATTGTTAAACTCGTCGTTTTGTAAAGTTTTTGTTGGGAAATCGATAAGTGATGTAGCAAGATGAATTTGTGGTGAAAAGTTATCATTCGTAATTTGCATTCCAAGAAAGTCGATGTTGGACTCGGCCATAACCATTTTTTGAGCTAAGAGCATAATTCCATATTGCATGACAATAGTTTGAAACTGTTGAAGAAGCTAGATGTGTTCCTCTCATTTGATGAGAATAGAAAGATATCGTCGATATATATCAAGACCATATGGAGGAATGGCTTGAATATACGGAGAATCGCCTGTTAGAATAGTGATGGTGCAATTTTGAGGCCAAAAGGTAAGACGTTCCATTGAAGATGTCGATTTAGTAGATAAAATGCAGTTTTGTACCTTTCTTCAGGGTGAAGACTAAGTTACCAAAATCTAGATTTAAGATCGAATTTTGAAAATGTTGTTGCTCCTTGAAGGTGTTAAAGAAGCGCATTTTTGTTTGGTAGTGAAAATTTGATATATTGCAGGTATTGATTTAGCGGTTTATAGTCAATGACTAATATGAGCTTTCCTCTTGCTTGTTCAACACGGTTGTTGACATAGAACGCTTTGCATGCCCATAGAGAATTTGTGCTAAAACTATTCCTTGTCCAACCGGCTGATAGCATTCGTAAGTGGCATTCTTGCATGGCTTGCTTTCATCGTGGTGGTGTGAACATTTTTTTTGAATAACCATAGCGGATTCTTACATTTTGGGAGGAAATCTGTGTGGGATTCTGCACACGATGTTGTTGTCATTTCTTCTTTGATTTTGGTGAATTCTTAAGAGGTTAATTATTAAATTGCGAATAAACGCATGATTAGTGAAAGCTTTGTAGAGATTTATCCATCTTATTCTTCGTGGTTCGATTGAAATATCGAAGGCTTTTTGAATGCGTAGTATAAATCTCATCCCAGTATTAGATCCTTTCTAGGTGCAGTTGAACCAAGTACTTCGGTAGTGATGTGGCATCCGCGAAAAAGTTTAATTGTAATTGGTTCTGACCTGGGCTTGATGGTCAATGATCCAGAGTTACACGAAACTCGTGTTGATGAGGTAACCACATAGACGATGGAAAAAAAATTGGATTCATTATTGTTGTATGATTTTCGGTCTCTATGAATGCAATGGCATGAACTGGGTCTTTTTGACAGGACAGATCGAAGATTGTCACTGGTAAATGTGGGGTTTGTATCTCGTCATGTCGTGGTATTTTTGTGGTTTTGAAATAACATTCGTCGTTTTCATGGGAAGATGACTGATGAACTGTCATATTATGAGTAACCACAAATAGCATTGTTGTCGTTAGTATCATATGATAGAATTGACTCCAGGTCATGGCCGTTGAGGTCGATATCCGGTGCGATTTTGGATATTGAGTTGATCAAATAATGTTTTCTCTTTGCAGATTTGTTCGGACAATTTTTTGCAAAGTGTCCTTCTTCCCGACATAGATAACATTTTGATGCTTTTTTGAAGCTTTGTTTCTTTCGAAAAAACTTCTTACGCCTGAATTTGGTTGAGTGCTTGGAGAATCGTTTTTTGAATCTCCAACAGTTTTTATGTGTACTGCAAAAGCAAGATTACTTAGATTTTGAACACTTGATTGATAGATCTGGTCTGACACAAATCTTGGATAGTTGCTTCGATTTATCCATGAACTCCATCAAAAACTCCTTTTGTTTGCAGAGATTGTCGAGTGTTCTGAAATTGCATTGTTAGATTTGACCGATGGAAATTTCTTTGATGGTTTGTCTTTGATCTCTAATGTATAATTTAGTATTTTGACTAAGATAGTCATCTATGGAAGAGAGAAATACGTGCTTTAAATTTGGATTGTTGAGGCCATTGAGGGCGTACTACCTTCATGCTTGCCTCTCAAAGTATTTTGCAAGGTCACTTTTTCTTAACAAGCAACATTTTGCTAAGAATAATTCTTCTTGTATTTGCTTTTTTTGGTAGGTAGGCGTACCGATGAATTTTTTGTGAATTTTTCCTTAAAACAACGGTATAATTGTTTGATAGACTTCTTGTTGTCTGTATACACCGAATGAATTCCACCATTCTGTAAGTGCACCAGATAGTCTTGCAGTGAATTGTTGGATCACCAAATGCAATGGAGATGTGTTGGCCTCTAAATTCATTCATGCATGAAATTCGTCTAAACGATCATTCCACTTGTCGAAGGGAATGTCATCAAACGTAAAGAACATTATCTTTGACGCAAAATGTTTATTTGGCATCTCTTGTCTAGGAGGTACATAGTTCATTTGTTCATTGCTTAAGCAGACTTCGTTGATATTTGGCTCTTTCTTCGGAGTGTTTGATCCATTTTTTATCACAAACTATCTTGGTAAAGATTTTTCATCTAAATCGGTTTTATAGTCACTGGAGCTTGTGTTGGAGAGGTGACTATCTTTGCAATTGGTTGTGAAGGCTGAGAATCTTCTTGAATTGATGGCGATTGATCATATAGTTTTGGGGTTTTGCCAAGAGTATCAAGCAGGCTAACCATCAAAAATTCGATAATTTCAATGTTTTTATCTTTCTTCTCATTGTCATCGACAGATTTGTAATTGGAGGATGACGTAAGAGTCAGTATCTTAGTTGGGTTGACTTGGAATTCTGATTTTTTTTGTATCTGAGGCTTTGGTCGAGACGGTGTAGTCTTCGGATAACTGATTGACGTTGAGCCATAGCGAGATATAAAAATTTCATCAGAGGATGAAAACCAGGGAGTGGAGATCTCAACTTTTGAGTTTGATAACCCGAGAGTATGATCCCTTATACATAGGCATCCCTGATGACGTACTTCCAAAAGGATTGAAGTATGCATTTGTCTGTCGTTGATTATGAATCATGCTTTATAGGCTCCTTTGGAGATTTTTAATTATTTTTTTAGGCTAGCAGTCTCTGCTTCTTTATTACGGAATTGAGTTGTATCTACCACCATGTGTTGCACCATGGACATCATTTCTTGATGGAAATTGTTACGTCGTCTGTGTATTTCGGTTATTGAACCTTGAAGGTTGTATAACTTTTTATTGTAACCTTCCGCTATCATGAGAGAGAATTTTTGGGATGTGAGCGATGTTATCCTTGACAAAATCTTCTCATGGAGGGAAATCAGAAAAATCATTTGGATTTACCATCATGATTTTTTGTTTTGGTTTGTCCCTTCTGTCGGAATATTAGACTATAAAGTCATACTTTCTTTCGCCAAGTGGACCGACCGAAGTATCTGCTTCGAGATATCTTTTATACAGCAGATCCTGCTTCTTCCGTCGACGTCTACGAATATCTTCGTCGGATTCATGGTTTGCTTCTTGGCAAGCAGTACAAGAGCAAACATCAAAGTACTGGTGGCCATTTTCATCCATAAATAGATAGACAATTGTTCCATCTTGACGAAAAGAGATTGGTTTGGGAACTTATGGTTTTTATGGAACGTAGTAGTCTCGTTCATCAATTTGTATCGCAAACTAAGTGAACAATTACTTTTGAAATGATGATGATCGAGGTTTTTCAAATTTTATCTCGTTTGTTCCATCGTTTCAAGAATGAAAGATGACTTCTGATGTTGAAGTTTTTCATAACTCGTCACCCATGATTTTGGTAGTTGGCGTAGTAGTTCTTCACGAGATATTTGTCGGGAAATCTGTATTGAGTTGGGTGCTTGAGAAGCGGATAAAACTTCGAGGTATATTGCTTTATCGGATGCAGGGTGGCTACTACTTTTTTTCTTGCATAGGTGCTCCGATCAATTGAAGCTGAACATTAAGTGTCTTCAATAGATTTAGGTCTTGTAGCGAAATATTAAATTTTGGAAACAATGTAAAGAATATTGTTCATGCATTTAATGTCGTTTGAACCGTTCTGATGTAGGCTTGTTGATATGACTTTAATCGAGAGTCGATTAAAAATATGTGGGCAATGATTGGTAGTCTTTTTCTTGCATGTAAGGTCGGACCAATTCTTACTACACCAAAGTGAAAGTGAGTATAGTCTTGTTGTTGTCATATTCTAGATAGATTCTCTGGGATATTAAGAGAGATGAATTGTTCTTCTTCTATGAAGAGAATTTGGTAGGATGAAAAATTGTTGGACTGTACATACTCCATTACTCTACGGTTGGAGGATGGTTTGATGAGTTCACAAACACCTCTAACTGAAAAGACGCTAAACTTTTTTCGCAAAGTATTTGTATGGATTGATAAGAGTAAAGGTAGTTTTGAGTAGTTAATCACCCGGAATATACTAGATTTCATACAAGAAATTAATATTTGAGGAGGAAAAACGGTTTTTGATTTTTAAGGAATGTGAAGATTGCAAATTGAAAATCGATGAATGAAAAATTTGAAATAAATATTTTTGAGAGATGTTTTTTAGAATTCTTAAAACAATCAATCAAAAATAATGATTTTATAAACCATAATTGCAAGTCTGAAACATGGATTTAAAAATAATTAACAATTTTCTAACATTGTATCTATAATTACTTTAGAACCAAATAAAACACTACTGAATATATTTGATTTTTTAATTATTTTAAAATAAATCTGAGTAATTTAGATTTAAAATATTTAAGTAAAATAGAGTAGTTTAGTTACTTCGGTTAAAATCCAAATCCATCTAGATCCACAAGCACCCGATTCAAACCTGATCTAATTTTTTTTAATATCCGAATGAAACTATTTTTCAAAATCCAAAAAACTATACCTAAATAAGTCGTATCCATATATCCGAATGCCTAGGCATGCCTAGTTGAGCATGACCATTCTACTATCAAATTCCAAGAATAAGCATATTGCCACACAATCACAATACCAATAATAATATATAACTCTATGCAAGAAAGTTTTACCCGAAGATCAGAGCCATCAAATGTCTGCGAAAAGTCTGTACTCAAGAATAGCAGCATAGTAATATCAGCCATCAAGTTGCTGCCACCAACAAACAGACTGACATAAGAAAGTTTGGAACATGTAAGATGAAGCACCACATAAAACATAGAAAAAGCATTGTATCTTCAGAAAAGAGATGTTCACATAACAGTGGATACTCAATAACCAGATAAGGATTTAGTGGTTGATGCCCTTCTTTGCTTTCAGTGACTCGAGTGCTTTGTTTCGCAACTCAATCTCAAGCCTCTTTGGATCCGACTCCTCCCCATTTTTACTCTTAGGACGTATCTCAGCTTCACCCTCTGAAGAATCAGAATACTCTCGATTCTTAAGTTTCAGCTTCTCACCCCGACGTTCTTCCCTTTTACGACGTCTTTCCTCTCGCCTGCGTTTCTTCTCCTCCTTTTTCGTTTTCTTTTCCTCCTTCCTTCTCCTTTTAGCTTCCTTCCTATCTTCTAGGTCAGAGTCAGAACTGCCATTACTATCTGAGGCTGCTTCCTCCCTCTCAGATCTTTTAGTCTTTCTTCTCTTTTTATCATCCTTAGAATCAGAATAAAGTTTTGCATCCAGGTCGCTGTTATCCTCTTTCTCAACTTGCTCACTGACTTTCACTTTATTTGAAGGAGGCTGTCTCTTTCCTTCCACATTTTCAACTCTACCGGAGTCCTTATCTGAAACTGAGGACATCTGTGAACCGTGCATTCTGTGACTATAACGTCTCTCTGACAAGTTTTCACTATTAACAAGTTGAATAGACAAACGTTTAGCATACCATAAAATATTAAGTTAAGAGATTATCATATAAAAAAAAGAACAAAATGCACCTCTTTCTCTCTTGCTCCTTCGCATGTTCAGCACGTCCAACTTCTTGTACCATCTCTGGTAATTGTTTCCTCTTATCAGAATCAGGCGACTGCACATAAGTTTTCTTAGACAGCTTGGATTTTTGTTCCCTATCCTCTCTACAGGCAATAGAGAGATGGCAAAGGAGTTAACAACGATTGATAAGAAGAATCCGCACGTAACTTAAAACAGTTTATAGCACATTAATAAGCCTTCACCAAAATAAAATGGTGAAAGGATTCACCAAAAGCATACCTATCTCGCACTTCAGATGGATGTCCCGGAGATCTTCTGTCCCTCTGGTGTTTTCTTCCACTAGGTGAAGGAGATCTACGGCGAATAGGAGGGGAGGTCGACTTAGACGAAGATCTGCTCCAAGATGGAGACCGTCTCCTTCGGCTGTCATCAGGTGATCGTGAAGCAGATGGAGATCTACGACTTCGCCGGTTGACAGGTTTTGGTGATCTACGCCGAACAGGAGAGCGCACTTTTTGATGTCGAGAGGGAGGAGATCTACCTCGACCTCTGACAGGTGACATAGATCCACCCTGCTTGTCACGTGAAGGGGATTTTGCCACAGCACGTCCAGCTGGAGACAGGGAGCCTCGCTCTTTGGCAGGTGTCAGTGACCTGCGCCTTCTAACAGGTGGAGATGGTAACCCATTTTTCCTACCAGGAGGGGACAATGAACTTGGTGATTTAATATGATTGGCTGACTGAGGTCCTCCTAGCCTCATTGGTGATGGTGATCCTGCACGCCTAGGAGGTGGTGAAGGCAACCTTTGCCCAGCGGGTGGTGAAGGCAATCTTGGCCTAGCGGGTGGAGAGGGCAACCTTTGACCAGCGGGTGCCCTGCGACTACCCACTAGTGTTGGAGATCTCCCTGGTGAATCAGACCTTTCCCGCTTAGCCAGTGGTGATCGTGACCGTGATCTGTTACGCCTGTAGAGTGGAGATGGAGACCTGCGCCGTCTAGCTACAGGTGAAGGAGACCTACGCCGCCTAAATGGCAATGGGGACCGCTGACGCCTAGCAGGCGGTGATGGTGACCTGCGTCTCCTAGCAGGCGGTGATGGTGACCTGCGTCTCCTAGCAGGCGGTGATGGTGACCTGCGTCTCCTAGCAGGAGGGGATGGTGATCTGCGTCTCCTAGCAGGAGGGGATGGTGACCTACGACGCCTTGACGGGGGTGATGACTGGCGGCGTCTCTCAGGTGTAGATACACGGCGGCGCCTTTGTGGTGATGGTGACCTGTGACGTCTAATAGGTGACCGCGACCTGCTTCCATAAGGAGAACGTATCCTACGCCGCCGAGGAGACAGAGACCTACTCAAGGAACGTGACCTCGATCGACGCCTTGAATACGATGGTCTCCGCTTTCTAGGTGAGATGGAGGCATCTGATGATCGAGACAAGCTCCTTGATTTCCGTCCACTGTTGTACAAGACCAGTATTAGCAAAAACTGCACTTGTTTATACAGAAAATAATAGATAAATAACTAACGCGTTGAAAATCAGAGGCTGCAATTTCATTGGATTCAGGAAAAATAATTACAGAAGGCACATACCCAGAATAACTTCTTGATCCTGAATTTGTTTTGCTGATCGACCTCGAACGTGAACCTCTGCAAGGAAACGAATTAGTTAGACTCACATATGCTAAAATGCTAGACTAAATCAAGATTAAAAGGACATATTCCCAGACTCCAAGTACACACAATGAATGATAAAGAACACAGAGCATAAACTTATGAAGTAAAACTTGAGGTGCAATATCTAACTTCAATAAGATAACACAAGATAGGTAATGGAAACATAGGCATTAAGAGAACCCTACCTTCTCCTTTCATTGACTCCATCTTTCTGATCCTCTGGAGTATCTCTTGAAGGTTTTGCCTCCATGCCATTGGTCACCTTCTGTTCAACGCCGCCGTCCTACAGTAGTTTGAGGTAAAGCTTATGAACCCTTATAATTGCAGAAGCTCTAAATAACATGAAAAGAACAGGCGTTAAGAAACCAAAGGAACATCTATAAAGACTGAAACTCTAGCATGAACAAGTTAGTCTTACAATTTTCCCCAGTTTGTCATCCTCATAGCTCTTATGTTCAATCTCCTTCCTCCTCCCAATTTCATTAACTAACTGATTGTTCTGATCTGCTTTTTTGATTGCTTCTTCCTGCCACACAAAAGGAAAGAAAAGTCAGTCACCATCATCAAAATTCAAACTTGCCTAGTAGAATACCTGTATCTTCTTGGTTTCAGCTACTCTAGCATCAAGAAACTGCTGTGGAATACCACTAGAATTACTCTGTGCGCTGAGAAGAAGTGTCCAGAGCTCTTTCATGAACTTGACAGTATTTTTCTCCATGAAGCCAGTGATAGCTATCTGAATCTCCTTACCGTTAACGACCTTCTTATCAAGAAGACCGTATATGAAGTTGATGAGGACTTCATCTTCAAAACCAAGAAGCTCAGTGACCCTAGTCGCAATCCAAGGCTTCATAACATCCATCTTCACCTTGCTCACATCAACCTGAGCAGAGGACATCACAATTAAGCCTTAACCAATCCGATTCGATTTAGAAGAGTAGAGAAAACTGACCAGATTCTCCAGCTCCGAGGCGAATTTCTGGCTCTTCATCAACTTGGCTTGCTTGTTAGAGAACCGAGTGTCCTGCTCAGCGGAAGTACCCTGCAACTCGAAATCAAAAGAGAGAAGGAATCAGAAAACAAAGCGAATTGCGTCGATCTGGATCTAAGAAGATGGGATCAATCGCAGTAGAAGATGATCGAGGATTCACCCGGAAGAACCCGCCAGACATCTTTTAGGGTTTGTGGAAGCGATTCTTTCTTCCCTATGATGAAGAAAGATGGAAGCTTCAGACTTCAGAGCGATGTTTAGACTTTGCTAAAGTGGCTTGGGAGTTTCTACGAACCCTAAAACTCTACTGAACTTTTGTTTTCCATTTTTACCCTCATATTTGTATTTATATCACTTTGGAGGACATCATATAACGTAACAAAATTATCAGATTCTGAGCTGAAGAAAGGAATAGAAGCCCAGGCCCATACTAGTGTGAACATACGTCAAAGTATCACTTCCCACCATAGTCGTCGGATCCATACCTAAAATCAGATACCTAATTTATTTGCAGGGCCGGCTCATGGTTTAAAAACTCTTGGACAAAAAAAAAATTAGACCCTTTAATAATTAAAAATACAATTTTACCATTTTTAAAAAACTTATTTATTTAGAATGTTCTAAAATTTAGATATTAAAACATATAAAATATAAAAAAATAGAAATACATATATATTTATTTTTGTTCTTAATAAGAATTTTTATTTTTTCAAAAAAAAACATTTAAAAAAAATTAGATCCCTAATATCATAGATTCTGAGACGGTAGCATTGCTCGCATTTGTAATTGAGCCGGCACTAGTTATTTGATTGTATAATTCAACACCTAACTATTAACAAATTTAAAAGTAATATCTAAACTTAAAATAAAAAAATTTCAAGTGTATATGACTGACAGCGTGTTGGTAAAATACTTACGTGGAATGGTATATAGCAGAAAATAGTTGATTAATACCTAAACTAGAGTCATATCATTTGATCAATACATAAACTATTTGAGTATATGATTCAATATCTGAAGCAATGAAAATTTTGAAGGTAAACATAAACTTAGAATAAAAGGATTTTAAGTACTTCTAACTAACATTATGTCAAGTAAACAGTAATCTTTGTATGTGATATGTTGTCATGCTAAGTCAATTTTGTTTAAACAAAACGACGTCATTTCTACCAGTGAAAAAACACACTTAACGAGCATCGAACCTATATATATCATAGGTAAATATTACATCATTAACAATTTATACATATAGAATCGTTGTTTATATGTGTAAATAAAAGCTATATAATCTTTTAATTTCACGCCTATCTTCCTCAATAGGTCTTCAAAATACCTACAATCATACTTTTTGACCCAAGTTTCATTCAAACTCAGAGATTCAATGAATCATACCATAAAGTAAATAAAAACTAGGGTTTCAAATCAAGAACTAACCAATATGAGCTCAAGATGGCTCCCACAATCCAAAGTCGAACAAAAAATAGGTTTTTGAATGTGAACTCGACCTCGATCATGATACAAAATATGGAGATTCACAAATTGGAGAGATTGTAAATGAATCATGAAGCCAAGTTCAAAGCTTTGAAGGTTTTCCAAAGAAGAGAAAAACTAGAGAGCGAAAGATTGATACAGAGGAATGAACGAAAGAGATGAGGGTGAGAGATTGATTTGAATCTTATTTGGTTAAAATCTTTTTGCATATATAAACAATGATTCTTGACAAGCATAAGTGACTAATGATGTAATTAAGACCTCAAAACCCAGGTTCGACACTAGGTAGTGTGTGTTTTTATTCGATTGAAATGACGTCGTTTTGTTTAAAATAAACTTATTTGGCTATAAATCTTTCCACTTAACATATTATCGACATGATGTCGATTGTAGGCACTTAAGATCTTTTTATTTACATGTATTAATTTCTATTTTTAATTAGTTCAAGTACTGAATCGAACAGTCAAATAGTTTATGTATCGAATAGATACGAATATACCTTCGTTCAAACACTAATCGGTCATTAGTTGCATGTCACTGGCAAATATTACAGTTTAGTTGATACGATGTCGGTCATATGCACTTAAATTTTTTTATTATATGTTTAGATATTAACTTTAATTTTTTATTAATTCAGGTATTGAATCGCATAGTCAAATACTTTGGATATCCATTAGACGATATGACCTTAGTTCATGTACTAATTGGTCATTTACCCCTATTTAGACTTTTTGAAATGATTCTCCTCCTACACGGCATGGCTAAAGATGTACATATATAAAGATATATAAATATATAAATGAAATAAAATATTCTTTTAAAAGTTCTAATATAAATCTTCAAGTATGTGAAAGACCATACATGTTCTGTGACAGACCGGATAGCTCAGCGGAAACGAAGTGCTCCAAAGTATATTGCTAGTTTTTTCTTAAATCGTGTTGGAAACATTGATGGGTTAACTCTGCAGCATATCAAAGATGCAATGAAAAAAATGTTTGGCATGAATCTAGATTACACTACTTCATACCGAGCATTTGTAAATGCTCAAGAATTGGTGAGAGGTTCAGTAGAAGATGGGTATAAGCAGCTTCCTTCATATTTGGAGCAAATCTCGTTAGCAAATATGGGTTATATTTCACAAGTATAGAGCTTGATTCTAAGAGTAAATTAAGTATCTATTTATATCCTTTGGAGCTTCTATAGTTGGGTATCAGTATCAGAGAAGGGTAATTGTGATGGATGAAACTCACCTAAGTGGAAAGTATGGATGTGTTATGTTAGTTGCAGTTGCACAATATGGTAATTTTCAGATATTTTCATTGGATTTTGGAATCATTGATGCTAAAAACAATGAATCTTTGGAATGGTTTTTCACAAAATTGAGGAGTTGTATTTTTTATGAATATTCCCTGGTGATAGTCTCGGACCAGTACACATCCATTAAATATGCATGTGATAAGGTGTTTTCTTGGGCGACTCGAAGAATCTGTTATTATCACCTACAACAAAACATTATCCAAAAGTATAAGAGAAAACATCTCTTGTATTTGGTGAAAGGTGCTGCCTATGCTTATACTCATTATGATTAACCGGTACATGGAGGAGATACAGAGTGCGAACCCTGATCTTGCAACATATTTAGAGGAAGCCGACGCGACTTTATGGTCACAGATTCATCGTCAAGGAGAAAGGTACAACATAAAAATGAGCAACATTGTTGAGTCAATTAATTCTGCACTCAAACGAGCTAGAGGATTTCCAATACCATTCATTTTGGAGTTTATAAGGGAGAAGCTAGGAATGTGATATTGGAAAAGGAGAGAAGATGCTTTGACTCTCACAACTAAACATAGTCGGAGAGTTGAAGTCTTATTGGCGGTTCGTTCGGAAACAACGGCTCCGATGAGTGTTCAACCAATTGATGGATGGCGGTTCTTTGTGAGAGGTGGTAAATAGGAATGTGTTGTTGATTTGGAACATCGAAAGTGTGATTGTGGTGTCTTTGCAATTGAAAAAATATTTTGTCCTCATGCTATAACAGTTATAATATTTTCTGGTGTGGATGTCGCCACCCTCGTTAGTCTGCATTACTCAAAAGATTTTTTGTTCGTAGGATACTCACATAATATATATCTTTGTGTTGGAGAAGTTGAGGCACGTAAATGCCTTCCTCCAGAACAAAAGTGTGGTCCAGGAAGACAAAAAAAGTCAAGATGGCAATCTTGGTTGGAGCTATCCAGGTTGAAAGGACGCAAACCCTGGAAGTAACACATGGAGTATAGGTGCTCAAACTGCCAAGAAACTGGTCATAAGCGCCCACATTGTACCAACTGATCGGGCGAGAAGACTTTCGTGAAAGTCTTTTGTTAAGTCTTCTGGTGAGAAAAATTCTGTGAAAGTCTTCTGTTACGTCTTCTGGAAAAGTTTTCTATTAAGTCTTCTAGCGTGTCTTCTATTAAGTCTTATGTTAAGTGTTATGTTAAGTCTTCTAGGATTTCTTCTATTAAGTCTTCTATTAAGGGATTGTGTTTTTTTTTTTTGAACTTATCATATTCGTCTTACATAAAAGTAAATCGTTCATTACAACAAAGTCATTGTTCATTACAACAAAGTCAACCTAAGTTAAATAATTACATATTAAGTCATCCTAAGTCATTACAAACAAATAATTACATACTAAGTCATCCATACGTATCCAAGTCCTTATAGTAGGATGACTTATCTTCGATGTCTTTGAACCCAGGAGTCTCGTGATATGTATCATGCGCCATCTTCTTCCAAATAGGTTTCACGTTCTTATCACAAAAGACAGCAGGAAACGAAGTCATGCCAAGAGCATGACAGTCGATGTACTTCAAGGCATACACACCAGAATCACCAGCTCGGCACTGTGGTACTCCAACTGTCGCTCTCTCATACGTGAATGACTCCAGTGAGTATTTGATACGTTCTTCGTCGGAGGAAGCGCACTCAACAAATAAATAAAGGACCATAGTGAAAAAAGCTTCATTACCTCATCGAGTTATGCAGGTGATATATGTTTCACAATGATGTCTGAGACTACTATGTGCCTCATAGGGATCGATATCCAGATAGCAATCTAATGATCATTTTTGAAGTTCACAAGCGCATATATATCATCAACATCTACATCCCAAATCTTATTAGAAGCACAAAATGTTGGTACTATGCCTGCATAAAGATCCCACGATCCGCCAGGCAGTTTTCATCCTAAATTGTTGTGATCGGGCGTCGAGCTCTTAAATTTCCCGTACTTATCCCTCACAATACGTGAAAATACATGATCAAGAAAGCAAATTCTTTCGCTCCTAAAATGATTGGGTTGTTTGTGTACTGAAACCTTAGAACATTGATATAAGCATCCATATGATGCAACCAAAAAACAAAACAAGACGTGAAGTCGTCCTAATAGAATACTTACTGGGAAGTGTTCTAATGAGACGACTTCGCAGAAGACTTTCCGGAAGACTTACATGTAAGTTTTCTGCGAAGTCGTCCCAATAGAAGACTTACTGGTAAGTCTTATAGTGAGACGACTTAGCAGAAGACTTTTACGTTTGACTTACCATGTCAAGGAGTCATGCTAGGAGGATTCGGATAACTTGATATCAATAACTTAGACAACTCTTTTGTTTACGCTCCATAAATTTTCTCCAATTTCTGCAAACGCAAAAAGTAGATAAGAATTAGCAATCATTTTCTGTAGACTAATAAACAACAAAAGTATCACTTACAGATCTTTTTCAGGCATTCCGTAAGCGCTTTGCTCAACTGCTTGTCTGGGAGTGCAAAAGGATCATATCCATGACTAACCTTAGTGTTTGGGATGATCACTTTGGATGTGCTATTCCCCTGAAAAGAAGATTGTTGTGAGGCAGCAAGCCTCTGAACGAGGCTCTGCAGATGCCTTTATACGAACTTTCTTTGAAGGTCTCTCAATATCTTCTTCTCTCACAATAAGACTCTTCACAGAACTCTCTTCCTTCACGTACACAACGTGCGTCTTTGGATTGGTCTATGGGTTGATACCAACGTCTTCCCAGCAATTCATGGTCCACTTCCAACTAGGCGGAGCATTAAACATGACTTGAATAATGTTCTCGACGGTCACATCCTCTCTATCATTATCATATTTTGGAAATATTTCTTAGATGTCCTTCTCAACATAGTTGATCACGTGAGTCTGCATTATATAAAAATATCAAATTGGATATTTGACGGATTAGAAATATAGAAGACTTATATGTAGTCATCTATAAAGATTTCTCACCAGAAGACTTACAGTTCGGGCTAAATCCCAAAGAAAGCTAGAAAGCGTTGTTTGATAAGCTTGTGTAGTATTAGGTAGTTGGTTAGGTAAAGGCTGACCAAGCCGATGATGCTTAGCTGGTCTTTTCGGACGATCAGACACACCGGGACTGAGACACGGCCCGGACTCCCACGGGGGGCAGCAGTGGGGAATCTTGGACAATGGGCGCAAGCCTGATCCAGCAATATTGCGTGAGTGAAGAACGGCAATTCCGGTCGTAAAGCTCTTTCGTCGAGTGTAAGTCTTCTGGTAAGTCTTCTGGTAAATATTATGGTAAGAAATCTTTATAGATGACTTACATATAAGGTGTATTATTTTGGGAAATTATCTATCTGCTGATAGCGTCTTTAAAATATTTGCGTCCTTTGCTACCCTTGAATATCAAAAAAGGTGGAGACGGTTTGTTTGGTATGGAATTCCTATAATTAGCACCTAATTCTTGCAGAGAATGGTAGATCCCCACCTGGAGAACCCATCGACAATATAAGACTTTATGAAATATTTTAGCCTTAAAGAGTCCATCAGCACCTTAAACGCCACTCTCCCCAATGGATAGTTATCGAATTTCTCCAAATCCATGACGAGCCTTGCAAGACTAGCTCGTGTTGCGGTTGAGTACTTCCTCCCCTCAATGAATCCACTGAAGATGGCTAGGTATCCCAGCCACATGCGATCATCCCGAGACCACTCTTGGTATCTCTGACATGCCCTTATTATTTGTTCTAAACTTGGACCATCATCGACGGAAACACCAAATTTGCTCCCAGAAAGAAACCATCTCCTTTGAAACCTCACATCTCCTTTGAAACCTCACATCTCAGACTTTCAAGGTTCTCAATGTAATCGCAGTTGAGACCAGTGAGGTGTTCAAATTCTATCAGTGAAAACCTCACTGGATCTGCACCAACCAGACTCAAAGCTCATACTTTTTCTTGATGTTGAGCTGGAAATAGAGCATATAATGAACCAGCATTGATGCCCAACCAAAATTCAACTCCTTAAACTTTAGGAAGACTCTCAATCTTGATTTCTTAAGCTCCTCGTATTCATCATCATGTAGAGCATCTCTTACAGTAGAAAACAACTTGGAGTCATCTGTATGGTATGATATGCTTTTGATTGGAAAAGGCTCTTCCCCTAAGATAAACATCCTCTTCGGGAGTTCTAGTGAATCTTTTTTTTCAGTCTGCAAAACAATTAAAAACCAACATCTCATTCACAAACCAAACACAATTACTGGAAGACTTCCTAAAATACTTCTAGTTAATATTATCTAAGAAGCCTACTGGAAGACTTCCTCGAAGAGTTCCATAAAGTCTAGATGAACATATTGAAGAACTTACAGTCGGAAACGAAGCAGTGAAGTTATGGTCGGCAACGACAGCAGCGGCTAACAAATCTACAAAACTCGAAGTAAAATAAAAAGTCAAACTATCACGTTTAGGGTTTAACTACGGTGAAACTTCGTAAAGGTTCGCCTTTAGTCAAAAACTGAACTCGACACCAAATAGGAAGAACTTACAAGCAGCAGAGCTCAACGACAACAATAACAGAACACGAACAGATTCGGATCTGAAAAAAAAAGAAGCGGGTTAGTTTAATCTCATGAAATATTATTCTGACATGAAAGATAAAGGAGATTCGATGAAACAAAAAGATTAGCAGCGGTGAAAAACGACGGAGAACAAGAAACATCAGAAATCATCTTCGGTATCGCCTTTAGAGAGAAACGGCTAGGTTCCGTGGTTTACTAGCAAATAATGAAATTAATTAAAAAAAGTTAAAAAAAATTATTTATGTGTCCGGTAAAACATCCGGTTAGGTTAACTGAAAATTGGTAAAATTCATAACCGGTTCGGCGTAGAAGACTTATGAGAAAGTATTCTGGCAAAAAATAAGCGAGAAAACTTACGGGGAAGTCTCCTACACCCTACTACGACGAGAAGACATGTAAGTCTTCTAGCGTAATATGTTTTAGTTGACTTAAGTCTTCTAATATCCTAAACAAAATAACAAACTAAATATCAGTAAACACTTCACTAAACTTAAAATCAATTCGAAAATTGTTTAATATACACAAAACTAAACAAATATATGTAAAAAATAATTTTTCAAAAAAAATAGTTAAACTTTCAAAATCCAACCCTAAAGATATATACAATACTATAACAAATGTTTCCAAACCCTTGACCAAATAATTTTATGAGATGATACATTCACTCATCTATATTGAAAATAATTCAATTTTACTAGATTTTAATTTATATCATTTACAAATATTTATTCTTACATGATTTAGATTTCCCCCATAAAAAAAATATTTTTTATATAATTTATAAATTATTTTTAAGATTTATTAAACGAGAGACTTACAAAATCACAAAAGACTTTAAAAAATGGGAGACTTAAATAAGCTATAAAGGTAAAAACGCATACAATTTTTTTGTCATAAGAGGTCTGTTGTAATTTCATCACCATTTTAAATTACTTTTACATTTGATTGATGTTTGTGTACACTTTTACATTTGAATTCAAGTTTTAAGTTAGTTTTGACAATTTACCCGTTTTTAAATGGTCTTTAAAGTTATTCAACTATATATTTTAGTGGTGTTTTAGGTATAAGATAAAAATTAAACCCATTTAAATTTGTCTCATTTATGTTTATGCGCATCTATTATTTTTCTAATCGATAAAACAAAGATCTAGCCCAAATCTTATTCTTGTGCAAGCAATTCATTTAATCCATCTGATTGTGAGTATTGGTTCTGTTCTCAAGAAACTCATTGCCGCCAATTTACTTCCAGAACGTATTACAGATTTTTGGTAATCAAAATACCTTATTTGTTATCCACTCTTTTCCTGCTAAGAACAAGACACCAATCTTAACTTGCAGTTAAAACATTCCTAATTAAATTCAATGATCCCATGCTGTCAAATGAGATAAAAGAAAATGTAGTGTCTCATTTAACCAAAATTAAACATCGAATGCAACATCTTAATTGTAGTTACCAAATATTCAAAAAAGTAGAGGAGACAGATAAAGTTAGAATATAAAGCCAAGTGAAGATTATTCTAACGATCGTTGTCTTATGTTGCTTGAAAGGAATGGATGAATTGGGTGAAGTGTCAAAGAGAGAGTCTTCCAGGAGACTGTGAAGATCCTCCTTAAGCTTAGAACCACTCAACACTCTCTTTTTGTTGGAACATATGTTTTCAAACAACCAACAGGCAACGTCCCATGTACTTATTATTATTTAAATTAAATTTTTCCCTGTTTAGTATAATTAACTACACTACTCATTACATTGTTTAGTATCCTTAACTTGGTCTAACCACATAAATATAACTATAGTTTTGAAGTTTTCATATTTTGAAATGAAATACATATTTTGGATAATGGAAGAGAGATTATTCGTTCCAAATATGTCTCACTTGAAAAGCGAGAAAATTAAATCTTTGGATGTATTAGTTCCTAAATTAAAATTTGATATGAATTGGTGTAGTTTTGAATTTCCAATTTTGAATTGAATTAATAATCTGATTTATATGATATGATGTTTTAGTGAGTTGTTTGAGCAATATTCATTGTAGAAGTTTTTTTTGGTGTATTCATTGTAGAAGTTTATAATAAAACGAGAAAGTATTATTTAATTATTAATTACCAAAATAAAATTTGTTTAAAATTTAAAGTGTTCAAAAAAACGTTAGGCGCTAATCGGACGGTGACTTAATGTCTAATACCTAGAATGACAAGGCGAATGAGTAGATTATTAATTAAACATCTTAAACGTTTATAAATTATAACAATATACTAAATATATGTAATTTTAATATTAAATATCACTATTCACAAATAATAAATTTATATTATTTTATTTTCATACAAATATATACTATACTATATTAATTATTTTAATTTATAAATTATAAATTATATATTATTTAATATTACAATATTATAATTGTCTAGACAATTTAGAAAATAACCACCACTATCTTATAAAACCTAGGCGCTTAGTCGGTCACATAGAACGAGTTTTAGAACACTCGTTTTCATAATGAGTATACGATCTAGTTATACTAAAACATAAAAAAAAAAAATTGTTTGTTGAACTTGATGTTGAATTCTTTAGAAAGAGAAGTGTTTTTTAGCTACTATCTCGATTAGCTGTTTGTCACTAATTTTCTTTTTTCTAATTATCATTTTGTTGGTACACAAAATTATATGTAGAGCTATGGTTACCATTGTTTACGCACACAATTAGTTAACTTAGAATTCACTCGGACCGTCAACAATTGGACCAACTATAACATCAACACTAATCATCTTTTTTTTTTTTTTGAAACACCAACACTAATCATCTTATTCATCACTTATCTTAATAAACCACAAATCTATGTTTTTTCTTTACTTTTGTTACCAACCACTACTACCCTCCCATTTGCCTCTTTCCCTTATATAAAAACAACATTCGATTTCTATTTACACACCACCTGAGAGCTTCACCAGAAAACGATATAAAAAGAAAATCATACTTCTTACAAAAATGTTTTAAAATTTAAAACTAGATTTTCCCTTCAGTATTCAAATATATAGTATACATGGCTACGTGGGTTTTGCACTATCTTCTTGTTGCATTTCTGATCACCATAACTTACAGCATCGACACAGCATCTGCAGGAATCACGCGACACTATACCTTCCATGTAACTATAAATTAGTCTCAATTTGAGTCCATATGTATATATATATATATATATATATATATATATATATATATATTAGTTAAAATCTTTCTTTTTATGTTTTAATCACTTACTCCACTTCCCCTCTGGCAGATTCAACTTAAAAACATCACAAGATTATGCAAGACAAAAACAATCGTGGCAGTCAACGGAAAATTTCCAGGACCGAAGGTTACTGCAAGAGAAGGAGATAATCTACAGATCAAAGTTGTAAATCATGTATCCAATAACATTTCCATACACTGGTAAGTTACTAGTTGCTTATAGTCTTAACAGTGATTATAAAATTTTCAACTCTGTTTTAATTTTCTTTGAGCCTCAATAAATAAATGAATGTATAAAATTAGGCATGGGATCCGGCAGCTAAGGAGCGCATGGGCGGATGGACCGTCGTATGTGACACAATGTCCAATTCAGACCGGACAAAGTTATGTTTACAACTTCACCGTTATCGGACAAAGAGGAACCTTGTGGTGGCATGCACACATTCAGTGGCTGAGAGCCACCGTGTACGGGCCATTGATCATTCTCCCTAAACTCCACCAACCTTATCCTTTTCCCAAACCTTACAAACAAGTCCCTATAATATTTGGTAATTTTTCGTTTGAACACCTAATATATGACTCTTAAAACAAAAGAGTAGCGTTTTGTTTAAGGGATTCAACAGTTGATGATGTTTTAATTTGTGTATAGGTGAGTGGTTTAATGCTGATCCTCAAGCAGTTATACAGCAAGCTCTTCAGACTGGTGCAGGTCCAAATGCCTCTGATGCTCATACTTTTAATGGGTTACCTGGTCCATTATATAATTGCTCCACAAAAGGTAATTATCATATGTGAAGTTGTTAGGCCAAAACTAAAAGCCGATTTTAGTTTTGCAACATTTATATAATATTCATAAATTTGTTTTACAGATACATACAAGTTGGTTGTGAAACCTGGAAAGACATATCTACTACGACTGATCAATGCTGCACTCGATGATGAACTCTTCTTTACCATAGCCAATCATACATTGACAGTTGTCGAAGCTGACGCTAGCTACGTTAAACCATTCCAAACCAACATTGTGCTTCTTGGTCCGGGACAAACCACCAACGTTCTACTCAAAACCAAACCTATTTACCCGAATGCAACCTTCTACTTGCTAGCAAGACCTTACTTCACGGGCCAAGGAACAATCGATAATACAACCGTTGCAGGGATTCTAAAATACCATAACAAACCTACCTCAAACCATTTTAATTCTTCTAAAAACCTTCCTGTTATTAAACCTTCTCTACTTCCTATCAACAGTACGAGCTATGTAGCGAACTTTACAAAAATGTTTAGAAGTTTGGCGAATTCTAGATTCCCTGCAAACGTTCCAAAAACCGTGGACAAGAAGTTTTTCTTTGCGGTCGGTTTAGGAACAAACCCTTGTCCTAAAAACCAGACCTGCCAAGGACCAACTAATACAACAAAATTTGCAGCATCTATCAACAATGTGTCTTTCATCTTACCAAACACTACTTCTTTGTTACAATCATACTTTTCTGGGATGTCTAAGAAAGTTTTCACGACCAATTTTCCAAGTGCCCCTGTTTTCCCGTTTAATTACACGGGTATGCCACCAAACAACACAATGGTCTCAAGAGGGACCAAAGTCGTGGTCTTGAAGTACAACACAACTGTCGAATTGGTCTTGCAGGGCACTAGCATCTTGGGTATCGAGGCACACCCTATTCATCTTCATGGCTACAACTTTTATGTGGTAGGTCAAGGCTTTGGTAACTTTGACCCGACCCGTGACCCAAAACAGTATAACCTAGTTGACCCGGTTGAACGAAACACTATCAATGTCCCTTCTGGTGGTTGGGTTGCCATCCGTTTCCTCGCTGATAACCCTGGTAATGGTTTGTCTTTTTTTTAATTCTTGTTACAACATATATTATGCGGTTTTGATATAACTGAATGATAATTTTAATGTTTAATAAAACTGTAGATTCTTAATAGTTTTTGTTTGATGGTGTCAGGTGTGTGGTTCATGCATTGCCACATTGAGATTCATTTGAGTTGGGGTTTAACCATGGCTTGGGTGGTTCTGGATGGAGACCTTCCAAATCAGAAGCTCCCTCCTCCTCCCTCGGATTTCCCTAAATGTTGACTATGATCAATCCAACGCCTATGCCGTTGCCACATCACTTTTCCCTTCTTCTCGAATGATATTTTGTAAATTGTGCAATATGTTTACGTTTTCCTTTTATTTTTGTGTGTTTTTGATTCACCACCTGAGAATTCTGAGTTTTTTTTTTCTCCTTTCATATTGTAAAAAGATGAGTAAACTGAAAAGCTTTATTCTCTGTAATATTTTCTTTGTACACTATTTTGACGCAAAATGAATAATTATTATAATCAACGAAAAACTCAATTGGAAAAACTCTGTAACAGTCCTGATCATTTTTCATTATCTGGAAGTAAACATTTTTATTTATGATAGATGACTAAATATGAAGTCGTTGACAACTTTTCAATTGGATTCCTAAAGTGAAAAGATAGATTATTTATCATATCAAGTAGATAGCTGTTTATACATAATATAGTATTTTTATCTTAAGTTTTAATAAAATAAAACGTGGAAATGTATTGATGTTACATATTTATAATTTACAAAGAGAGAATCTTTCTTCATTCAAAGAAAATAACACATAAAGCAAAAAAAATACTACCACAAATTGTAAAATAAAAATAAAATAATAAGCAAAAACAAAATAGGAAAATTTGCTCAAATAAGCATCAAAAATAATTATTAACAAATAACTATAACAAATACAATGTTTGATATTATGTGTCTAATGTGTATTAATGATAATAGTATCCTTGTACATTTACCTTCAATGTTTTGTTTTGTTTTTGTTTTTCGACTATAGAGTAATCTAATCCTACGAAGAGTTTTAACCCAAAAGCTAACTCGGTGGAATTGAATCAATATAAATCATAACAAATGCATGGAAGACACTTAGCATCGCGTGCAAACTTGTCAGATTTTGTCTTTTTCTCCCTCGGAATATGTTAGTAATATGATCATAGGTGTGAGGATCAAGTCCTTGAATGATCTCCAACGATTGTGATGACGAAAATTTAGAATTCCCTATAGCTTCGGAGTGCTCAAAGTAACTATCCAAAGTGCCCACTTTGATGTTGTAGGAAAGCAAATAATGGATTAAGTTGATACTTCTAAGAGATGCGGAAATGGCTCCCAGACTATCAGGATTTGCTTTTAATGTAAGGATGAAGATCCAAAATACACTAGACAAGCTTTGATTAAACATGATTCATAGAATATTTTGATACAAAAAGTTTGATGATATTATTGAGGTTTTCAACCAGAATATAAAGAAAAGAAGACTGTACATGCACATCTTCTTGGAAACGAACAAGATAATTAAAGCAAACAAAGACTAAAGTTCAAATTTTAAAAGATAGGCTCCGCTCCTTCTTGTTGGACGAAAATATGATAGAAATGAGCTTAGTTTGGGCTCAATTTCATCAAGAGGCTTTTGTATAAGTGTTGTGTCCAAGCCTCATTAAAAACTTTGTTCAGAAAACCAAAAGGACAAAACCAAACCAAGGAAAAGAGTGCAAGTCACAACACCTTTCTTGATGAATGTCTTAGACAGCTTGAATCACAACCAGTGTGGTTGGATAAGCACATTCTAGACTGCCCTGGATGTGTGTAAGAGTTGATGAAGAGCTTGATGGAATCTCGCTTGCTTTGACCTAGTCATTGGACCAAGTGGTACGTCTAGATTCTTGTCCTTTGTCTCCTCAGGTTCAAGTTGTTCTTTAACTCCATCTTTATCTTCTTTAAGCTCCGTTTCAAGTTGTTCCATCTCCTTAGTTCCTTTGCTGGCCAAGATTATATCATCCTCTCCCACTTGAGAAGGATTTGACCTCAAATCCGCTTCTTCTTCATAATAAGGAACTAAATCAGTAACATTGAAGCTTGGGCTCACATTATATTTACCTTGCAGATCTAGTTGGTAGGCATTGTTTTTGATCTTTTTGATGATTTTGAAGGGGAACTATCTAAGAGGAGGTATGCAGGACCTTCAATATCGTTGGTCGATAGTGCTAAGACAATGTGGGGAAATATCCAGAGGAGGTTTTCGGTAAGCGACGATACACAGATTCATCAGCTACATGCTGATATTGCAGCCTGCAAGCAAAGTGGTGAAACCGTGGAAGAATATTTCAGTAAACTCAAAATCACGTGAGATGATCTTGCCGATATCGAAAAGGGTTTTGCGTGTTGTTGTGGAAGCGCAGAGTGTGCTTCAATGGTGAAGTATGAGAAGATACAAGAGAAAAATTGACTTCATAAATTCTTGATGGGACTTGACACCTCACGGTTTGGAACGACGAGATTGAATTTGTTGAGTAGACAGATGAAGCTAAACCTTGATTTTGTTTCTTCACAAATCATTCAAGAAGAGAGACATCTCAATGCTATGAGAATTTCCGATGATAAGACACCAATCGTGGGTTTTTCAGCAACGTCTTCATCCTCATGTACTCCAACCAATGTGATAAGTGGACAAGCAGCTGCGACGAGATTCACAAAATCACCAACAATATGTTCCCTCTGTGGAAAACAGGGACATATTCAACAAAATGTTTTAGGTTATTGGATATCCGGATTGGTGGGAAAAGAACAACTATAACGGAGGACGAGGCAAAGATAGAGGACCTTGAGGAAAGGATCAGAATTTTAAGGGAGAGGTCATGGTGGACGAGGCTTGGGGTTTCGTGCTTACAACACAACTCTCAGAATCTTCACAAGGCGTTTACCCTCGCGGAACAGGAATTCCAAACCTTACTCCAGACCAGTGGGCAACTCTTGATCAATTCATGAATAACCAAAAGCGTGTTCAAAACGAGAAACTTACGGGTAAGGAAGAAAAGTTACCTTTATTTGGAAAATATCTACCCTTTGACATCATTATAGATTCTGGAGCCTCACATCATATGACATGAGACATTAAGCTCCTTACAGAAGTAGAGAGTATTACACCATGTCCAATCTCTCTCCCAAATGGTCAGCTTGCTTGGGCAACCAGTCATGGAAATCTGAATCTCGGTGGTCATGCTAAGACATGTGTTCTTTGCACCTTGTTTATGCGTTACTCTCATCTCTGTTGCTCAGTTTGTTCGTGATGTTGCGAGTTTTTTGTTGTTTACCAAATTTTTTTGTGTGATACATGACCTCGTTTCGAAGACTTTGATTGGAGCGGGTAGAGAGCGTAACAGGGTTTTACTAGTTACGAAGGTGCAGTTGCAGTTCAAGCTGGTCGCGTGAGTTTAGCTTCAAGCAGGGATTTGTGGCATCATCGTATGGGACACCCATCTTCTAAAGTGCTTTCAGTGTTGGCACCGATTGGTGGTTTTTCAAATAGTTTGGGAGTTTTAGAACAATCATGTGGTGTTTTTCTTCGAGCCAAACAAACTCGGGACATGTTTTCTCCCAGTATTAATAAAGCAATGGATTCATTTGATTTAGTGCATTGTGATTTTTAAAGGCCTTATCGGGAACCATCAACTAATGGAGCAAGTTATTTTCTTACTATAGTTGATGACTACTCTCGTGCAGTCTGAACGATATTACTTTTAGACAAATCAGAAGCGCCAAATTCCCTGAAAACGTTATGTGTGTTTGTTACACAAAATTCCAGAAAAAAAAATAATAAGAACCGATAATGGGTCAGAGTTTCTATGCTTACGAAACTTCTTTGCAGTAGAAGGCATTGTGCATCAGACATCTTGTGTGGAAACTCCGCAACAAAATGGTCGAGTAAAGAGGAAACACATGCACATTTCAAATGTCACCATGGATTTACTATTCTAAGAGATTTGCCTAAGAAGTTCTGGGGTGAAAGTGTAATGACGGCCACCTTCCTGATCAACAGGACACATACAGTTATGTTGAAGAAAAAAAAACGCCATACGAACTGCTTTATGGGTTTCCTCCATCTTATGAGAATCTTCGAGTGTTTGACACTCTTTGTTATGCCAGACGCATATCTCGAAGTAAAGATAAATTTGATCCTCGGAGCTCTCGCTGAATATTCCTTGGATATCCTATGGGAAAAAAGGCTGGTTAGTATGCGATTTAGATACATATAAGGTGTTTTTTTTCTCGTGATGTTGTGTTTCACGAGAATATCTATCCAAATAAAAACAACTCTTCTACGGGAAAATTGTCTGACTTAGCTTCTGACCAATCACTTCCAAGGATAGTAGACACAGAAGTTCCAATGGTTTTTGAAGACCCATTTGATACAACTACAGAATTGGATAATGAGCAAGGGGGAGAAAACTCTGAATCATGGGGTGTTAGCAGTGAAACAGAAGAAGTTGATCATGTTTCCAGTGAGCCTGCTGCTACAACAACAATCTCAAATGATACTACCACATAGTCTACTGAATCTCTCGGTCGGGGAAGGCGAGAAAAGAAACATTTAGTATTACTTTCACCATATTTGCTTTACTCAGCACAACAAAATGATAAACCCTCTCGCTCCTCTAAGCCACCGCCATCAAAGTATGGTAAGTCCTTGTATCCCTTAACTAAGTATATGTCATTCAATCGTCCTTCCTCCTCAATGCAGAGTTTCTCAGCAGCAATAGTGGACAATATTGAACCCACTTCGTACAAAGAGGCTGTCAAACACGAAATTTGGCGCGGTTCTATGAAATACGCGGTTGTTGCTTTGGAAGACAAAGACACATGGGATATAATAACTTTACCTTCAAACAAACAAGTTATTGGATGTAAATGGGTATATAAAATCAAGTACAACGCTGATGGCACAGTGGAACGCCATAAATCGCGACTTGTTGCGCTTGGAAACAATCAAGAGAAAAGGATTTACTACACTGAAACGTTTGCACCAGTTGTAAAAATAATAACAATGAGAATCGTTCTTGAAATTGCTGTTGCAAAAGGTTGGGAATTGTTTCAAATGGACATTCATAATGCATTTTTGCATGGGGATCTAGAAGAAGAAGTATACATGAAGTTGCTTCTTGGTTTCTCTACACCTGATGATAAGAGAGTTTGCAGACTTAAGAAGTCAATTTATGGTCTTCGCCAGTCGCCTAGTTGTTGGCTTTCAAAACTATCCAAAGCTCTTCTTGATTTCGGTTTCAAACAAAACTACAAAGACTACTCTCTGTTTACAATGAATCATGGTGGAGCTTCATTGTTCGTGCTTGATGAATCCATGGTGAGAAGATCATTTTTTGTCCATGATTCTATGAATGATGATTTGATGGTTTGAGAGAGAAAGGGGTTGATTATGGATTGGATGGATGGTTTGATGGGATGATCTTCAGAAATGATCTATGGACTGATCAGATCTTCTGTAGATGAGTCAAAGATCAAGAGAGTGAACTATGTTTGTGATCAAAGACAAGTTTGCAATCAGAGAATACTTTTTAGCAATCAGTGTTCATAGATGAACAAAGGATTCACAAGTTTAGAGAGAATTTTGATTAAAAAAAGTGAGAAATGTTTCTGAAACAAAAGAAAGTTTAAGTAGAGAAGAAGAAACTGAAAAATCCTAAAATTGTAGAAAAATGAGAAAAACTTAATTAAAACTAAAATTATCTTGAAAACTAAATTTTAATTATTTTTGTTGATTTCTTGACTTGATTTTCATGGCTGGCCATTCAGAAAGAGAGAATGAATCACAACTTGTGTATTTGAACTCCCTTTGGGCTGAAAAGGGCCATCTGATGCAACAAAAGAGTTGGGCTAAATTTCTTTCCTTCCAGCATGATCCATCATGCCAATATCATCATTCAGCTAGGTCAGCTCATCCTGCTCCTCTTCAGTGTCACTCAGCTGGTTCAGCTCATCCAACTCTTCTAGATTCAAATCAGCAACTAGTTCAGTCAGGGTTGAATCATTCCCTCCTCCTTTAAAAAGATTTGTCCTTAAATTTGTAACTCCTACATCAAAAGGAAACAGATTTGTCTTGACACAAAGGTTCAAGTAAAGAATCATATAAGCAACATGAATGTAAAGTTTCAAAAAGAAACTTCCTTGGAGTTTTGAAGCCATTTTCCTCAAGCCTAAGATTTGGTGTCTGCTTTCATCCTTGACACTCCTTTGGGAGAGATCCTGCTTTTTCTGGAAACTCAAAACAAAGCCTGCATATCCAGTGTTATATGTGCAAAACATGTTCTTAATATGATCAATAACAAAGAGTTTCTTTGTAAGAACATTTTTCACTTGTTTCAGGTTTTCAAAATGTCTATCAAAGTAAGTGTTTTAAACCAGAATGTTTAGAAGGCATGTGATAACATAGTTTCTAAAGAACAACTTCAAAACATGCACAAGTTTCTCAGATTCAGAACACAAAAGATCAAGTTCAAACTGAGAATTACTTAACCAAAGCTCAACATGTTTATCAAAGAAAGTGTTGTAAACCAAAATGTTTTCAAGGCATGAAATACCATAGATCAACTTCAAAACGTGCCCCACATGATCAGAATCAGATCACAAAATTTTAAGTTCAAGATCAGATTCATAATCAGTTAGCACATATCTCACAGGTTTAGCATGACTTTCAAAGAATGTGTTGTACACTAATATATCCTCAAAGCTCAAAATAACACCATTCTTCAAGAATGATCTCAAAACAACCAAGATTTAGCCGTTTCAGAACAAGCATGGGAAGGTTTCAAAACAGATTCGTAAACAAACTCAGTTTCTTCTCTAAGTGTTTTAATGTTCCTGTAACTTTCTAGGTTTGTTCAAAGCATAATCATATGCAAACAAATTATCAGTGATCAGTACATGAATATAAAAACTCAGATCAAAGTCATTATCTTTAAAGCAAGTAAAAGAATCACAAGATTTTCTAAAACATAAATCAAGTTGTTGCACAACAAGCTCTAATGATTTTTCAGGATGATCAAAGCTTTTGTTATGTTCCATAAATTGACCAAGACTCAAAATATGATCAAAATTGATGTCATCAACACACTGAAAATATTTTTGATCAGAGAGTTTATCAGATTCAAACACTTTAAAAGAATTTATCATATTATCAAAAATAGAGTTTGAAACACAAAATTCTTTTACTTTTTCCAGACCAAAATATTTTACATCACTGGAACTAAACATAACAAACATTTGAGGCAAATAATTAACCATAAAAAGTTCCTTACAATGCTCTTGAGAATTAGGAGACAAAGGTGCATGAGTTGTTTCTGGTTCCAAGCTTATATGTTGCTCTAACACTTCACTTTTTGTTAAACTCTTATGTTCTGTTTCTGGTGAGTGTTGTGCTGAGACCTGAGGCACTGAAACAAGGCTACTCGGTTGCACCGGTTCAAGACAAGTTAGTTCATCACATGTTTTATTGATAACAAGCTCACATTGAGGAGAAAAAAGAGAAAACTCATTTTCTGTCTCAAGTTCTTTACTTACCTTAGATGACTATGTTTCCAGCTCTTAGATGATCTGCTCCTGATTGCTGCAACTCATTGGGTCATGAATCTTTGAGGAAGGTCGTTTGGATGGTCTCACACACTGGTATTTTGCAAACTCCTTGATTACTTGTTGTGAAATCCTTTTGAAATTATCTTGAAATTGTTGGTTGTGCAAATAATCAAATGATGTGTGTTTTTCTGAGACTTCTATATGGGATCACGACCATAGCAAGCTCATGTTACTTCTCTGGCATGTCTAAGACGTTCTATGCTCCTCCTAGTTGGCTCTTCTTGTCTCACTGGTTGTGCCTTTTCCTGCACAAAATCAGAATGGTTAAAAAGCGATTTTTCTTTTCTTATCAAATTATCTCTTTTTCCAGCAAACTCTTTGTAAAAGAACTGAATTGATCATTTTTATCCTTTTCAGTGTCCTCCTAGTCTGTATCCTCTCATGCTCATAACCAGACTCATCAATATCATATGAATCTCTTTTTTTCATAGAATTTTCTCTTCTTTTCAAGGCTGCTTTTGTAGCAGAGTCAAACAAGTTGTAATCTAACTCCTTTTCAGGACGTCTCCTTCTACCATTGCATCCTCCAGACATGGATTCCTATTAAGAAACTCAACAAGAAAATTAGCACGATAACATATAACCGAAGTTTCACTTCTCTCAAGTGTTTCTCTCTGATTTTTCTATGAAATTTCTCTGTTAATCCAGTAGGTTAGCAACAAACAAAGATCAAGCCTTTAGAGAACAATTCCCCAACCCCAAAACAGAAGAAAGAGATAGAAAGATTGTAAGATTTTTGTTTGCAAGACGCTCTACCACCAAGGCTAGATTTCTCTTCAGCCAAGTTGGATTTCTCTTCAACTTTTCTTTAATTTTTCTTTTGAATCTTTTCTATTTTTTTTATAAATCTGGTTGGCCCTCTTGCATATACACGGACAAAAAGATAAGAACTTTATGAAAGATAAAAAAATTGCAGAGAAAAAGAAAAGATTCCCAAAAACAAAGAAGAATAAATCAAAAACTTGAGAATCAAACCCAGTTTTTTGAGAGTTTCAGATTCAAATCCAGATCAAGAGCCTTCAAATCTGTTCTGATACCACTTGATGAATCCTTGGTTATGAGATCCTTTTATGTCCTTGGTTCTATGAAGGATGATCTGATGGTTTGAGAGAGAAAGGGGTTTGATTATGGATGGTTTGATGGGATGATCTTCAGAAATGATCTATGGACTGATCAGATCTTGTGTAGATGAGCCTAAGATCAAGAGAATGAACTCTGTTTGTGATCAAAGACAAGTTTGCAATCGGAGAATAAACTCTTTAGCCTTCAATGTTCATAGACGAACAAAAGATTCACAAGTGTTCATAGATGAACACAAGAGCGATTACTTTACAAAACAAGCAACATACATGATGCTTGTTGGGCGTTTGGTGTATCTAGCTATTATAAGACCAAAAATAAGTTATGATGTGTATACTTTAGCTCAATTTCTACAAACGCCTCGTCAGGCACATTGAGAGGCTGCTTTGAGACTCGTACGGTATTTAAAAGGAGCACCATGACATGGTATCTTTCTGAGTTTGGAAAATGATTTACACATTACTGCGTTTTGCGACTCAGATTGGACTGCTAGCCCTTTAACAAGGCCTTCTCTCACGGGCTACATTGTTATGCTGGGTGGTTCGGTTGTGTCTTGGAAAATAAAGAAACAACACACGTTCTCACGGTCTTCAGCTGAGGTTGAGTACAGGGCGATGGCGATGACACTTAGCGAATTGAAGTGGACAAAGGAATTGCTTGTGTCATTTGGGGTTAAGTAACGAGTTCCAATGTCGTATTGTGAAAGTAAGACAGATCTCCATATAGCTGCAAATCCAGTGTTTCATGAGCGAACAAAATACATTAAGACAGATTGTCATTTTGTGAAAGATGCAGCTCAAGATGGTTCGATCATCACTCACCATGTCAAAACAACAAATCAGTTAGCTGACATTTTGACTAAGGTTTTATCTAGAGGGCAGTTTCATTATCTACTGGCAAGATGGGCGTTCGAGACTTACACGCACTACCTTGAGGGGGAATATTAGGATAATAATAAAGTTACTAGGATAAGACCCGCGCCTTGCGCGGGATGAGATAAACAAAGAAATAATATATTGAACATACAATATTGTAATATGTTTGGTTAGGAATGATATTATGTGAATTAAATAGAATTGAAAAGTATATAACGATATAAGATTTAAAAAGAGTGGACATTATCTTATTTATATAGAACCTGGACGTTTAGTAATAACAATGAGTCTATATGTGGCTTTTTCGAAAAAAAAATATTATTTATTTGTTTTTTATACCAAAAAACTTAGTTAAAATCAAACAAATTTAAAAAGGTGTATATAAATTCAAATTTAAGAAGACAATATACATATGTAAGAAAGTGTTCATAAAAGTTATGGAGAAAAATTGTATTAAAAAAAATTGAAAAAAAAATCTAATTGAACTTAAATGTTTTTTCAACTCTGGAATTGTTTCTTGTAAACTTGTGCAGCAAGGGCCAAAAGGTTCTGAAAGATGGGTATATTCTGATAATACTTCTGAAATAACCTCTGATAATCTAAAGTAATAAGAAAAAGAAATATTGGATTTTGTTTCTTAGACCTGAATGCGTAAGACTTATTGGACCAGTTTCATTATTGGACTTTTCGTGCAAAGTAATAAGTAAATACGTTGGACCTTTATTAAAAAATCGAGTAAAACCCAATAGAAAAAATCGCAAGCCGCACCCTGAAGCTTGTCATTATCGAAGCATACACTCTTTTCGTTATTTCTGATTGACGATTAGGGCTTCACGCCGACAAATTTTGTTTTGTTCGATTCATCTAAATCGGGTGAAACTTTGTAACATTCGACTTCAAGTCTATAACTTTCTCTTCTTCAATTGGGTATTACTGTTAATTCTCGAAGATTTGACGGGTCGCGAATCGTCTTCTTCTAAAAACTCGTACAAAGAACGCATCAATTGGTGATATTGAAGATTCTCGTCCCCGCGGATGTTCTACTTCCCCAGTGTGTTCCTTATTTCAATCCCGACTGAAGGTAAGACAATATCGATTTTCAAACCCTCGAACCTTCTATCTTCTTCTTTGATCTAACGTTTCTTGTAATTTGTCTTTTTCTCTTTTTCTTATTGATATAACAGGATCTGAAATAGATTATAATTAGGCTTGGAGAAAGATTCAAAGTATTGCAAAAAACTCTCTAAGCTTCAAGAATAGATCGAAGGTGGCCATCTCAAACTCTGCAAAATATTCAGGTTCGAGTTTTCAATGAAGAAAATACGACGATAATGTTTTTCTCTCTGAAGTAAATAAAGTTAATAACATCTAATTCCTTTCCCTATTGATATATTTCCAAAATGCAGTCAGCCTGCTATTTCTACATATTGGATTCACGCTTGGAGTAATATCAACAAAAGAAGATTATTTTCGCCCCACACAGTTGCTAACAATACAAATTGGAAATCAAACTTCCTGCAGTTTCAATAAGGTTAGTAGCGAGAGAAAGAAATATTTTTGTTAATCTTTGTACTCGAAGCTGTTTAGATAGACTAACAATGGTTAAAAATTATGGTTTAAAAAGATAGTATAACTTATGAGATAAAAAATCAAAACCAAAACGTAAGTGAAATTAAGATACGAACTTAACAAAATATAATTAAACGACGGTTAAAAAATTAAATATAAGAAGCAGCGCATCCATGAATCTTTTCTTCAGTATTCATAGTTTGGAATCCTATAAAAATATAAATAAAATAAGTAAGCTTAACTATAAAGTGAAGTTAGATTCTTTTCACTCATCAACGTGTATTACCTCATTCTGAAATACTGGATCTCTGGAACATCATCAGGCTCAAAAAAATATTCGAAAATCCATCAATGGTAGTGACATGCTTGAATCCACCTTATCATGATCCAAAAATTAAATGTCACCATAAACATACCTTAAAATCACACTAAGGCCGTATGAACACATTAAAACTAATTACCAACACCCCAAATAATTTGCCAAAACTGTAACACACATAGGACAACAGGTGCATCAGTGGAATTCCAGTAATTATGTAAAACTTGAGCAACTTGATTATATGCTACACACTTAATGTGTTCATACCTGTCATTGAGAGTAAAGTAAGAAGATTTTAACTCATATGAAACAACCATGAAAATGAAATTGTTATTTAAATGTTAAGATAACTGACTCAATATTGATTAAAGAGAACTGGATTATATGGTTTTCCATTTCATCTTCTTCAATCTCCCCCACTCCTACCAGTGCTCCATACAGATCTGTTTGAAAAAGTAATTAGTGAATCGTAAATTCGACATTAGTCCTAGCTAATCCAAAATAACAGTATGCATGGTCAAGTCAATGTAGAATCTAAGACAAGTATATAAAACATACCAATAGAGAACTTTGGATGGGATAGGCCACGATGTATGTTATTGAACGGTTGAAAACGATAATAGTTGCAATAGGAGAGTGGTTGAATCTTGAAAATGAAGGAGTAGTTACTGAGGTTAATTTGGTATCGGTTCCTTGTCACCCTCGTCTGTCCAGATGCAAACGTAATCTTGAAGTTTTGTAACTCATACCAATCACCTTCCTCCATAGGGATTTCATTAGACGCATCCAAAATTTTTGAAAATGTGGCTTGGATGGTAGAACCCTGTATAAAGATCTTAATATGTTACTCATTCATTAAATAGACAATATATTTCTGAAAATACGGGAAAAGATCTACATAACTCACTTGCTCATCTCCTAATATCAGATGAGATGTCATGGTCGTTGTACCAACCACCGTGCTCCCCTTAATAACTAACTTAACACGGACTGGTTTCTGCGTTTTTGAATGACTCAACTCAGCTAAAATGTATGAGTATCCATGGGAACTCAATAGTAAAAACAATGACTAAAATTTTCGATGATGTTAATGATTTAGTCTTTCAATATATTTATAACAATTCCACGAAATATGACATTTCCATATTGAACATAATAAATTATAATGTATGACATAGATGGAGTAGATCATATATATTGATACCCTTATTTAGATATTCTAATTTTAGCCAATTGTACTGTGTTTAATAAGGGGATTTTCGAATATATATTCCCATAACTTAAAATTGGAAGGGGTTAATATTTTAGCTTCCATATTAATTTACAGGCATATAATATAATCTCTCCAATTAACAAATTAAATTGATGAAATTAGATTGAGCTGACGAATATATAGGGTAATATATCCAAGTTGTATCTTATTCTTATGGCTAAAAATATGGTAGTAATTTAAACCAAAACCTTTGTGTGCAAGTTAATTTTGAACTTAACTTATTTAGATGAGTGTGATTTGGTAAATCTGATTTTCTAGTTCAAGTAATATACTCTGAGCAACCAATATTAACCATAAAGATTTACTTTGTGCATCAAGTAACTATAAAGGCTTACATTTTTAGCAATCAATATTAACTATATTTTTCGTCTCCCTCTCTCAATTTTGCGATTAATCACGGAAAGTGTCATGACTGAATTTATTTTCTTGGAAGCCCATAATTTATATTCCCAATATCCTTACTGGAGCCTTTAGAAGCCCATCATTTTTATCTTAGGTTAAAGCCAATAATATATTAGTCATGGGTTTATACGAGATTCACAAACCAACTAATACCTTAGTTACTGGTAAAACTTAACTAACATACCCAACGTAAAAAAATAAAGTAACATAGACATATAATTTACACAGTACTGTTCGGTTGTTTTTTATTTGGGGTTCAATAGATATTAAAAAGTTCCTTTTAATAGCTTAGTTGTGAATGACTTCTAAGCAAACAATATTTTTAATATTCATTTTAAATCTTCGTGAACTTCAAATGCATTTGAAGTAATGTGTAACAATTATGCTTCCAATCTTATATAATTGCAGGTATTGACTATATTAGATTTATAAACTGCGTCAGGTGGGAAGCTGGGTTTTTATTGGACTCTTCGACCATATAAGAGATAAGTGCATAACAAATTTTAAAATATTTTACAATGTTTAAATTGACCTTTCTATATTTTCTGGATTAAAAATACAGTCATCCATATCTTTCATATCGCACATATTTAGCTAATTATTTTTTCATTTTATCCTGTGAACTTAACGGACAAAATCAGCTATTGCATAAAGGGACAAATGGAAACAGCTTGATAGAAGATTCATCTCCATAAAATACCAAAAAGGTCAGTTTAGTAGAATTAAGCATAATAAGCGGAAAAATAAATAGGAATGATAGATTTTTAATTGATAGAATGGTTAGGCTTGGAACATTCGACATGCCTTGGTAGTTCATCTAAATGTCTCATGCTATAGCCCTGAAAAGTGATGTTTATATGATATTTCGTTAGATTGACAGTAAGTTAGCAACATAAGCGCGGGTAATAACTACAATTTTTGTATACAATATGCTAAGTGATGAATAAAGTAGACTTCTTATGACATAAAGTAAGACCGATGTTTTCAGTTCACTTAAAGGCAATAATTTTGTACCTTATTGCATTACTGGCTCACGTCTAGGCGCAAGTAAGGAAGTCTGAGTATATTCATCACCTAAAAATAATAAAACACATCACAAAAAGACGAATTCACTTTAACTTTGTAAAAACCTAATAATCTGGAAGAACTTACCATCAATGACAATGCTGAGTGACTTCGTTTTCCAACAAATTCTGAAATACTTCCTTGTATACCACATTCATTGTAGACTCCTCTGGGTTCCCATCCTTGTCAGCAATAAGAATCTTCAAACCTTTTCTTGATTTTACTCGCGGCACAGCCACGTATAATTGTCCATGTGAAAACACAGGTCTAGGGAGAAATAAACCAACTCTTTCTAGTGATTGACCCTGGCTTTTGTTAATGGTCATAGCGAATGCTACTTTCAATGGAAATTGCCTACGTCTCATTTTGAAAGGAAGCTTAGTATCTGTTGGTGTAAGTAACACACGATGTAAGAAAACTTTCTCTCCAACTCTTGTTCCTGTAATAACTTTTGCTTGGACAATATGGTTAGCCAAATGAGTTATCTGCAATCTTGTCCCGTTGCATAAACCTTCATTAGGATCAATATTTCTAAGTATCATTACCGGAGTACCAATCTTAAGCCGTAGTGCATGATTAGGTAGTCCAGATGACTTGATACTATTCAAAAATTCAGGAGAGAAGATTGAATCATCTTTGGAATTCAAATCAGACGGATCAATACTATCAGAGCTTAGATAAATCCTTTCCTCCCCTACATAAGAAAATAACTCTTGTTAGTTGAACCATAAATAAAACAACTAATACTACACAATAGGGAATTTCATATATTCAATTGTATATACCTGTAAGACGATCTAGCATATAGTTGTTGACAACATCAACATTTTCGTTGGTGGGACACAAAATAGCTCTTTCTTGAAAAAATATAGGATCATTCGAATTTTTGAATGTTTCACCATACACCTCCGATACAATAGACTCAATTGGATCTTTGGAATTTGTAATCAACAAATCTTTTGGAATATCAATAATGCACTCACCATTATTAGGCTCATTAATCTTTCCATCTCCTAAATCCAGAATCCAGTTTGAAAACTCTTTGATCTCTTCAGCTGCACGAACATCAGTTTCTGAGAACAGCCTCATGTTTTTCGTCAGCTGTAAAACTTTACAATGCTTCCATAGATAAGAAGAGTTCATTGTAGCCATAACAATATCAGCCATGTTCCCTTTTGGAATAACTGGAAGTATTTGTCGAAAATCTCCTCCAAAAACAACAACTTTTCCGCCAAAAGGTATTTCGTTTGTGGTCTTCATAATGTCACATAAAGTACGATCAAGCGCCTCAAAACAATATTTGCTCATCATAGGTGCTTCATCCCAAACAATTAGTGATGCTTTAGATATCACTTCGGCCTTATCACTCCCTGGTTCAATATTGCAAGTAGAAAATTCATCTGGGTTGATAGGGATGCCAAACCTTGAGTGAGCTGTTCTTCCACCAGGGAGTAATAAAGAAGCTATGCCGCTAGATGCAACATTTAGTACAATATCACCTGTTGATCGGATTGCAGCTGATAGAATATTCCACAAAAAGGTTTTTCCTGTACCACCAAAACCATATACAAAGAAGACCCCGCCTTTTTTACTCTGTACAGCATTAATTATTTGGTCATACACTGACCTTTGCTCATCTGTCAACTTACCAAGCCATTCATAGTGATTAGCTCTCAATTCTTCTCGGGAATAGTTCAGTTCATCTTGCAACAACTGATTCATCACTAAAGACCGGTTTTGGCATTGTATCAAAATTATCCAAGGAACTGTTCTTACGGCGCAAAATATTTTCTATCAATATTAATGTCGCATTCAGCACTTCTTCATCACTCAAAACCAGTCCTGTTTGAAAAACAAATACGAATACATTTTAAAAGAGTTACATAATTACCAACATAAGCTACATAGCAGAAGGAAATACTATACCTGGATTTCGACGCTTTTTCCTTTCAAGATAAAGTACATCTTCAGAGAGTATATCAGTTGTAGATTCCCATACCAATTTAGGCAAAGACAAACTCCCAGATAACAACATATTGGCAAATAGGTTACGAACATATCCACCTGATGCCCAAAAACTACATTCCTTAAGACCTTCAATATATTCCTTATCGTCGTCCAATAGACCAAGTTCATAACAGGCTTCTTCGTAACTCGCTTGAACAATCCCTTTGACAGTCTTAATTTCATTGTAGCACCGTGGACCCTTAACCTTGTTAATCAAGACTCGTAAATAATAGAGTGGTCCAGAAGAAGAAGAAACCGGTGCCAGTCTACCAATAGCAAACCCTTTTTTTCTTGGATTCCAGACTTTAAGCTTTGCATCGTAAACAAACCTAGTAGGAAGTTCTGGGTAAGTTAACTCTCTTGCTTCAGGGTATATCTCACAACAGTCGAACCAAGCTAAGAACATTGTTTTAGATAAGTGCACACGACCCAACACGCTTTCCACTGTGTCACCGTCTTTGTATATCACGGGTTGTTCTCCTTCAAGATGGAATGTTAGCTTCTCCACTGGTGTGGATCTATATTGTGTTGGGAAAGCAAAGATTCTCCAAGTTGATTCACATGCAGAAATATATCTGCATATTCGTATAACATAGAGACGATTAAACTCGGGATTCAGCATAGGAAACAATGTGGAGCTAAACAAAATAACAAAAAAATGCACACCTGGCATCGAAATAATTTTTTATTTCATCAACTTCTTGTTCTACAGCATCTGCTCCCGTAATATCAACTCCTTCTGATGGCATTGTGTTTTGGTTCGTTTCTGCCGCAGAAGTGTTTTTATTTTTTGTCGAAGTAACAGTACCAGTGACACGGTCTTGGCCTTTGTTGATATACTTAAATAAGTACTTAATTGAACGTGACTGATTGCACCATTCAACATTGATGTGTGCATTATATCCAAGTAGTAGCTTCTTGTTGTATGGGACAACGAAACGGTTATCACAGTTAATCCCTTTCTTCTCAACAAAGTTACCATTGTCCCGTCTTTTGTAAACAGGATAACCTTGTGCATCAACTGTAGTTTTCTCTACATGCCTTCTAGGAAAAAATTTAGAACATTTTCCATCCTGCATACATGGAGAATCTCTATTAACAACACCACATGGCCCATGAATCATCATGTCCTTCACCACTTCATACAACTTGGGCTCTTCAAACCTATCGGGAATTTCCGCAGATATGATACGATCAATGTCTTCAGCATTAGGCAATTTATGTTGTGAGTCCATGAACAACAAAATATGAGCATGAGGCAGTCCTCTTTTCTGAAACTCAACTGTATAAATTGCTGCAAACAATAAATGACAAAAGGTGCATTAGCTTGAAAACTATTAAGCGTAAAAAGGTCTACAAATAATTGGTCGAGTTTATATTAATAAATAATAGACATACATACCTGAACAGTTTTACCAAGTATTTGTTTCTTGGTTAAATCATCCATCAACTTATCGAACTTTATTTTGAATAACCTACAACATAGCTCAGGCCTGTCCTCGGCTCTTAGATTAAATTTCTGTAAATATCTTGATAGCTCTGGCCATTTAGGATTACACGTGAATGTAATAAACAGATCCGGAAAGCCAAAGTATTTGCATATAGACATTGCATCCAAATACATTTGATGCATATACCTTGGTCCGCCAGTAAAGGATGAGGGAATGATTATATGGTTACCTTCAATAGAAACTGTAGAATTACCGTTCTTTGCAGCATCCACAAACTTACTAAATTTCAAAGTCCTCAGATTAGATTGATTCTTTCGAATATACCACAGACGATGGGCTTCAATCATGGTGTAAGCATCCACCAAGAATTGTTGTAGTAAACGTCTAGAGAGAGGTAGGACCTGAGAACCAATTTTACGAACTTGAATTCGATAGGCAAAAAACTCCCTCATACTGATATTTGGTTTTCTTTTGTTTATGCCTGTGAAACCATTTTTGATACCCAACCGAAACCCATCTTCTCCATATGGAAAAAGAAGCGGATATTGAAGTGGAAGGTAGCAGGGATGAAGCTCGTTGATCCGTTTTAATTTTCAATTATTTTTTTCCAGAATAATATCTCTCTTGTCCATGTTTTCATGAAAATCACCAACAACCAGAGCCGCAACCTCAGAAGAAGTAGTTAGACTGTAAACACGGCCGTCTTTAAGGCGACTGTTAATTAAAACCAAGGATAACTCTTCTGAGGCTTCCTCATCGTTAAATCTATCTTTCACATTTCTGAATGTCTTGATATGCACGTTAGATATCCTTAACATCTCCATTATTTCCTCAACCAAATCTTCTCTAATTTTACGTCTTCCTGAATTCCCACTGCAAAACATATAAAAAATTCACTAAATTATGAAAATAAATTATACAGATAAGAATTCTGTATTTCCAGTTAAGTATGTCATAAACAGATATACCTTAACGCAGAGAGACGGTTTTGGACTTCATTCTCAGTGTCATGAATATAGAGCTGTGAAAACTTAGCAGTGTCGTTTGCTTTAGGCTTCATGCTCCCAATCAAGTGATAATTCTCTCCATGAAGTTTAAACACTCTAGGACCTTTACCCTCATTCACTGAGTTATCAATCTTTCCACCAAGGGATGTAAAAGAGAACATCATATTTATGGGTCTAATGTTATCACGAAAATGCTTACTGATACTGTCATCCTTTGTTAGTAGACCCATCAGATATTCTGGTGGTTCATTTAGAGTAGGTAGCTTGATTTTACCTCTCATACAACACATAGTAAAAACAGGAATTCTTGGATTCCTAGTCTTACTAACGCGCTCATTGTACCAAAAAAAAGCTCCACACTTTGGACATTCATATGTCATATCTCCATCATCCTTGTAGTCTGAATAATTTTTGGAGTGTAGAAAAATTTAAAGTTAGACATAGTTAGAGTAAAATAAGACGACTTCTTTAAGATAGCATTCTATAAACCTGTAGCAAGTACCTTCTTCATTTTTATAACAAACTGCCGGCAAAGGTTGCGTTTTATGACATTTGTTTTCTAAGCCACCAAATGTCTTTGCAAAAGTATCATACACAAGTGTCGTGTATTGATAACGTCTGAATGAATCACTTTGATCATCTACATCCTCTTCCGAATCTGATTGATTAACCTCACCTTCATTACTGGAGCAATCCCATATATCATCACCACTGTCTGTTATAAAGTAAACTATATCAGTTACAGTTTTCATATCCGACAACCCATATCTAATATGGTATGAGTGATGTCAAATGAATTTCTAACTTTTTAAAGTTTTTTTTTAAAAAAAATCAATAGCTTTAACCATAAAAAATCTCAGTCATTCTACCTGAAGAATCAGATTCTATCGATATGGGCATATTTGTAGTTAATGGCACGTCTGTACATGTGTGATTAACCTCCCTTTTATTGACGTTCGAAACCCAGAAATCATCACCACTTTCTGGAAAAAAACATATAAATTACATCACGGTGAGACTTTGTGGTGGGAAAACAGAGGAAGAATATACATAATAACCCATCCTCCAAAAAATTTAAAAATTACTTCTTACATGATTATACTACAACAATGTTACCTGATGAATCAGATTCTATCGAGATGGGCATTTGAAGATCACTTAACACCACATTATTTTTAATTGTTGAGCCTGTCTCCATAGCTGTGGATTTAGAATATCGAGTCCTTTTTGTTTGAGCATGAGTAGAACAATTAGTAGTTCCTGATACTTTTTCCATAGGAGCTTAACTAAATACTGAACAAACATGTTGTTCCTCTTGCGTATCCACTTGAAGTTGACTTCTGAATAGGGTAGGAGAAGGACTAATTTCCTTGTGGTTATGAAACTTCTTTGTTGGAGGACAGTGTGTCGAACGTACAGAATCCATTCCAAATGGCACTTGCATACCTGAGACGTTATAGATGTGTTAGTAGTCCATAATATAATACACTAATTGCAATGACAATATAACATAAATAACCTTGCATCTGTTGACTCGGGTAGAAAACAGAACTGGAACAACTACTTTTTGTTTGCCATTGATTATTTGATTATCTTCTTCAAACCATAGGAGTTCCCCATGTAGGGGAACTAACTCCATTGAGCTTAGGAGACTTATTTATGGGACCACACCCGACTGTGCTTTCTACTGAAGTATTACGTCCCTCCATAGTTAGTAAACCTTGATCGGATGAAGTATTCTGTCCCTCCATAGAAGTAACAATAGGAGTATCAGCTGTGAAGGATCTTTTTCTCTTTTGTTGCAAAAGAAATCGCCTTGCTGATCTGGCATTTTTGGTCTGGCTAGCCACGACATTTGTAATGTCTCCTAACAGAGAACTTTGTGTATTTGAACTCAGAATTCCTCTGTTGACATTTCCTTTGGTTCCTTTGTAGTCTGATCCCGGATGATGCACAAAGGTATTAGTTAGCTTTGTAAATAGATTACTTAGATTGAGTATAAGATTAAGATTCCAGTTAAAAGTACTTTATTCACCTTGTCTCTGTTTTTTTGAATCACGGTTATCTTCTGTTGTGTAATCCCGCTTTCTTGGGTTGCGATTGCTCATCTTGAACCTAAAGTAAGTCCGCTGCTTTCAGTTCACTTTCTCTCCTTGTCTCTGTTGTTATCTGTGTAGTGCTCACTTTCTGACCTAGTCTCTGTTGCTGTAATCCCGCTTTCTCTCTCGTAGATAAAGTTAAACTTCTGGTCACAGTCTACGGCAATGGCACAAAACATGACATAGTTTATACTACCATTTTAATCCCATTAATTTAGCGTACAATATTGGGGTACTACGACCATTGTAGGAAATAAAATCTCTCGAAAATATTTGATTGTATGTGTCCTATGGGAGCAAGTAAACAACTTAGCAATAACCAAGTAATTATATAATTGATTACAAAATTAAATCGGATCCATCATCAAAAAAAAAGGGGTACTTGCGCGGGATGTAGAATATTTTGGTCACTATAATTAAGAAAACCTTTGATTTAAAAATATTTGTATGACTTGGTTGACAAAAGTTCCTACTGAACTTTTCCGATACATTTGGCTAAGTGTTCAGTAAGGTTTCCCAATATAGTTTGAAGTAGGAAGTATTTCTTTTTCTTAAAACTGTTTTCCTAGTGTCTGATATTTTAGTAAACTAATGTGTGTACAGCCCCATGGAGTTAAAGATACATAGTTGCTGCAGAAGAGGAGAAGAAGGCATATAAAAGCAAATTAACATCTCATGGACAGCCAAGGGAGGTAAGCCTGAACACTTTAGTTACCAAAACAATGCTTAAACACTTGCTGGCTGTTAGATTAGATATAAGAGTAATGATCCGTGTTAAGGTGTTGGTTTCGATTACAATCATACTGACAACGCATATCCATACTGACACATATAGAATCTAAGGTAGAATATCAAGTAAATTAACAAAACACCCGTATAATGAGAGTAGAAGCTTTTTATATATAATATAAAAGTAGACAACTAAGCAATGACATCTAATATCTGGTGTCGCAAAAAATACAGAAAATACTGAATAATAAAAAACACATAAGAATTAATATCAAACTTAAAAAAGGACTATCTAATATGCAAGTATACAAACTTAGGAATTATATATTAATTTACATTGGCTATATTCGATTTGTGAAAGAATGTTATTGTGGTTAAAAATTTCTCTCTACAATAACGTATATGATTTTTTAAATAATTTGTTTACACATATTTCTCTCTACAATAAAGTATATATTGTGGTTAAATAATTTGTTTACACATATTTCTCTCTACAATAAAGTATATATTGTGGTTAAATAATTTCTCTCTACAATAAAGTATATATTGTGGTTAAATAATTTTTTAGACGATTAACCTAAACATGTATATGCAAAATTCCAATATAATTTACTTTATATAAAAAAGGACTATCTAATGTGAATGAATGTTATTGTGGTTAAAAATTACTTTGTACAAAAAAGTATATGATTTTAAAAGAATATTTGCATACAATTACATTATTTAGAATATCATAGATAACTTTGTTTTTTCATACTCAATTGTGGTTAAAAATAACTTGTCGTTTTATATATTGCAGGTACGTGTGTTAATGCAAGCGATGGAATGGAATAAAACCTACAAAAATTGCAGTTTTATTATATAATAAGGCCACAGTACGATTTATATGGGGGTTACAATTATATAGTCAGTCCAGTGGCATATATCGTAATAATGCTAGTCGGGAAAGAGTCTTTTTAATAAGGCTCTGAGAAGCTCTATTTATGTGACACGTATTCATAATGGCATCAATGTAAATAAAGTACCATTTAAAGGTTACTCTGTTATTTTGCTTCCCTTTTAATAATAAATGGATATGTTTGTTTAGATAAAGCCTAATGCTATTCAAATAACTAGAGTTCATATTTATCTCCTACTTGCAGGGACTCTTGGTTGTATAAATATGGTTGTAACGTTACATGGAATAACACAGAAACATCAATATTATCTTGGCAATTACATCAAATCTATACCTATGAAAATTCTAAGAAACCAAAATCAATTGTTTTTCTATTTAAAATAAGTTCTCGAAATTATGTAGCTTTGCTTTGCCAAGAAATTTCATCTGCGTTGTATTTCAAGTCTCATTTGACTCTTTCAAACAATTGTGTTTTTTTGTTCTGTTTTAGTCAACAGTCAACACTAATGTTTTTTAATTCCAAGACGTCTTCTTCAAGTACCATTTTTGGTATAGCATTTTAAAGTCTTCGTAAAGACTCTTTCAAACCGATTCATTCCTCTCTCTCTATATATATAACAAAAAAAGGGAAGTTAATCTGAATCACATTAGGTGTTCGTTCCCCAATATTTCGATGATGAGGAATACTACAAAAACTCATAGCACCTTTCTGAGTTACTCTGTCTTGTTCTTTTCGTGTTTTGTGTTGATGGAAGTTGGTTTAGCACAGAGCCCGACAAGTGAAGTTAAAGTAGGAGTAGTTCTTGATCTGAAAACAACATTTTCCAAGATCTGCCTCACTTCTATTAACATGTCCTTGTCCGATTTCTATGAAGATCATCCTAATTACCGCACAAGACTTGCGCTGCACGTCAGAGATTCCGTGGAGGATGTTGTCCAGGCTTCAGCTGCAGGTTCGTTTCTTTTTTTTTTGTCTCTTGCTTCTCTTCTACATGTCTGGCTGTTACCTAACTTCTTACGTTGTATGTTATTAGATTTAACTGAAAGAAACATACTAATTATGAAGTTAAGGTAATATGAAGACATGATTCAGCTGTTCTTTTAAAATGAATCTGAACAATCTTTCCGATGACTATTAGAATTCCAAGAGGCTTGGAAGAGTCTTCTTTTGTGTTCTTTGCTTAAAGTCTTGGTGACGATTAATATATTACTTAAAATGCAAGTGTCTTTTTTGTGGTCCTATGCTTAGAGTCTTGGTGACGATGCCTCTTTCAAATTACTATTAAAATTTCAAGTTCTTCTAATGTTTTCTATTCTAAGAGAACTCTCTGGATAGACAAAATCTCCTGTCTCATTCTTTTCTAGAAAGTCTTCGCGGCTAGCCGAATTGTATGGTCGAAGAAATTCCTGTTACTATTATCGTCAAAATCTTTTCTGAATTTGGTTATGATTTTTTGGTAAAAATTTGGTTATGATTTTAATTCACTGGTCTTCTAATATAGTGTCTGGTGTCATAGCATATGTATGATTCCATAAATATTCTTACTCTTATATTAATAAATGTTATTTCATTGGTTATTATTATCATAAAAATATAGGACGGGTTCTTACTTATCAAAGAAGTGTTAATTATATTATATATAAGAACATCTAAAATTATTCAAAATTTACTAACATTTTTTTAATGTTATGTACCATATGATTTGAAATAGATAAATTAAAATTTTAAATATATATTAACAGTAAGGAAACTAATTTAATTTATTCATAATAAACATTAAAAATATGATAATTATATTGTAGTTAGTTAATTAAAGTACTTGCGTAGATGATTAGATTCTAAAAGATCAACAAGAACTAATATCTTGTATTGCCTTTGTATTGAAAACTTCCACCAGGACCGCACATCACTTAGTTGATGTTGCTCTTATCATTGTAATCGGTTAAGGTTATAAATCAAATTAGAGTTTGATCCACGAATCTGTGCGGATTGTTTTATTTTATTTTATTTTATCAACAACAAAATAGATTTATATAGACTTTGTATATTTTATTTTTTTATAAATAAATATTTATTTTGTATAAATGGAAATATATATTTTTTAAATTTATATGTATTAAATAATTGTTTAATATGAGTTTTTAAATATAATAATTTTATAGTTTATATTGAGTAATTTATTTTGTCTTAGAAACCATTAATTATAGCATCCATATTTTTAGAATATAACTTATGTATCAGCACAAGTTTTTTTTTTTTATATAGATTTTATGATAATGTATAGAAAATTGTGCTATATACTATTAACTGCTGCTATATATTTTATATTTTTCATATTTGTCATATTGAATTTAATTGAACTATGAGTTATATAAAATATACATAAAATAATATATTTATATTTATATTTATATAATATAAATGATTTTTTATTTTTTAGTTATTACTAATTAAATTTATAACAATATTTTGTTTTAAATTTAATAAATGGATATTTACATCAATTTAAGTCATTTTATGATTATTTTGTCTTTTTTATTAATTAGTTATTAATAAATATAACACTAAAGATATCTAGATCAATTTTATGGTTGTTTACCTAATCAATATAACAATAATTATTTTTCAAGTTAATTAATTAGTTCTTTTAAGTTTATGTTTTAATATTAATTAGTTTGAAAATCACTTTAGGTATGTGTTATGGTTGTTTAATTTGATAAAACGATAATGAATGTTAAAAGTTAGGATTAGATATATCTTAATGGTATTAAAGTGTTATTAAGTAGTTATTTAGTTTATGATTGATTTATGAAATGATTTATTAAAACTAGGAAAAAACAAAGATTGTTTAAAGATAATTTTATTTAAATAAGTGGCATAGAATCGTAAATAAGTTGAAAGTCTAAAAGATAATTCTTATTTGTACTTTTATTTTAAGAAAATAGATATGTTTTCCAAAAAATACCTATTTAAAATTCTAATAATATACTGCAAAAATATATAACAAAGGTTTGTTTGATCTTTTATCTGGCTCTAAAAACAAAGCATTAAACATTATTCATTTCTTTTTGTTTGCTTGTGCTGTAACCAGCCTTGGACCTCATCAAGAACGAGCAAGTGAGCGCCATCATAGGACCAAGAAGCTCTATGCAAGCTGAATTTATGATAAGAATGGCCAACAAATCTCAAGTACCGATCATCACATTTTCAGCAACAAGCCCTCTTTTAACATCAATCAAGAGCCCTTACTTTGTCCGTGCCACTCTCGACGACTCGTGCCAGGTCGAAGCCATTGCGGCCGTTGTTAACTCCTTTGGGTGGAGAAGCGTCGTAGCCATTTATGTGGACAACGAGTTAGGTAAAGGAATTATGCATTCTTTGTCAGATGCTTTACAAGACGTGGAAGTCCAAAGAAGTGTGATCTCTACGGAGGCTAGCGATGATCAGATTCTAAAGGAACTTTATAAGCTTAAGACAAGACAGACGAGGGTATTTGTTATCCACATGGCCTCAGGATTCGGATTCCGGGTTATGCAGAAAGCTAGGACGATCGGGATGATGGAGGAAGGGTATGTCTGGTTACTATCAAATGGAATGACGAATATGATGAGGCATAATGGTCGTAGCTTAGAGACTATGCAAGGCTTGCTAGGTGTGAAGAATCATGTCCCTAAGTCGAAAGAGCTTGAAGATTTTCGTTTGAGATGGAAAAGACAGTTCCTGAAGGAGAACCCATCGATGAAGGATGACGCAGAGCTGAATGTTTTCGCATTATGGGCCTATGATTCGATCACTGCATTGGCCATCGCAGTGGAGAAAACCAACACAAAGAACTTGGGGTATGATAACTTTAGTGCGTCGTCAAATAACATGACAGATCTTGGGACCTTAGGGGTCTCTCTCTATGGTCCAAGTCTTCTGGAGGCTCTCTCCGATGTAGAATTCAAGGGTTTAGCAGGAGAGTTTAAACTCCTAAATAGGCAGCTTGAGTCATCAAGTTTTGAGATCATCAATGTTGTTGGAAACGAAGAAAGGATAATCGGAACTTGGACAACAAAAGATGGACTTATGAATGCAAATTCAAAGAAAACTACATCGTTTTCAAAGGAAAGGTTGCGGCCTGTGATATGGCCCGGGAGTTCGTATGTTGTTCCAAAAGGTTGGGAGGTTCCAACGGACGGTAAGAAGATTAAAGTAGGTGTTCCAGTAAAGAAAGGCTTCCTCAATTTTGTGGAGGTAACGACAAATCCGATCAGTAACTTAACCACCGCAAAGGGCTACGCCATAGACATCTTTGAAGCTGCTCTTAAGAAGTTGTCATACTCAGTCATTCCTCAATACTATCCTTACGACTCTTCAGATGATGATTACAATGAAATGGTTTACCGAGTCTTTGACGGGGTTAGTCTTTTTTTTTTCTTATCCCATAAAATCATGAGTAACGAGGAGGCTAAACCATGTCCATCAAAAAGTAGATTATTATATAATATATTTGTTATATTTCACGTGTGATTTCTAACATCTTATTAACAAATGACGCAGACGTGGGATGCATTTGTTGGTGATATAACCATAACAGCAAATAGGTCATTGTATGTTGATTTCACATTACCTTACACCGAGTCTGGAGTATCTATGTTGGTGCCACTCAGGGACAACGAAAACAAGAACACATGGGTGTTCCTTAAACCTTGGAGCTTAGACCTTTGGATCACCACTGGTTGCTTTTTCGTCCTCATCGGTTTTGTTGTATGGCTGTTGGAACACAGAGTCAACTCCGACTTCCGTGGACCGCCTCACCACCAGATCGGCACTAGTTTCTGGTTCTCCTTCTCCACTATGGTTTTCGCTCACCGTAAGTTCTTAAAACAATTGGGAATATATATGATATTGATAAATGTTAAAGTTTATTGGCTTAACATATATTATTAAAACAGTATTAGTATTAGGACAATTTTCTCAAATAGCTTTTTTTTTAAAAAAAAATTTGTCACGAAAATATTACTGAAGAAAAAAAATGACAAAAATAGTTTTTTTTTTTGTTTTTAAAATTTTAATTTTAATTTTTTATTTTTTTGAAATTTGAAACCATAATCCCCAAACTCAACTCTTTAACTCTAAACCCTAACTCTAAATTACTTAACTATGGTATAAGTGTTTATTTATCTGTTTAATAAAACATTTTGGTCATTTTTTTCCTTAAAAACTATTTTTGTGATAAAAACTTTTTAGTACTATTCTAGGGTATTTCTCTTAGTGTATTATTACTTATATTTTAAAAAATATTATAAAGTAGAGAGATTGTTTGTGTGTATATAGGCGAGAAGGTGGTGAGCAATTTAGCAAGGTTTGTGGTGATCGTCTGGTGTTTTGTGGTGCTTGTGCTCACTCAGAGCTACACAGCGAATCTCACATCTTTCCTAACGGTACAACGTTTAGAACCAAGAGCGTCAAGTGTGAAAGATCTCATCAGAAATGGGGAATCTGTAGGGTACCAACATGGCGCTTTTGTGAAAGATATTCTAAAAGGTCTAGGATTTCTAGAATCACAGCTTAAGTCTTTTGGTTCTGCTGAAGAATGCGACGAGCTTTTGTCCAATGGGACATCGAAAGGCGGCATAGCAGCAGCTTTTGACGAAGTGGCCTACCTTAAGGCTATTCTTTCCAAGTACTGCTCCAAATATGCAATAGTTGAACCTTCCTTTAAGACTGCTGGTTTTGGATTTGTAAGTTCTTTTAACTTTAATTTTACAAAATAACAAAAAAACAAAAGCATAAATTTTCATTGCTCTCGCTTATTTTGTTTCCATTATTGGTGTGTAGGCATTTCCCAAGAACTCGCCTATGACAGGAGATGTATCAAGGGCTATTTTGAATTTGACTCAAGGTGAAGAAATGGGACGCATCGAGAACACATGGTTCAACCGTCTCAGCTTGGCTAGTGAATGTCCTGATCCAAAGACTGCTCTTTCATCTAACCGTCTCAGCCTCAGTAGCTTCTGGGGTCTATTTCTAATAGCAGGCATTGCCTCATTCTTGGCATTTCTTATCTTTGTAGGCCACTTCTTGTACGAGAATAGGCACACGCTATGTGATAATTGCGAAGGTACCTTGTGGAGAAAGCTAACGTCTTTGTTCAGAATCTTTGATGAGAAAGACATAAAGTCACATACTTTCAAGACCAGTACCGTTCATAATGTGAGTTCACCTATTACCCAGTGTACTCCGAGCCCTTCGACTGTGCAGATCAGGCCATGGCCACGGAGTATGTCATTAAACAGGGAGTTTGAGCTAAGACGAGCATCTTTTTTCATGAGCGAAGAACATCTCACAACGCAACCGAAACATAATGTACATGGAGAATCTGATATTGAATCTGGACCTGGACGATAGATATAGACAAGGTAGATAAAATAATGAGTGTTTTACAATTAGAGCTACTTTCGATTTTTTTTTATTACATTCTAGGTCCTTATTACTACTGAGATAGTTTTTTCTTGCGAGAAACTAAATCATTGTCAACTAAAATCATTAACCTAACTAAAAAAGTTTTACTAATTTTTAAAGTTGATGAATTTCCTTCTATGTTTTCGTGAGCAAACAAAACAAATTTTGAAACCAAAAAGCTTGAAAAGCTTCTTCTTCACATCTCACTCCTCGATGTCTCGATATGTGGTGCATTATGTCATCTATGTTTCAGCTCCTCTTCGCCATGCTTTCTGGTCCTCCTCTGTGACCGCCGGCAACCTCAGCCAAGCTTTAACGCTAGGATTCCAGGTTTTGCAGAATGCTAGGAAGATCGGGATGATGGAGGAAGGGTATGTCTGGTTACTATCGAATGGAATGACGAATATGATGAGGCATAATGGTCGTAGCTTAGAGACTATGCAAGGCTTGCTAGGTGTGAAGAATCATGTCCCTAAGTCGAAAGAGCTTGAAGATTTTTGTTTGAGATGGAAAAGACAGTTCCTGAAGGAGAACCCATCAATGAGGGATGACGCAAAGTTGAATGTTTTCGCATTATGGGTGTATGATTCGATCACCGAATTGGCCATCACCGTGGAGAAAACCAACAAAAAGAACTTGGGGTATGATAACTTTAGTGCTTCGTCAAATAACATGACAGATCTTGGGACCTTAGGGGTCTCTCTCTATGGTCCAAGTCTTCTGGAAGTTCTCTCTGATGTAGAATTAAAGGGTTTAGCAGGAGAGTTTAAACTCCTTAACAGGCAGCTCGAGTCATCAAGTTTTGAGATCATCAATGTTGTAGGAAACGAAGAAAGGATAATCGGAACTTGGACAACAAGAGATGGACTTATGAATGCAAATTCAAAGAAAACTACGTCGTTTTCAAAGGAAAGGTTGCGGCCTGTGATATGGCCCGGGAGTTCGTATGTTGTTCCAAAAGGATGGGAGGTTCCAACGGACGGAAAGAAGATTAAAGTAGGTGTTCCAATAAAGAAAGGCTTCTTCAATTTTGTGTTGGAGCTCTGTTTTTAACAGAAAATGATGGCTGACATTTTTGAGTTTTCCGGCGACTTTTCCGGACACACAGGTGGTTGTCTCCGCCGGATTAATAGCTCATTGTAAAGCTTGTAAGGACATGATTATTGCAGGTCTCTTAGGAAGGTCCCCACGCGCGCGCCGCCGCTGTCCGGGCGACTCGGCTCGGCGTGGGCTTGGGCTTGGGAGAATGTTTTCTTTTTGGGCCCAATTAAGCTCAATGTTTTTGCCCAAAAACAAAATGCATTTAATTTCAAAACGACAAAGAGTTTGTTCAAAAATTAAAAATGTCATGTAGTTTATCCTCTCGTCAAGATTTTTTAAAACGAGAAAGTAGCGAGTTTTGGGGGATTAAGTTCGAAACTTAAATTTCCATGATCTCCGCGAGATCTCCGTCAACGTGCACACATTCTGTAACGGTTGCGGAAAGATGCTCTTCTTCTCCTCTATAAAAGATCGGTCTTTCCTCATTCCTTTTTAACACTTTTCAGATCGAAATCCAACAGCAAAAATCCCAAAGCGTAAGTCTATAGGTTCGAGAGTGTTTCGGTAGATCAATAGTTCGTAGGGGTTGTTCACAAGTGCCGCGTGCCAACCTATCATGGTCTTATCCTGGGACTCTTATTCGTACAGATCCATCGCACTTACGGAGCGAATATTAAGAGTTAAGGAAAGAGATTCGTCTCGACTATATGGTTTCTTTTTGAAAACGTTTTTCGTATCGCTTTTCCATTTCGTGTTTGATTCATATATTTCCTTAACGTTGTTCTATTTATTGTTTATGTCAATTCGATTTTCCGGCTTCTACAGACTTATATCGATATGATTTGGTTCAAACACCAAAAATGACAATCGATCTAAAACTATTATTTTTATTTAAATAATATGTCAATAAGTTATTTCTGAATGAAGTACTAATCCGTTTTCATGTTTTCTCAACAGAAAAATGACGGATTCAAACAACACCCCCATTGATACCACCATCAATCAAACTCCACTCAACGTTGCAGCAACTGATGCAACCGTGACAACTGCTGGAATCACAGCGTCAACCGCTGCAGCAACAACAACAACAACAGCAACAACAACAACAACAACAACAGCAACAACAACATATCGTCATGCAATGATTAACATGTACAGTTGCTAAATTTGTTCCATAGATTTGCAAGTTTTACCCCTTCAAATATCATGTACTTATATTTCACAAATCACGTGTACACCAGTTCATGTGTACATTGCACAAGTTATGATATCTGATGATTTTAATGATTTTGATTATCTTGTTTGAGTTCGTTTAGATCATTTTAGGTTTCATTTAAATGTATATAAATCATTTTTTCTTTGATTGCATATTACATGAGATAAAAATGCAAATTTGGAAGTTTTAGAGTCAAAAAAAAATGATTCAAAAGTTGAAGGACTGCAAGTGAAAAATCACTAAACTTCTCCATCAAAACATGGGCTAAATTGCATATTTGTAGCTCTAGGATCAATTATATATAATGTATCTGTAAATCAAAGAGTTTGAGATAAAAATAAATTTAATCTAAAAACTCAAGGACTAAACATACAAATACGAGAGACTTTACCATTGTTGCTTGACCGTTCTCTGCGATTGGAGCTTTATTTCAGGTTTATAATATTACATTTAAGTGGTGTTATTTAATAAGTGATTTAAAATTAATTTTTAATGTTTTGTAATTCATCAAATTTTAAAATCCAAAGATAGTTAAAGTTGATTATTTCTAAAATTTAAGGCATACTACAAAGATTTTAGAATTATTCATTAGGCTCCATTAGATGATTTGAAATCATTTGACATTCAGATAAAAAGGGGGGGGGAGAATGTAATCTCAAGGAAGAACTAGTTGGAAGTGTCAGACAGGTTGAACATTGTGTGACACACCTTGGTGAGTTAGTTATGGAACGATGACATGTCAAGATAAACTTTGGGTCCAAAATATCACTTTGGCGTGAAATAGAATATTGAGCTTAGCACGATATTAGGAAACAGAATATTGTGGCTAGAAAGGTATATAACTGAATTTCCGTGGGCAGATTTAGGTTAGACCTTGAAGAATGAAAAAGCTTGAGCAAGAGCTTTGTTCTTGCAAGCTGAGTAAAAGACGAGTGACTTGAGAGAGTAGCTCGTGCTTTGTGTTTCTGAGAGATTAGAAATTGGTCTGTCACTAGTCTTGTGTGACTTAGTGTAAACCAGATTAAACAGATCTAGGAAGATTGTTTAAATGATTTCTAATATACAAGAAAGAGTTCTTGGATTCTCGTATTTGTTTTTTCATCTGGTTACCATTGAACTTTCACTTCTCACTCGCCTGCTGCCATCCTCTTCTTCTCTGGGGAATTAGTGATTGCCACACTCAAGTGGATCCCTGAAGGTCTCCAGTTTTATCATCACTGCTTCTCCATTGAGTGATGATAGCTTTGTTGCCCCAAAGCTGTCCTTCACATTCATGCTAGGCGCTTTATTCCACACATTCACTCTTGTGCTCCTCCTTGTTCTCTTTGGAGTGTTGATAGTAGCTTGTCTCACTCAAGCTCATTTTGTACCATATGAAGAGCTTCTCCTCCTGCCACTCGGTTCAGCTCTTCCTTGTGTATTCATTTCAACAATTATGTTATTTATTTTTATTCTATCTTCTAATCTAAGAGATTATTTGGTTTATCGTTTAAATAATTTGTTCACCTTTGGTATAAAACATAATAACTATCTACAGTAATGAAATAAGTTTTTTGATCATGCACTTTGTAAGAAATGCATATATGAAAAAATCAGAGGATGAGCAACAATATGATAGTAGGTTAGGCGGATGAATTAATTAAACCTCCACGTGAGTATGTGCAGAAATGTGTATATGCATTCTTATAAGTGTATACATTATGTTTGAGATGACTTTGGCACCGTTTAGCAGCCTCATGTGTAGCAGTCTGATCGTAGTCCATGAAAAATGGTTACCATTTATTTGGTGTATTACACACTAAACGATTATTGATAGATATACACATATACATTTTGGATTATGTTCAACATATTGATTACAGATCCTAATTAATGTTTATGTAAATTTTTTTAAAAATTATATGTTGAACCTTAAACTACAATATATTGTTTTGTAATTTTATGTGGACCATGTGCAAATGAACACCTTGCAAATATATAGTAATTTAACAATGTGTATAGCTACTAAACTAGTGTGATAATCGACGAGGAGGTTAGGAATAGGTGAGTAAAGCTTACGAGAGAACCGTGGAACTGATCGGGAAATACAAAGAGAAAATTGCTCAGATCGCTGAGCTTTTATTGGAGAAAGAAGTGGTGCATCAAGATGCTCTTTTGAAAATTTTATGTTAACGTTCCATTTAAATTAGCTTCAATTTCTGGAAATAGGTTGCACATCCTTATCAAAGGCTTTGTAGATTGACCAATTTAATGAGTTAGAAAAATACATTTCAATTTCTCACTTGAAAGGAGGTCTACAAAAAAATCAAAGGAAAAAGACTTGAACTAATTTGCAAATGAAAAAGATTGTCAAAGAAAAAATATTCACAATTTTTATGTAAGACCTAAAACACAGCTACTTGATCTTAGGTTTTAATTTTTTAACACTTGTAATTCATTAAAAAGTATTCTTACAAGTTACAAGTCAAATCAACCAAAAACAAAAACTCAAAAAAAGAAGACACCAGTAGACATCCATAAATGATACACACATGGCAAGAACAACAAAGAAGACACCAGTAGGCACTCCACAAACTTAGAAACAAGAAATCAAACCAGCTACCCACAATATGGCTAAACATTGATGAAACGCAACAAAGAAAGCAAAGCCGATGCAATGGAAAAATCCGTAGATGATTCTATTTCAACAAAATTAAGCTACCCAAAAAATAATTGCAAATACCAGGACCTGTAAAGTCATCGTTAAACACGCTCTAAAGAGAAAAGAAGAACTAAAACCATGACAAGACTAAAGTATATCACCGCCAACTACCAAATAAAATATCCCAACTTAAATCTCAGAACCAAGAAACCCTCCCACCCAAAATACTATGTCGATGGGAGTCGAATGTGAACCACCGAGAGAATGCACAACCAGGATACAAAAGCACAGATATGGAAACACCAGAGAGAGCATTCCACAGACCACAGAGAACAAGCGCCACCACTGAAGAACCACCTATCAAAATCACCATTAAAACGAGAGCAATGGATGGAGCCTACTGGAGACTGAACCAATAAAGGGAGACAAAACATCTTCCTTTCTTTAGCCTCAACAAAGAACACCAGAAAGTTTCATGGTAGAGACCGTCAACGACTCCTAGTCTGAAGAAGCAATAGCGCTGGAAAGAAGATGCTTTAAGGACAGAAGTTGAGAAAAGGAGGACGCCAAAGAAAATAGAAGAAGAAACCATATGAACCTCCCCTCGCAGTGAGAAATTAGTGTTTCTTTAATAAAAGTTTTAAGTCTTAGAATTTTAGTTATAGTCTGACTAAGTTCATCTTTCTAACAATCTAATATTTTCTGCTTATCTATTTTTGTCTTTGAGATAGAATCTTCAAAAGATATCTAAACATACACAACTGGTTTTTATTATCTGTAGTTTTTTTTCTTTGAGGAGAACTCCACCATGATGGTTACGCATGTGGTAGATTGAAAGACTCTGATTTTGGAAAAAAATGAGTTAGTTTTTATTTTGTTTAAATGTAAGATTATATTAAATCAACAAAATAAAAAATGTTATACACACAATGATCGCAGATGATCAGTTGCCCAATAAATTAAAGCTGGGTATGTTTTATGCCCAGAAAACAGAGAATGTCACTTGCAAAGGAGTTCAGCTTCTTTGGATGTCACAAGTCGCAGACCAGAGACTTTGCAGTTTGGGAATGTCATTGGAATAAGCCAAGAGAGTTTTTATACGATTGTGAATTTCACTCTCAATCATATGAGCAAGAGTTGCATGTGTATGGGTTTGTTGTTGATGTATCCTACCATTTCGTTCCCGCCAAATCCAGTATATAAAGGTTTGAAAAGCAAGAAGAACAAGGACAGCTACAGATTCTGTAAGTCTGTTCCGGGTGATGGAACACATAGTGTGTTTCCAGTCTAGAGATATTTGACTTCTCAGTAGCTTAGAACAGGGCTGTTGACTTAAGCTTGTAGATAAGTTAGGTTATAGGTTTCCTAATGAGTTTAGGATTAAGATATGTATTCCTAATGAGTTTAGGAAACTATGATTAATATATAAGGAGGTATCAAAGTTGGGATATCACTTATAAGATTTGAGAGAAAGCTTGAACTTTGAGTAAGTTTCTTGAGCTATAAGAAAGAGTGATTTATATTGAGTTGTGAGTTTGATTTCAATAATTGGTATCAGAGCATTAATAATTGAAATCAAAATCGAGAAGATCATGTGACAAGAAGGAAGAAGAAGATATGGGAGACTTGACTGTAACTACTACCAAACCAAAGGAAAGTGGATCATAAACTATCCAATGCCCAATGCTCAATACGACTAACTACACAGTTTGGAGTATTCGCATGAAAGTGGCTCTCAAGGTACATAAAGTCTGGGAGACCATAGAACCAGGAGGGGACGATGGTGACAAAAGCGATATGGCCCGTGCTCTTTTGTTTCAGTCAATTCCTGAAACCTTGATCTTACAAGTAGGCAACCTGGATACTGCAAAAGAAGTATGGGATGCGATAAAATCAAGACATGTAGGAGCGGATAGGGTGCGAGAAGCAAGACTACAGACACTCATGGATGACTTCAACCGTATGAAGATGAAGGATACTGATACTATAGATGAGTTTTCTGGAAAACTTGCTGAGATCTCTTCTAAATCAGCTGCTTTAGGAGAAATTCTTGAAGAACCAAAGCTCGTAAAAAAGTTCCTAAACAGCCTTCCAAGACGAAAATATATCCATATCATAGCAGCACTGGAACAAGTGCTTAACCTGAACACCACGAGTTTTGAAGATATAGTAGGCAGGTTAAAAGCTTATGAAGAGAGGATTCAAGATGAGGATCAACACGAGGAACAGGGGAAGCTCATGTACACCAATACTGATTCTCACAGTCATCAAGAGAACCATGGTAGAGGAAGAGGATACGGAACAGGGAGATATAATAACCGAGGAAGAGGGCGTGGGCGCTATACTGGTCGTGGAGACTGGAAGCAAGGAAACGATTGGAGACACGGCCGACACGCGTCCCGCGTGGTGTGTTTTCGTTGTGACAAAACCGGACACTATGTCTACAACTGTCCGGATCGGTTACTTAAACTCCAAGAAGCACAAGAAAGTGAGAATGATAGTACGCATGAGGCAGAAGAGTTGATGATGCATGAGGTGGTCTACCTCAATGAAGACAGTGTCATACCTAGTAAGTTTGAGACGCAGTCCGACGTTGATAATATTTGGTATTTAGACAACGGAGCAAGCAACCATATGACTGGCAACCGTTCCTATTTTACCAAGATCAACGAAAAAGTTATGGGAAAAGTACGTTTTGGTGATGATTCTAGAATTGACATAAGAGGAAAAGGCTCAATCGGTTTCATAACCAAAGACGGGAAGCAAAAATTATTAACTGATGTGTACTTTATACCAGAACTAAGAAGTAACATTATCAGTCTTGGTCAAGCTACGGAATCAGGCTGCAGTGTTCAGATGAAGAGGGATTACTTAACACTCTTTGATCGAGAAGGAAACTTATTAGTGAAATCAATAAGATCAAGGAACAGACTATATAAGGTAGTCATGGAAGTTAGTAATACAAAGTGCTTTCAACTCGAGAAGATTGGAGAGTCTACTCTTTGGCATGCAAGGCTCGGACATGTCGCCATGGATACTATGAAGGCGATGATAAGTAAGGACATAATCACGGGTCTACCGTGTATATCCGTTGAGAAGGAGACATGCGCCTCATGTCTAATGGGAAAACAAACCAGAGCCTCCTTCCCTAAAGCAACTAATTATCGTGCATCAAACATACTTGAGCTCGTCCATGGGGACCTTTGTGGACCAATATCACCATCAACAGCCAGCGGGAACAAATATATATTTGTCTTGATTGATGATCACTCGAGGTACATGTGGTCGATATTAATGAGAGAAAAAAGTGAAGCATGTGAACGATTTCAGAGATTCAAACGGCTGCTTGAGCATGAAGCAAGAACTACTATTAAGGTGCTAAGAACAGACAGGGGAGGAGAATTCACATCTCATGAGTTTCAAGCTTACTGTGATAGCCACGGGATTAAACGTCATTTAACAGCACCGTACTCTCCTCAACAGAATGGAGTCGTTGAGAGACGAAATAGAACGTTGATGGAGATGACTAGAAGTATCATGAAACACATGAAGGTACCAAATTATTTATGGGGAGAGGCAGTGAGACATTCAACCTATTTGATCAATAGGATCGCTACAAGAGTTCTGAAAGATCAGTCACCATACGAGAGTTTTAAGAAGAAGAAGCCGAATGTTGGTCACTTAAGAGTGTTTGGGTGTATTTGCTACGCAAAAAGTGATACCCCGCATCTTAAAAAATTAGATGATAGATCCAGAGAGCTAGTCCATCTCGGGATTGAACCGGGAACGAAAGCCTATCGTCTATATGATCCAAAGACTCGAAAGGTTGTAGTTAGTCGGGATGTCATATTTATGGAAGAAAAGTCTTGGAGCTGGAATGGGAGTGGAAAAGAGACTGTGGATCACGAAATAAGTATCACACTTCCTGCGTAAAATAATGATAGTGAAGAAGATGATGGAAATAGCGACGATAATGATGAAACCATAGACGAAGATGAAACAGGGGATACTGAAACAGAGGAACATAAAACAGAGCAACGTCCTCTACCAAGAAGATCAACGAGAACAAGCTCAAGACCTGGATACTTGGACGATTATGTTTTGTTGTCCGAAGAACTTGAAACAACAAGACTTCTTCTAGTTCTCAACAACGAACCGTGGGACTGGAACGAAGCAAAGGGAGACAAGGTATGGAGGGAAGCTTGTGAGGACGAGATTACCTCCATAAAGAAGAACAAAACATGGACACTCGTTGATCTCCCCTACGGTTGCAAAGCCATTGGATTAAAGTGGGTATTCAAAATAAAACGCAATGCAGATGGGAGCGTGAATAAGTATAAGGCTAGACTAGTAGCTAAGGGTTACGTACAACGACACGGGATAGACTTTGAGGAAGTATTTGCCCCTGTTGCAAGGATAGAAACTGTACGTGTTATCATCGCTTTGGCTGCGTCTAATGGCTGGGAAATCCACCATCTCGATGTGAAAACAGCGTTCCTCCATGGAGACCTTAATGAAGAAGTATATGTGTCACAGCCGGATGGATTCAAAGTGAAAGGCAGTGAAGATAAAGTCTACAAGTTGCATAAGGCTTTATATGGCCTAAGACAAGCCCCAAGGGCTTGGAACATAAAGTTGAAATCGATTCTCAAGGAGCTGAATTTTTCAAAGTGTTCTAAGGAACCGTCGTTATTCAGGAAACACACGAAGGGCCATCTCCTTCTAGTAGCAGTTTATGTGGATGATCGGTCACGGGTTCGAACTTAAGTGTTATACGAGAGTTCAAAAGGGAAATGGCTGCAAAGTTTGAGATGAGTGATCTTGGACAACTTACTTACTATCTAGGGATCAAAGTAATCCAATCCGAAGCCGGTATAACCTTAAAACAAGAAAGATATGCAGTTAAAATATTAGAGGAAGCAGGAATGAGTGAATGTAATGCCACTCATACACCGATGGAGACTGGTTTAAGATTGAGTAAAGCCTCGGAGGAGAAGGATGTGAGTGAGAAGGAGTTTCGGAGAAACATTGGGTGCCTTCGCTATCTGTTACATACTCGTCCTGATCTCGCTTATAGTGTAGGCGTTCTTAGCCGTTATATGCATCAACCGAAGGAGTCTCATGCAGCTGCATTGAAACAGATTCTTCGTTATCTGCGTGGAAGCTGTTCACACGGGTAGTTTACAACAGAGAGAACAAGAAAGGACTTATAGGTTACAGTGACAGTAGCTATAACGTGGATCCGGATGATGGGAGAAGCACAACAGGTCATATCTTCTACCTCAATGAATGTCCGGTATCATGGTGTTCTACGAAACAGGAAATTGTTGCTCTCTCGTCATGTGAAGCTGAGTTCATGGCAGCAACCGAGACGGCCAAACAAGCCATATGGCTTCAAGAGCTCTTAGGAGAAGTCGTCGATGGTACTAAGAAAGCTTTGATACGAATCGATAATAAATCTGCAATTGCCTTGACAAGAAACCCGGTCTTTCACGGTAGAAGTAAGCATATACACAAGCGGTTTCATTTCATACGTGAGTGCGTTGAAGATGGTCTTGTGGATGTTGAGCATGTAGCTGGTAAGGAGCAGAAAGCTGATATTTTAACGAAAGCACTTGGGAGAGTTAAGTTTTTAGAGATGAGAGAATACATTGGAGTTCAAGAAGTGAAGAGAAGTGATGTCAAGCTTAAGGGGGAGAATGTTGACTTAAGCTTGTAGATAAGTTAGGTTATAGGTTTCCTAATGAGTTTAGGATTAAGATATGTATTCCTAATGAGTTTAGGAAACTATGATTAATATATAAGGAGGTATCAAAGTTGTGATATCACTTATAAGATTTGAGAGAAAGCTTGAATTTTGAGTAAGTTTCTTGAGCTATAAGAAAGAGTGATTTATATTGAGTTGTGAGTTTGATTTCAATAAGGGCATCGTCCAGAGAGTTTAACTGAAAGGGCAAGCAAAAAAGAGATGATCTCGAGATTCATCCCTCTCGCTGCAGAAGCATACACGATTGAAAGAATCCCCACTCTCGAGTTCTCACTCCAGTTGATAACTTATCCTTAATAGCTAACCAACCAAGTGATGAAGCATTTTTGAGGAATTGCTTGGGAAAGCCAAACCACCTTGTACCATGTCACCTCTTGGTGCTTCTCTCTAATATGGTGTGTTTATGGAGCAAAAAAAAAATCTGGTCCATTGGAGCCATAGCGAAGATTTATTTCCGAACAAATTCCATATCAGTTTCAGTGAGAAGACTTGTGCGACATCATACAATTTTCCGAGACCCATACCTCCTTCTCTCTTCGGGATAAGGAGATCGTTCCAAGCGACCTTTACTTTGGATGTAATCAGCAGCGAACCTGACCAGAGGAACGGTGAACATAAAATTGCGATAGTTTGATAACAGTTTTTCGGAAGCCTGGACACTGAACTTCAAAAATTAGTAATACTCTCAACAACAAATTGAATTAATTGGAGTCTACCGGTGAACGTAAGAGATTTATTTTCCCATGATAACATACGAGATCGGATACGATCAATCAGTGGTTCAGAATCCGCTCTCTTCATACTTCTTGTGGCAAGAGGAAGTTTAAAGTAACATATAGGATGTTGATCGATATGAATACCGAATTCAGTCGCCAAACTCTGGAATGTGTCGTTTGTTTGACCCACCGGATACAAATATGACTTAGATGGGGTTTATGGCCAATCCTGAATCTTTTTCAGAACCATCATGAATTCTATCGTAGCAGTGAGCGAATCACACAATCCATTCATAAAATATCACTATATCATCTGCGACATCATACAAATTGATTTAGTTTTGATTTTATAGAACTCCGAAAATAAATATACAAATATGTACGTATATGTGCATGGTAGATTAAGAAACATGGAAACGATGACCTGTAAAGTTCTAGTTTGCAATCTTAATTATCCTCTATGTGTAATTTGACCCAAAAGAAAAAAATGATCTATGTATATATGATTGTGTTTTGGGAAAGAAAGAGAAAGCATTTGTTTAGGTCCTTAAGTTTCTCACGGACAAAATATAAAGTCCATACTTAGTTGAAGGCTCAATATGTGTTAAATGCGGGCACGCCTGCGCTAAAGCCTCTCAAATCGCCCATGAACTAAACAAACACCGAACTTCTCTTTGGAAATCGGTTTAAGATTGGAAAACCAGTAACCGGTTTAGTTGATTCTAGAAACAAAATTAAAAACGGTTCAAGATATAATCCAGTCCACAGACAGAACAAACAACAATAAACAAAAAAGAAGAAAAACAGAACGCGTACATGTCTTGTCTGCCAAGCAGTTCATAAAACTCTCTCTCTCTCCACCAAAATAAAAAATACTATTAAAAACCCAAACTTTATTTCTCCTCAAACCCTAATCCCCCTTCTCTTATCTTCTTCTCTTGTTCTCAGATCTTCGATTCGCCATTTCCCTAAATATTATGCGAAACCCATTCTGCTCATAGTGATTTTCTCAATGACGATGTTCTTCTCCAAGCTTGGTCGCTCCTCCGTCTCTCGTTCAAGGGTCAGTTTGGTTTCTTCCCAGTTTCGTCTTTTATTTCTGTCTCTTGATTATTGTTGTTTGGTTTTGGGTGAGATTAGGGGTTTGTGTACGGTGGTGGTGTGAGATCGGCGAGGCTGCTTGCTCCGCCGACTATTGAGTCGGCGTCGCTGAATCAAGTGGAAGGTGGTGGATTAGGGTTCCTGAGTCGCCACTTCGCTTCGTTGACCGGTAGAAAGGGACTTGTCGATAATGATTTGATTGGTGGTTTCGCTAATCCAAGACTTCGTCGATTTTTCTCTGATGAAGCTCCCAAGAAGAAGAGTATGTTTTTGCATAAATTTCTCTTTTAGGTTTTAATGGTTACTAACTGAATCAGATTGGTTTGTTGGTGTACATTGCAGATTATGAGAACTACTTTCCCAAAGCTCCAAAGCAAGAACCAAAGAGTGATCAGAAATCTGAGTCTAAAGGTCTCACTCTCCTTCATTTTTTAATAATCCTCATTGATGTTTTGCTTTTGAGCTTTCTCCTGCCTTTCCTTATTCCCTCTTTCATTTCGTTTATTGTTGCTTCACTGAGACTATTCTATTTACTGATGTATTGCTAATAAAGGAGATCTGTTGATTGTTTTGAGACTAAATGGAATTTCATCTGTTTTATTCTTTCACTTTTCTTGTTTTGAGAACTGCTGTTACTAAAGGATTCTAATAACTTAAAACATGTTTTTGTTGCAATACTGAGGGTTCAGACAAGAATGAAAACGGGAACCTGGGAGATATGTTTGCCAATCGATTCCAGAATTTGCTAATTCCACTGCTGGCTCTTGCTATTTTCTTATCTTCTTTCTCATTTGGCTCTGGAGACCAGCAACAGGTAAAGCATATTTGATTTTAACTGTTTGACATTCTTGGATCTCACTAGTACTACTAATATCATAATGTCTATGCCTTTTTCACTAATATCTTGTGCTATACCTGTCTGTTTCAGATTAGTTTCCAGGAGTTCAAAAACAAGCTTCTCGAGCCTGGTCTAGTTGACCACATAGACGTTTCAAACAAATCAGTAGCCAAAGTCTACGTCAGGAGCACACCGAGAGACCAACAAACAACTCAAGATGTTGTTATCCAAGGAAACGGCAATGCTCAAGGTATCCCTGTTAAGAGAACTGGTGGTCAGTACAAGTACTACTTCAATATCGGTAGTGTTGACTCTTTTGAGGAGAAACTGGAAGAAGCTCAAGAAGCCTTAGGCATTGATCCCCACGAGTTTGTTCCCGTCACATACACCACTGAAATGGTCTGGTTTCAAGAGTTTCTCAAGTTTGCACCTACTTTACTGCTCTTGGGTACTCTTGTCTATGGAGCTAGGCGGATGCAAGGCGGGTTAGGTGTAGGAGGAACCGGTGGGAAGAATGGCCGTGGAATCTTCAATATAGGAAAAGCCACAATAACAAGAGCTGATAAAAACTCCAAGAACAAGATTTACTTCAAGGATGTTGCTGGATGCGATGAGGCAAAACAAGAGATCATGGAGTTTGTACATTTCCTTAAGAACCCTAAAAAGTATGAAGACTTGGGTGCTAAGATCCCAAAAGGGGCGCTTTTAGTAGGTCCTCCTGGAACCGGAAAGACCCTTTTAGCCAAAGCTACTGCTGGAGAATCAGGTGTGCCGTTTCTGTCTATATCTGGTTCAGATTTCATGGAGATGTTTGTTGGTGTTGGACCTTCGAGGGTGAGAAACTTGTTCCAAGAAGCTAGACAAGCTGCACCAAGCATTATCTTTATAGACGAGATCGATGCCATTGGTCGGGCAAGAGGACGTGGAGGGTTAGGTGGAAACGATGAGCGTGAGAGTACTCTGAATCAATTGCTAGTTGAAATGGATGGGTTTGGTACAACAGCTGGAGTTGTGGTTCTTGCCGGGACCAACAGACCGGATATTTTGGATAAAGCTTTGTTACGTCCTGGCCGGTTTGATCGTCAGATAACCATTGATAAACCGGATATCAAGGGCCGTGATCAGATATTCCAGATTTACTTAAAGAAGATCAAACTCGATCACGAGCCTTCTTATTACTCACAGAGACTTGCGGCTCTGACTCCTGGTTTTGCTGGAGCTGACATTGCCAATGTCTGTAACGAAGCAGCTCTTATTGCCGCTAGACACGAAGGAGCTACAGTCACGATGGCACACTTTGAATCTGCTATCGATCGTGTCATTGGTGGTCTTGAAAAGAAGAACAGGGTAAACCTTTCTTCTTCTTCCTTTTTCAGACAATACTTTTGAAACATGTGTTCTGTTTCTGAATTGTTTATTGTGCGAACAGGTGATAAGTAAACTGGAGCGTCGTACAGTTGCATATCATGAATCTGGTCACGCGGTTGCTGGTTGGTTCCTGGAACATGCGGAGCCATTGCTGAAGGTGACTATCGTGCCACGTGGAACAGCGGCGCTGGGGTTTGCGCAGTACGTTCCAAATGAAAATCTTCTCATGACCAAAGAACAACTCTTTGACATGACCTGCATGACTCTAGGTGGCCGTGCAGCCGAGCAGGTACAAAAACTCAACTGCTACCTTCAGTGTAATAATAATATAAGCTGGTAATCTTGTTCAAGATGTTTCTTTGTCCTTGTCATGGCAGGTATTGATAGGAAAGATCTCAACGGGTGCACAAAACGATCTAGAGAAAGTTACAAAGATGACATACGCTCAAGTAGCGGTGTACGGTTTCAGTGACAAGGTTGGACTACTCTCGTTTCCGCCAAGGGATGATGGCTACGACTTCAATAAACCCTACAGCAACAAAACGGGTGCCATCATAGACGAGGAAGTTAGGGAATGGGTGGGCAAAGCTTATGAGAAGACAGTGGAGCTGATAGAGACACACAAAGAGAAAGTGGCTGAGATCGCTGAGCTTTTGCTGGAGAAAGAAGTGCTGCATCAGGATGATCTTTTGAAAGTTTTGGGTGAACGTCCCTTTAAACCGGCTGAGGTGACTAATTATGACCGGTTCAAGTCTGGCTTTGAAGAGAGTGACAAGGAGGAGTCCTCCACGACGGTTACACCTGTGGTGGATGAAGGAGCTCCTCCGCCGCTTGAACCGCAGGTGGTTCCTACGTAGAAGAGTGACTTCACCTGTTACGATTGTAAATTTTATTAAGAATGCAATAAACACAACTACAACAACAGAAAAAAAAAGACCAAATCTTGTTCTTCAATGTTAGCAATGAATATTTTTGTTCTGAATTATGCTTTTATTAAGATGTTCAAAAAAACACAACTACTACCTTTCATGTTTCTAATCGTCTCAAACTCCACTTGGTTGAATGAATGAATAAGATGGTATTAACTGAACCTTGTTCATTTCAGTTGCAATGTTAAAGAAACATATAGGTGCCGTTCGTTTGCTCATCCAGGTGATCCATCTGAGTGAATGGATATAGTATCTAGATGGATCATTTGGATGCACCTTTAAAATGTACAGACGAACAGGGCCATAGACAACCTATAAAGAGGGTCAAGGGAAAGCCAGAACACATCTCAGTACAGATCCGAGCTTTCTGGCACATTGGATCTGTGTTATCATGTCACTTACCTCTTCCCATAAATTGTTGAGACAACATATAAATGAATGCTTAAACGAATATTTAACCCTTGAGTGAGTATTTCCATGAAACTTAGCTTCATCAGATTTTGTTGAACTCTCTATCTTCTTTTCCCATCTTCACTTGCCTTTTCCTGTTGTTTCATATCTTCCCTTTTCAGTTGAGTTTGTCTATGTTTTTCATCCAAACGTTTTCGCAATCCAGTGAGAGTTTGGTGACCAACAAAAAAAGAGACAAAGTAAAACTTAGATATGCTACATTATTTCAAGAAGAACGATATACAAAAAATATCCAAATAAAGTCAAAGAAAAACCTTTGAGGCTGTCAACGTTTGTGGCTTCCCAGGTTCTTTGTAATCAAGAGGAGATGTAAAATCAGATTGATAAAAATATTGCTTATTTTATTAAGGAACCATAATTGTATCGCCAGTGGTTAAGCAAGTGTAGCTCCTTAAGAAAGAGAAGATTCTTCAAACACACACACACACCAAACCAAGAGTTGAATCTCAAAGGTACAAACATGGCTTTTGGTTTCAGGTTTGATTCCCAGTGCCTGAATCCTGGCTTCAAATCGAATTTGGAGCTATGAAGTAGTCTTTGAAATAAGAGTCTTTAGGTTTTGGTAACAAATACATGCATTAGCTTACTGAACAACTGCTCAGTCCAGGAGCCACTCTTCCCATGGTTTCTAAATTACATGGCCGCTTTGGATATGTCCAAGAAATCTTTGAGTGTGAGTGAGGCTGCAGCTTGCTTGAAGTAAGTCCCTCACAATGTCTTCTTCTTAAAAAGAGATATATGTTTTGCATCATCTTTAGGTATCTGATGTTCACAAAACAAAGATCAGATGAAGAAAAATAGTGAAAGAAAACAAAAACATAAGAATGATGAAGTAAGTACATTGACACAAAAGAATTTAGTGAGTTATTATTTACATACATGCTTATGTTGACGACTGTTTTCATTCCTGTAAAACTTTTTAGCCCAATCTGCATAACTAAACAACTTTGTTTGTCATCAACTGGTTCTTGAACCAAGCCCGAACCAGAACCACATCTATCCATGGCAGATTCAGTTTTACACTTTAAAATAAATAAAAAACAAATCTTGTGTATATATATTGAGGGTGAATTTGAGCTACAAAATCTTGAAAACCTATACGATATATATTCTATATATTCCTAAGATTACATGATCTTGTGTAACAGAAAAAAGAACTACAACACTAATCCACTAAGCAGGAACCCAACAGGAAGAAGCATAAAGAGTCCGACCTTTCCAGCCTTGCAACAACCATTTACTATTTTCATCAACCACGAAATCTTTATGATACCTCCACTTCTTCAGCTTCTCCCTAAACAACTCCACAATCCCATCCTTAACCGGTTTCTGCTTAAACCCTGCCCTAACCATCCTCACCTGCCACTGCCTATACGTCTCCGGCCTCTCCACCCTGTCCCCTTCCTCGCACGCTATCACATTCATCGCCTCTCTCCCGTAAAACTCCCTCTCGAACCTAATCCTCTCTTGGTTATCCCTAGGCAACGTCGTATCAAACATATCAAACAGCGCAGAGTAATGATAAACCGCTTCTTTAAACCGGGATATGAAGAAAGGTGCGTTGAATGAGCCGTTAACAATGGCATGTACGAAAACGTCAGGGTTCATCTTCCTTATCAGCTTCAGAACAGCGTCTCTCGGACAAGTCTCTTCACCACCTGTCTCGTCTTGAAGAGTCTTGAGTCTGAGACCAGCATTAACCGCTAGAACTTCGTCCGGTCTGATATCAAACTCATCGATCCGTATGGTCTCCCAGTGCTGAGACGCAATGGCTTTGTACTCAAAGGGAACGTTAAACCTTTTGCAATACTCAGACAATCTCCTTCCTGTCTCCTCTATACGTTCAGCAGGACGTAACCCTCGCTGAGGCAGCTCAATACCAGTAATTCGTAGCTTCCTTGGCACGTCTTTACGTCCCGACATGTACTGGATAAACATTGGCCATTGAAACCCGTAGAGGATCCCAAAGTCAACTATGTGAAGAACCTTAGCGTCTTTGGCAGCGTCAAGAATCATCCTGAAGGAGAAGAAGTACAACAAGGTGACAAAGGGAGACGAAGAGAGATACACTCTGTAGGCTTTTAGTATATCTGAAGCTGTCTCTTTCAACGAGGTTAAAGCATTGTAGTAAGTCTGGATCACAGGACCAGTGCTTCCTTGTAGACGCGCCTCGAGTGCATTGGCGAAACAGTGAGCGAGTCTCTGGGAGGCGTCACCGAGAGGAGACGAGTCTTGCCTTATCTGTAAGAGCAAATCAAGAGCTGTGGTTTTATCTCCTGTGGAGATAGCTTGTGCACAGTGAGTGAGAAGTGTACGGAAATCAACAACCTGACTCTTCTTCTTGGTCTTCTTCTTGGTCTTCTTACTGTTGTTACTCAGTGTTTCTTGAGTCTTGTTCTCTGACAATGTTTGTGGGTCACATTCACCATCAAGAAGCAGAACCTTATCGAACATATCAGTTACCTCCCCCCCGTCTTCAACATTCGTTGCAGACTGCTTACTGCTCCTAACTTCCTCAAGATCAAGAACCTCCCTCTCATGACTCTTCTTAACTCTCAAGAGATCTGATCCCACCTCTTGTTTAATAACTTCAACACGTCTTTGAAGATTGAAAACCCATTGGTCGCTGTTAGGAAGAAACTTCCTAGCTTCTTCAAGCCCTCTCCTAAACTGTAAATCTGACTCTGCATCACTAAACATACTCTTGACAAGAATCTCATTCACAGGTGGACTAACATGACTACATGACCCTATGCTTCCACTTGCATCACTAGTAGTAACCATAGAGTCAGGACTGTTAAAGGAGTGAGCTTTTGAATCTGTGATCACTTGCTGCAACATCTCTTCGGTTTTCCGTAACGCTAACGAGTCGTAGAACATGGACTGCTTATCACCAACACTCTCTTCCATAAGGATCTGAGTCACGTATCTCAACAGAGTATTAGACGAATCGTTTTCATCAGGTTGAAGAGAATACTCTTCCTCCGTTGGATCAGCGAGGAAGCTAGAGTTCCCATCGAAATCAAGTGAGGAAGATGAATCGAGAAAGAGACTCTCATCCAAATACTCATAGCCGTTAAGAGAGAAGTTTGGATCCATTTGTCTAGAAAACAACAACCCACATAGGACTTTACAACCTAAGGAGGACAGGGAACAGAAGGGTCAAGGTTGTAATAGACTGACTAATCAAAGGAGAAGAAAGATTCAAACTTTCTATTACATAATAAAGCAAGAAAAGAAATAGAGTAGATCACGGGATTAACGGGAAAGCGATGTCATTGCTTACCTCAGTTTGATGAAGTGTGTAACAAACTTGTGTACGAGGTTAAAAAAAAAGGCAGTGGTCTTTTGGGTTATTACAGATGTGTTCGTGGGGTTTGGGGATAGTTTGCAGAACCGTGAAGGAGTTAAAGTTCGAGAGGAGGAAGAAGTGGTCGAGAGGTCTTGAAACTCGTCCCCGGAAGTCAAACGAATCTTTGTGGTGATTCGTTTGACTTGACTTTCATGTCTGTGTATATTATGCCTTTTCGGCCCGATTTTTTGTTGAAAGTTCAGTACATTTGGGAGGCCTTAAAATTAATTTGTTTTTCTTAATCTTTTCGTCATATTATTACATAAAAACTAAGCTACAAAAAAAAATTGTAAAAATAAATAAATTTAAAATTAAATTATATGAATAACTACAACAAATAATTATTATAATTTTATAGAAATTGAACATTAAACATATTGGCATTAAACTATTAATTAAAAAATTAATCAATCATTATATTAATTAAGGGAGTTTTATAATTTGATTATATTTTTTTAGTTAATTTGATAAACAAGAAAAGTAAAAACTTTTTGATATTAGCTAAATAAGGGTATTCTAAAAAAATTGTATAAAATTTTGCATATTACTTTTTTGTTTGTAACGTTAATTTCTGTAAATAAACATTTTATTTACTTCTGGACATCTACACGAAAATTCAAATTAAGTCTTTATAACCCATACAAATATACTTCATATGTTTCAAATGTTTGATGTTTTAGAATTTTTACACTTATTAAGAAAATTTATTATATTTTAGTTACTAATATTATATTTTTTGTGATTAATTATTTTTCACAATTTTTAACAAATAAAATTTAATAAACATAGTTATAATTTTGAAATTTATAATTTACTCTTCATTAATGCATTGAAAATGTAAAATAATGTATCTTTTTAAAATAATTTTTTTTGTAGAACATGGATTTTTTTAAAATGAATGGAATATATTGTTTTGTTATTAAAATGTATACTGTGATAAAATGCTAATTTTAACCATTGAACCACTATCACTTGATTGTTTATGAATAATTAAATAAAAATTAAACAAATATTTTTGGATTTAAATTAGCCAAATTAGAGGGGTATTCTGCCATTTTCCGTACAAGTACTCTTTCTTTTCCACTAAACATGAAACCGTTTACAGATAAAATAAGTTTTTATGCCCATAGATCTTACGGCAATTCTCTTAAATAGCCCTTTTTTAGTTTTTGTCACAAAAATAGCCTTCAAAAAATAAAATGACCAAAATAGACTTTTTTTTTTTGAAATTTTGATTTTTTTTTAAATTTTTTTTTGAAATTTGAAACCCTAACCCCAAACCCACCCCTTACTCTAAACCCTAAAGTCCAAATTAGTTAACCCTAGGGGTATAAATGCATATAAATGAATTTTTTAGCTTCTAAAAAAAACATTTTGGTCATTTTCTTCCTTAAAAGCTATTTTTGTGACAAACAAACTAAAATGGGCTATCTAAGGGAATTTCTCTAGATCTTATGCCTAATCATCCTAACGTGATACTGTTACAGAAATAGAACACCCCACCCCCACCCCCACCTCCACCCCCGAAGAAAATAGACCTAAACATGTACAAACCCAACTGAGAATCAGTTTCTTGGGATGTTAGGCAAAACGTCTACATAGGAAGCAAAGTACATGAAGCATATACAATTCTGCCTTTCCAGCCTTGAAGCAGCCAGTTACCATCTTGATCAACATCAAACTCTTTGCTTTTATACCCACTTTCCACCATCAACTTCAGTTTCTGAACCAGTTCCTTCTCTAGTGGAAGCTGTCTAAACCCAGCTCTCATCGCCCTCGCCTGCCACTGCTTATAACTCTCAGGCCTCTCCACTCTCTCAGTCCCCTCACACGCCACAACGTTCATGATCTCCCTACCATAGAACTCTTTCTCAAACATAACTCTCATCGGATCTTCTTGAGGCAGACTCGTGTCACACATGTCAAAGAGAGAAGAGTAATGAAACAGCACTTCTCTAAACCTCGTTACAAAGAAAGGCGCGTTGTAGGATCCACTGAGGATCGCAGGGATGAACACGTTTGGTTTGATCTTCTTTATCAGCTTCAAAACCGCATCTCTCGGGCTGTGTACTGCCACCGTCTCATCTAAGAGGTTTCTAAACCGAAACAGAGAGTTTACAGCAACAAACTCGCCTTCTCTTAGCTTCAGGTCCTCCACTTTGATTGTTTCCCATCTCTGAGCAATACCGTTGTACTCAAACGGAACATTGTACCTCTGGCAATAACTAGCCAAGCGATGACCCGTCTCATTAACTCCTTCAGCTGGTCTAAACCCACGTTGAGGCAGCTCTATACCGGTTATTCTAAGCTTACACGATCCACCACGTCTCCAAGCAAGGCGATGAATCAGAGGAGGCCATTGGAAACCATAAGAGATGCCAAAGTCTATGATGTGGATGGTTTTGGCATTGGTAGCCAAATGCATAATGCTGTGGTTAGCGAATATGATTGCTGTTTTCTTGAAAGGGCAGACAGATATGTATGTCTGGTAAGCTTTCAACATGTCGGACGCAGATGTTTTCTTAGAAGACAAGGCGGTATAGATCTGTGTACCTGTCCCGGCTAAGCGTGCTTCAAGACTGTTTGCGAAGTAATGAGCTAACCTCTGTGTCCCATCGCCATAAGATGAAGAATGCTGCCTAACTTGTCTCAACAAATCTTCAGCCATTTTACGATCATTACCAGACACAGCTTGTGCACATGAAACCAATAGTGTTCTCAAATCAGGTGTCTCTTTCACATAACTGTTACCAGTAGTAGCTGCAGGCTTCTGTCCGCTGGACTGTTGTGTTTTATAACTTAATGATGATGAATCATTGACGGTTTCCTTTATGAAATTATCGTGAAGAATGCATAGAGGTTGCTCCTTAGGCCGGCCAAATAACAGAATCTTATCAAACATTTCAGATAGCTCAGCTTCATCAACATAAACAGCTGATTGCTTCTTACTTCTTTCTTCAGACACCATATGTTCATCTTCACGCCAATGTTTTTTCTTTCCGGTTCTTCTGTAAGGAACTGAGTTATGCTCCTTAGGATCATTTGCCGGGATGTAACTCTCCACATCTATAACTAACTGAGAACTCTTAGGAAGGAACTTACTAGCTTCCTCCTTACCTCTCTTGAACTGAAACGCTAGTTCACTATTGTTAAACATATTAGAAACCAAATCATCACTAAAACTTGACTTGAGAGCCACGTTACTGCCACCAGAAGACTTCTGACTGGGTCTAGTAGACTGGAAAACGAAGTTGTTGGGAATCGGTGTACGCAACCAAGAAGGCCTATTGTTCTCCAAACAATCAAAATTCCAATCAGATGAAGTGGTGCTTGAGGCATAACCTGAAGAAGAACCGTCAGGACTATGAGCCAGCTGAACAGGGGTAGTAGTGATCAGATGCTCAGAGTGATCCGGGTACTTCTCACCAAGAGCTTCATAGAGAGATTTCTCAGCTGCTTGAAGAGACAAAGCATCGTGAAACATACATGGCTTCTCCTCCATATCTTCTTCCATAAGCACTTGGCTTATGTATTTCAGAACAGAATCAGAAAAATCAGCATCAGCAGCAGTAGCAGCAAGATTTTGTTGTGGATATGGATTTGGACGAGGAGGAGGAGCTGGAGGAGGAGGAAAGGGAGATGGAAACTCTAACAACGGCTGATCATACAGAAAGAATCCATTTCCAGAATTGAAATCGTCAAATGATCCAGGGAACCCATCAGAATAAGAACCCATCAGAACTGTTTTCTCAAGAACCCTAACAAACCCTAAGAAGTGTTTCACAAGAAACCCTTAAATCCTCAAGGTGTCCTAGAGAATAACCGTTTTAAGGTTGAATGTTTTTTTTTCTCTCCCTGGTCAAGATAATAAACAGCAAAGCAGAAACAGAGAACCTAATCACAAAGCGGTGATGTGTAGTTAATCCCAAGTAGATATGTTATGGTTTTCTTTTAGTAAGAAACAAATTTTGCAAGCGTACCTGTTGAGATGAAGATGCGCCGATTCAGATGGAAATGGTCTGTGTAAGTGGGTGGGGAGGTATTGTTTTTGTATGTATTATAAACTATAGAAAAGAACTAATTAATGAAAGATACATCTTTTTCAATCTAATCTATTAAAACAGGAGTACAAAAATAAAATAACCCTTAGTTTTTCAACTTATTTACAATGGCATGCCACTGGAGTTATTAATTAACTTACCTTTTAAGATTTTTTGTCTTTTTAAGTTTAATTAATGTATTTCCTTAAACTAAAGTACAATATAATTTATTTAAGTAAAATTTCCTATAATCATGTTAAACAATAAATTATACTTAATCAATGCAAAAAGTATAATAAGATATTCATAAAAATGGATTGATTATTTTTTTATTAGTATATTAACTATATCCAAAAATACAATAAAATGTTATAAAAATATATAATATAAAACACGAAATTAAAAATAATATATTGAATTATTTGATTGTATAAATCAAATATAGCCATAAATAACAATTTTATTTTACATTAAAAAATGTATCCATAAAAATACATTTGTACGAACATACGGGTCTATATTTCAAAAATATAGTAGGTGATATAGTTGACGGATAAAAAATAAAATAAAATTATTCATTATAAATTATAAATTATTATGTTTAGAAAATATATTAAACAATTATTTAATACAAATATATTTTAAAAATACTCCCTCCGTTCCATTAAGATAGATGTTTTGGTATTTTCACAGATATTAAGAAAACACATTAATCATACATCATTTTTAGAAATTATCAAATTCCAATGCATTTTAACCAATAGTCTTTCAATAAATTCAATTAATTTTATTGAAATTTGTAATTTTTGTATAGAAAACATAAAAATACATCTTTGTGAAACAATATATTTTTTTAAAACATTTATCTTAGTGGAACGGAGAGAGTATATATTATCATTTATATAAGATAAATAATTTTTTGTTTTTAAAATAAAAATGAATACCCGCGCGGGTGCGCGGGTCAAGCTCTAGTTATCTATTAAAAGACATTTTAATGGTACTATCTCTTCTTTATATGAGTCAGAAATACACTCGATCAGGAAGCCATTCAAGTTTGAAAGAGAATCATGTCGGACGATTTTTTTTTTTTTGTATTGTTATGTGGTGTGAAATTACATGATTATAATATTTGACAACTTGGCGCCATCAGTTGCCAAGTTTTTCTTTGTAGTTTAGTGTCAATTTTTCGTGACAAAATTAAAAGATTTATTTTCTTAAAATTACAAATTTAGATACAATACTTGAATTTAACCAAATGATTCACTTAAACCGTTTGGAAAAAATAATTGGGAAACTTAAAAATGGATGATTGCAGATTTTATAGATTTCGATGGTTGATGGCTAATTATTTGATGTTGATGGTTAACTTTTTGAACACGATTCGGTTATAATCGCCACGTTACCTTACTCGTGCGCCTAAGCGGCCGATTTCATGTCTAGGCGCCCGTGTGTTTTTAATAGGGGTGGGTAAAAAGTCTGAACCGAACCGAGTTAAACCGAACAAAAACTAATCCAAACTGAACTAAAGTTCATTATCAAATAGTTTGGTTTAAGATTTTCCCAAATCAAACCAACCGAAATCGATTCGAACCGAACTGAGTTAAACCGAATTCATAACCAATGTTTTTGTTATTATTTGAATTAAACATAATAGTAATATACACTATACTAAAATCATAAGACTAAAATTATTGTTAATTTTATTAACATTGTTATTTTAAAAAAATGTTCTATTTACTGTAGTTAATTTTAATTTGATTGTGTTTTTAAAAGTTTTTGTTTCGGTTTTATATTGGATTTAGACAACATAATTTAATTTTTTATAGTCACCAACATGGTGATTTCATGATCATGGGTTTATGTTTTAAATATGATTTCTATTAAAAAAAACTAAAATTAAACTAGGAAAACTCGATTGAACCGAACCAAATACAAACCAAACCAAACTGAAATTGATCCAAACCAAATTATTTATGGTTTATTTTGGTTGGAAAATTTACTAAACTAAACTGAACCCAAACCAAACCGATAAAATGGCCGAAGTGCCCACCCCTAGTTTTTAACATGGCCTTATTGTTATCAGTAGAGTGATATAAAAGGTTGTTTGTTTAGCTGGATCATACCGGAGTGATACAAGAATAGTAACTATAATCAATCCAGTCTAAAATATAAATAGTTGTTTTTCGACTGATGTGAGATTTAACTATTACAAAAAAAATTATGTATTCATATGAAAAAACTTGAGTTAACATACTTTAGATCCTTTTCTAGTTCTTATGAATCCTTTTATATTTTTGTGTGTAATAATTATTATTTAAGGTTTAAAAAATTAATACATATATATTTGTATATAAGTGGGTGTTGAGTCAGAGGCTGGTTGTTAAGTAATTCCTTATCATCCATAAAGCTAAAATTTTTTGGTGGGTTGTTTTGTCTACTAATTTTTCTTAGATTTACATGTTTACGATTCTGGTTATGATGAAATTGTTAATGTGAACACGTCCAAGGATGATAAATTCGAATCTTTCGTATATTAAAGAAAACCAAACAATACTGTACTCAATATTATATCTTGTTTGTTATTGTTAATCTATTGTTTATAAAAGTCAGATGGTGGTGGATTAAATCATATTCGCACTATATAAGACACTTAAAATATGGTTAGATAGTTTAACTAGTCATTTTCAACTTTTTACTTCCCACTCAAATATGATTTATTTATTAAAAAGGGATAAATATCACATTTTTTTTGTAACATATAGTTAGTATTCAATCAATATACTATTGACTAGTGGTTAAAGGTGGATAAGGGGAACATGTTTTGTGATAGCATTCACTCTCACAAAACAAGTCAATGCGAAAACACAACTATCAAGCGTAGCTTCATGAGCTTTTTTTTTTTTGGTTTTCAAAGTTATATCATAAGTTCATAACGGTCTGTGTCCACACGTACTAAATTCAGTGAATCCAAAAACAAATAAAAAAACACAAAGTTGATGACGAGATTCAAAGAGAGAATTGGTATGCACCGCAACAAAAGTTGTCTTTTACCCTCAGCTTCATTGTTACTGATTCTTATAATACGAATAGTCTGACATATGCAATGAAACAAGAAAGTAGAACCAGACAATAATATGATCAATGAGAAGAATCAAATTAAGTGAACCATCTTTTTGTCCCCTTTCCAAGATATTCCCTACTGTCTACAAAGCAATTAGATGTTTAGTAGTGGTATCAGCTGCATAACTGGGAACACATCTGCTGAATTTGAGACCTGTTCTCGTTACCAAGCGTATACATCTCTGTTCTCCCGTTAGCTATACACGTCAAGTTCATCTGCTTCCCAATCTGGCTCGACTGCACCATATCACCAACTCCACAATTATTCTTAGCATTTTACAAAAGATAAATCAAAAATAATTCTGAAGAGCTTTTCTACCTGACAGTAGATATTTTGAGATTTACAGTTCCATAGAGACGTAGGCATACAACTGAGATAATGGCACCATGAACAATGCTTGTTCAAATCAGTCCCTCGAAGAAGCACAATGAGCCCAACGGTATATCTAACAACACATTTCATAAACTTGCATTAAACTCTGTATGTCATTTTCTGTAATCGATTATTGGTGGCTAAAAAAGAAGAAGCATACCCTGCTATCAAAAGCAGTAAAGAGGTGATCCAGAGAACGTATTGATACGGCTTGTGCTTGGATTTAGCAGAAGGTGCAGCATAGCCACGAGGATTGTTCCTCTGGTTGAAGTATCCATACTGAGGACGGATCAAGAAAACAAAGCCTAGAAGAAACCCGGAAGTGAATCCTCCGAGATGGGCAAAGTTGTCTACATGTGGAAGAATACCTACTGCTAGATTAATGGCTATGATGAAGATGAGAGTCAAAAGAGCTGCAAACTGCAAAATGGAGAAAACCCTCTTAGACAACATCATTCATGGGAGGGAAGTGTTTTGATCATCTTTTCACCTTATTTGCGTATATAGTCCAGTTAGTGAGAAGCTCTGAAAGCATAGCGCCAAGCAACCCGAATAATGCACCAGAGGCACCAACGGATATACCTTCCCGGTTAAATAGAGATGATAACAAACTCCCACCAAATCCAGAAATAATATAGAGCAATCCAATGCGTACTGTTGAAAGAATCAAAAGAGGATGACAAATTTTAGAACTAAGTCTTAAGGATCAACCATGCACATCTTGGCACATATGATCAACTCAAGACAGACCAAATGAGATTAAATAACCTCATCCATAACAAATGCAGAAAGATAAAAGGCTACGAAAATTGAAGATCCATACCGAATCCAAACTCTTGCTCGAGCCGAATGCCGATGAAGATAAGGCTCAACATGTTGGCAAGGACATGGAAAACACCTGCATGTAGCCATATACAAGTGAACAAGCGCCACACTTGGTGCTTATCCACCACCATTGGTACATCTAAAGCCCCCATCTTCTCCAATCTGGTACGAAAGAACACTTTTAACATCAAAACGAAGATATTCACACCACTAAGTAAGTAGACAGTCAAAAGCAGAAGACAAGTCTACCAATTATCAGATTGGCAAAAGTGAAAAAGGTGAAAGCTTTAAGGTTACCCACGTGGAAGAAGAGGGACCCAGAAGAGGATTCTCTTTCATAGGCTGAAACGAGAACCGCCCGAGAAACCTAGCTGAGCACTTAGGCGAGTTCTTAGGGCAGTTGTTGATGAACATCGAGATACCGAAGAGCAGAATGTTAGCCACCACTATTGCTGGAACAAGCCACGGAATCCAAAGCTTGAACGGCCGAAACTCCTCAAAAGAAGTGCGTTGCCTCCGCGCCGGAGAAGATTGTGCGGCGGACACATTGTTTGTCGGCGGCGGCGGATCCACCACCTTAATCTCCAGACCTTCCCGTCGATCGCGAGACATTTCCAGAGACGAGATCTCTTCTTCTTCTCCGTGACCCTAAAAGAAAGGATCGAGCTTTTCACGACATTGTCTCTACAGAAGCTAAGGAATCAATCAATCGTCTTTCTTTCTTTCTTTCCTCTTTTTGGGGGCATTCCTCGTGAAGAAGCTAATTAAGTGAGTAATGTTTTTTTTTTAGTATACATCGTTTTTATTTTATTATTTATCTTTGGTTAAATCAATAATAACGAGTGAGAAGATTCGAATATTAATTGCGGAACAGTTACCTGATTAATCACATGATCAACTAATAGTTGTATTTTATTAGCAAGCGTTTAAAATAGAAAATTATTCCTTTCTGTTTCTTGTTAGTCCAGAAAATGTGTTCCTTGCCTTCGAATCCAAATGATAGTTTGATTAGCTTCTTAAATCGTCAATCATGTTATAATAATTCTAATTCCATTTAACTATAGTTATAGACAAGATCTTCTTCAAGCGGTAGAGATTTCTCAGAGACCTAACCTAAAATGTCTTGGAAAATACTAATCTCATTAAAGATCCCCTTTATATTTTCACTACATTTTATCTATGTATTCCATAATTTAGTTTTATATTTGTTTATTATATATATTTTACACTTCACTTTCCACTTCATAAAATATTAATTATTAAACTAAATTAACCAATCATAAATCTCTTTTTTCTTCCTTAAAAATGTATCCTTTATTTTTTATTGGCAACTTTGAAGTTTGAAAGAACTTGTACTTGATGATTTTTTGCGAAACATCACTAAAATGAAATTTATATTATGGGTAATGTAAATAAATGTAAGATTTGATGAAAATTTCAAGAGATTAAAAATATTTTTAAAAACTGTCTTTATTGATTTAAAGTTTATTTTACTTTTGTTTTGATGATTTTTTTTCTAAAATTTCATTAAAATAAAATATATATTATAGATAATTTTAATAATGAAATATTAGGTGGAAATTTTGAGAGATTAAAAACGTTTTTGAAAACTGTGTTTTCAAGTTTGAAAATTATTTTATGTATATTTTGATATTTTTCTTAGGATATCAATAAAATAAAATATATATTATGAGCTAATGTAAAATAATATAAGATTAGATGAAAAAACTAGAAAGATTAAAAATGATTTAGGCTTAAGCTGTGTTTATTGCTTTTAGATTTATTTTACATCATTATGTAAGTATAATAGGAATTTAGAATGGTCATAGAATGTTGATTAGTTCGTAAAAAAGAAAACTATAAGTACTATTTAGACAATTAGTACTACTAAGGCAAATGGTTTTATTGTATTTAAGTATTATTATGTTGAAAAGTTGTACTAATATTACTATGTTGTATAAAAAGTATTGAAATGAATTACTATGAGTTAGTAAGAAAGAGTATAAGATGTGAGAATTAATTATATTCTTAATAATGATAATTCTATTATATTTCATGAAAATATAAAATCCGGCTTGCACAATTATTTGTTTTGGCTACAAAAAATGTTATATAAAAGATGAGGCTGAAACAAAATGGTTCTCATAAAAACATAAAGGAAAAGATGAAATTGACACTCTTGTGATGAAAAAAATCTCTGGAAGAGATCAAATATTTTTGGTTGAATGGGCGTATTTGCATAAAGATTAAGATAGATGAAGCTAAGTTGGAACATAATATTAGTTACTTTCTAATGGTATTGTATTTAAATATGCCATCGTATATTTGGGATGAAGATGACGTTTTAGGTTATCTAATGCAAGTAATCATGAGAAGTGTAGAAGTATTCTACATGTGGATTTCAACAATGGTTTAGATAAAAACGGAGGGAGGAATGCAACTTTCATAAGATGATGATGAAACTGATGTCGTGTCGGTTTGTCCAATAGAGATTATGTTGATATATAGGCTACATATGAATGGTACTGAGAAATATGCAACTAATAATGATGGTATTGATGGTGTGTCACACTTTTACAAGGACGTTTAGATGCATGACAATGTTAAAAAAATCATTGAAGGAGATGAACATTTTTTTGAAGATACAAAAGTAAGATCATCAGCTAAAGTCGCACCAGTTCCTAATCAGAGATAAGATGATGTTATAAATTTGGTTTTAGGTTAAGAATTAGAATTAAGAGGGCAATGCAAGTTCATATTCATATAGCTTCACATCAGAAATATTTTGAGTATGAAATAATTAAGTTGGATACTGTGAGATATGATAAAATGTCAAGGAGCTAAAGAAGGTTGCAAATGGTTTGTGCGAATGCAAATTTAATAAATTCAGATCATTGTTCGGTTACAAGTTACATCAAGCGACATATATGCTACGTTGTTATTACAAGAACACTGAGTAATATAAGGAAATGCACACCACAAGTCGTTGCATCTGTTTTTGCTCAAAATTAACCTAGTAGATTTAACACACCAACTCTCAAAAGTCTTATTGACTTGGTTCATCAAAAGGTTAGCGTGGATGTATCATACTCAAACGACATGAAGAGGAAAAAGACAAGCTGCTAATGAAATGCGACGAAGTCTGGAATATTGTTTTTCTCTATTGTACTCTTATATGCACATACTCCAGTTGATGAGTTATGCAACAATAACTCATATGGTAGTAGATGAGATCAAAAATCTAAGTATAAGTTTTCCCCTGGGAAGCTTGCATAGAAGAGTTCATCGCGATGAGGAAATTCATCATTGTGAATGGAACACAACTCAAAAATGTTTATGGTGGAGTTTTAGCTGTTGTGACTGCTCAAGATCATGATTATCACCACTACCAAATTGTGTTTGGTGTCGTAGATTGTGAGAAAGATGATAGTTGTACTTGGTTATGGTGTTTTCAGATAGAAATGGAAGTTTGATCCAGTCAGAACGTTTAGTGCTACCTTAGGCCAAACATATGCATTGTATATGGTATTTTTGTCAGAATGTTAAAGAATATGTTAGTAGCAACACAGATATTTGTGTGTGTAAGTTTAGAGATTGTAGTGTGCACACGCTTATACATAAGCTAACTTCATAGATCTTTACCATACTTTTTGTTGGAAGTGTCCTAGTACAACACCGTATCTATACAAATGTGTTAAAAAGGTAAATGAGCTAGTTGTTACTTTTGATGAGATGGATACAATGTCGACACCACCAATTCAATAGTAATATTTTAATGGTGTTTTTGCAGAAGTGAAAAAGTACACCTTACAATCAATAATTGATGTAATCATTGTGAAATTGACTGAATGGTTTAGCAAATACATGAATGTTTCAACTGAAATACCATTCAAACAGAAGTTTGTGTATGTTGTGGAAACATAATTGTTTAAAATATGTGTTTAAACAAGGTTTCCAAAGGTTACCGAGTTAAACAACTTCAATCTTGAGTATAATGTGAATTGTAGTGACGAAAAGTTTTATACCATTGATATGGCTATGAAGACTTGCAATTGTGAGCAGTTTGATAAACACAAATATATGTGTGTACATGCAATAGCTACTGCCACATTCATGAGTGTGGAAAGAGAACTCCATCTATAAGAATTTTGTTCAAATACTATTTGGTGGAACAATGACATTTGGCTTATTACATGATGATATATCATATTCTTCACATGTTTGATTAGGTTATACCAGAAGAAATTAAAGAACAAAAAATCTTTCTTCCTAATTTTGAACCGAAAAAAGAGAATCACAACAAACAAGGTTTCCATCAGTTGGAGAATTTCATAGAAGATGAAAAGGAGAAAGAGCCAGAGCCAAAAAAAGAGGTATGTTTGAATGGTTTAACTGTGGAAAAGGTTCAGGTTAAATTGTTTAGTGTTTTGAAATATGTAATCAAAACTACTGGAATTAGTAGAACAACTATGTGTAATTTGGACTACTGATTTTATTATGTGTAACTTTGTCTATTAGGATTATTGAGTTTATTATGTGTAATATGAACTATTAGGATTACTAGTAGTATGTATAATTAGTATATAGAACCCATATATTTATATTCTTACACTATATATATAATAAATATGTAGATTTGAACTATTTTAATAATTATTTTTTATAGTTTAAGGAAAACTTATCATTTCCTCAAAATACTTCCTTAACTTTCATTGTTAGTGTGTGAATGGTAAAGCTATAGTTGGGAGAATCGAACAAAATACGTATTTCTGGTAAATTGTTTACGTGATTATCTTCTTTAATGATAACAATTATGTAAAATCATTGGATCAACTACAAAAACTTTCCTCATGATTGAGCAACTTAAACTTAAAATTTGTCAAAGTATTATTACGTGCAAGATATTATTACTATTACTTTGGAAACTACCATATATTACTAAGTGTAACTATAATATTATATATATATATATATGATGTATGCACATTTTATATGAGTAAATTTTTTATTATTATTTTATTTCATGGCGTTCAACATGTGTTGTCCTCTTTTGGTATTCTTTTATAGTGGTTTGTGCCTTGATAAAATCTAATAAATCATGTTGTCTAACTAACTCATTTTAAGACATAGTAAACCTAGTAAATCATGTTATTCAAACCAGTTTTTTGTAATATATACCAAGTTTTAAACATCCAAAACCAAAAGTACACAATTTTAACATCAAAAATCACAATCTTACTGAGTTTTAAACATCCAAAGAACTTAAATAAAATCTTAAATACTTAAATTAAACACAAACATAACATTCTAAGCTTTTGTTTTACGCGTCTCTTTTTCGGCATGTCAATCTCATCAATCTTCCTCTACATGAAAGGACTTTTCACCTATTGTGATGGTTCACTTTTTCTCTTATTTTTGGTGTACATACTTTCAGATTAACATCAATATTGTTTGGTATGCCTTTTTTTAGGTGTAGCATCATTCTTTCTTGGTATACCCTTATTCTTAGGTTTAGCATTAGTCTTACTCGATTTGCCATACAATGTCGTCTTATGCTTGCACTTAAAGTGGTCTCAGGCTTGGCTGCTTCATTGGTCATATTCATCCTCTCCTCATTAACCTTGTAAACGACCATGACCTAGCATAAAGTTTTCCTTTTCTTCACAGTTTTTATATGCTTCTACGGCTTTTTTTCTTCTATGTTTTCAATTTTCTCTTAAGTTTTTTATCTGCTTCCATATCTTATTTCTATGCTTTTCAGCCTCTTTTTTATATTCTTCAACTATTTTCTTAGTTTCTTCAGTTTTTTTTTCTCTTCTTCCACAACTTCCTGCTCTTAACGTTTTGCTCTGTTTTCTTATCTTTTTCCTCAGTTTTTCTTTTTTCGTAATTTTTACTTCTTTTTTTAGCTTTTTCTTCAGGTTTGTTTCCTCTTTTTTCACAGCTTCTTGCTCTGTTTTCTCAGCTTATTCTTCAGTTTTTCTTCTGATTTCACAACATCTTCTTCACTTTTTACGTTTTTCCTCAGAATCTTTAGCTAGTTTTCAATATCTTTAGTTTATTCTTCTTTTTCTACAGCTTTTTCAATTTTTATTTCCATATATTTTATCTATGTTTATTTCTATTCTTCCACATTATCTTCCTCAGTTTGTTCATTTTCTTCCACTGATTTCTCTGCTTTTTCTTCTTCCATGTCTTCCTTCTCTTTCTCTGCTTCTTCTCTTTTTATCATGTTTTTAAGGTACTTTTTCTCTCATTTTCTTTTTCTCATACAAAATCTTGTTCTATTTTTCTCTTTCATAGTTTATTAGATCTTGTTGCTCAAAGTCCATGGGTTATCACTATTTATTTTTTTATTCGCTTTAGTTTCAAGAGAAGTTATTCTACTTTCTATTTTCTTAGTTCTTAATTTAAAAAATTGCTGGATATTTTTTTTCAATTTTACTCAGCCTCACGTCTATGGACTCCAGTTTTGTCTCCGCCTTTGCGTTTACTCCAGCAAAACTGTTTCCCATGTACTTCACAATTCTCTCTTCCAAATTGTTCTATAAACAATAATTAGAAGATAATGCTTCTACGTTCGTCACATGTTGTTTATCTTTCTATTTTGGAAATACTTGTGCAAAAACATCTAACTCATATAATTTTTTTCACCAGATTTTTTTTTGTTTAACATTTAACCATAAGTCTTAAGTGTCACTTGATCCGGTCTCACTTTCATACTCTGACTCCACATCAGTGATACGAGTCAACATAGTTTCCTCATCTACATCAGACACCAACATACTTTTAATAACCTAAAAATAATGCAAATATTACAAACCAATTATATGTTCTTACTTAAAATAAAAATACAGTCATTTACTTTTGTTTGTCCAGCAACATGATATTCATCTTCCAAGGAATAACCCTTCAAACTACTCTCTTAAACTGATTCTTGTACATCCTAAGACAGTCTTTAACAATGTCATCTACTATAACCACTTTTCTAAATATTGCAACTCAAATGCATATGTATTTTCCACCCGCCAAACGGTCAAATATTATACCGTTATTACTTATATAGTTAAATAATATGGCTTGTTCACAAAACGACTGAATCGACATTAATATTTTAAAATTAAGACATGCACATTAAAAGCCTAGCTAGTGATAATTACATCGTTTGAGTGCTTCCTTTATTAAGCTCTTGTTAAGCTTCACTTTTCACATAAACCAATGTGGTACACAAACATATCTCATATCTTTCATGAATTCTATAACTAAACCATCCAAGGATATACATAGATGAGCAAAAGTATTTAATATACAACCAAATAAGAATTATAAATTTACTTAACTTGGTGCTCATACAATAATTTTTACTTTATATCACACTCTCTTTGTTTCTTAAAAGTGTTATTCTATCATTTTTTTATTTTTAAAAAGTGTCATTCTATATTATTCATGCAAATTTTCATACACAATCTCTTTATTACCCTTTTAACTAACCAGTATATATTTATTTAAATTATTTTCATTTAAATAATTATACATTAAATGAGGATATATTATTATATTGTATCACTTTCTTAATCCGCGTTAGATGTGTCCAAATAATACTTTTTAAAAATGGAAGGAGTATATAATTTGCATTTATACATTTTTTCAAAACAAAATATTTATCGTATATACCCTTCATAAACCTTCATATATACGTTTATCGCTATACAATTGTCAATCGCCCAAATAAAGTATAACATATTTTAGAACAATAACTGCAACACAAAATTCTTTCTTCAGACTTGTAATACACTCAAACGCCAATACATACACAAAGAAACTGTCACACATTAAATTATATAACAACTAAAATTTAACTTAAAAATAACTTTTACTTCTAAAAGAATAATTAATCCAAAAAATTTGCATGTCTCATGAGGTTCCTCCTTCAAATAGTTCATCATGTGCTTAATACCTTTAATAGCATCTTCAAATGTTGCATGACCAAGGAAATGTTTTTAAACTTATAAGTCATCTACCACTTTTAGTATAAAGAGGTCTAGTGGTCCATTATCATTTAGCTTTCCTTTGATAACCCAACCTAGAAACAACAACACATCCATCTTTAATTGATCCCCATAGACAACAACTTTTTCTCCACATCCTTGATAGTGATTTTACCTCTTTCCTTTGAGTAACCATCAACAAATTTGTAAGTTACCCAACTTCAAATGTTTTCTCGGATACTCATGGCAGTCTAAACCAGAGATAATGCATGCTCTCCCGTGAATAGAGGATGGACACATCATTGACCGCAAACCATGCAATATCGTCCTCTTCAGTACATATAGTGCACATGAGTAACTTCCACATCCCCATATGCTTCAAATTTTGAAACAAATGATGAAACTAAGGTTAGATTATGAACCACTTCAGCTAGGCTTTAAGCTTCTTAATGACCGCTACAGTCTTGCTCATATAACACTCAGTTTGTATCTTACATAGCTTTACGAACTGAGTGTTGTTGAAGTGCATCTCAAGATGTTGTATTGGATGCATTTCCTACATTTACAATACATTTATACATAGACATTGAATAACATTTTTTACTAAACAATGTCAAACTTGAATACATAGCACATACCTGAGATGATGCAAACATTCCTTCACTTTCAGATCCATCTTAGAGCTCATGTACAATCAGCTCACTTACTGGGATACTCATTTGATGTACCACATTTTCTCTTATCGACTCATATTCGTTAGAGACATGTTTCCTAACCCTAATAGATTGATGCCTCTTGTGGACCTTCATAGTCATATCCAAGTCACAACAACAACTCAATAATTCTAAATGTAAACCACATAACAAAGTCTTTAATTAAACACTAATCACAACATTCGGTCACAGAAAAACACCAATTACATATACATACACCTAAATCATCTCTCTAAATCAAAATTATTTTTTAACAAGGCATTTCAACAATTTCAATACAAATTATGCAGCCACAAAAATTGCTTCAGTTATGTCCCAAATTGCTTTCTCTTTAACATATACCTAATCATAAGATTTAACAAGTTTTCTCCCAATTTCAAACCCAATATTCTCCTTTTTACTGACACATCCAAGTTTCCACAACAACTTACAAGTTATCCTTAAAAAAATTCAAACATAGTCACAAAAACGACCAAATTAAGGGGAACATCTCACTTCCCATAAAAAGCGAAGGATGGAACCTAGATTTTGATGGAAGAGGAACAAGGAATGAAGCAGTTCTCGACTCTAGGGTTTTTGAGAGGTTTCGGCCACAATGAGAGACATGTAGAGAGTTAAGACACGAGAAATGAGAGGGAAAGATTGATCGAAATATTCACCTTTTTACAGATACATCCAAGTTTCCACAACAACTTACAATTTATCCTTAAAAAATTTCAAACCTAGTCACAAAAAACGGCCAAATTAAGGGGAACATCTCACTTCCCATAAAAAGCGAAGGATGAAATCTAGATTTTGATGGAAGAGGAAATTCTTGACTCTAGGGTTTCTGAGAGGTTTCGGCCACAATGAGAGACATGTAGAGAGTTAAGACACGAGAAATGAGAGGGAATGATTGATGGAAATAATCACTTTTTTACAGATACATCCAAGTTTCCACAACAACTTACAAGTTATCCTTAAAAAATTTCAAACCTAGTTACAAAACGACCAAATTCAGGGGACAACTCACTTACCATAAAAAAGCAAAAGATAGAACCTAAATTTTGATGGAAGAGGAACAAAGAATGAAGCAATTCTCGACTCTAGGGTTTCTGAGAGGTTTCAGCCACAATGAGAGACATGTAGAGAGTTGAGACACGAGAAATGAGAGGGAAAGATTGATGGAGGATCAATTAAAATGGAGGAGGAACAAGGAACAATGCGATTANAACAAACACGTAAAATGAAATAAGTGAGATAGATTGGCCTAGAAAGGAAAAGACAATCATTTAGGTTTAAGATCCGGGTCACACCAGGTTGAGTTTGGGTGGATTGGATCGGATCTTTAGATTGGATCGGATCTTTAGATTGGATCTTTATAATTAATGGGTCATTTTTAACTATATTTTACTTTAAAAATCAAAATGGAAATATATTTATAATGGGATAATATAGAAAATTCTAAAAGGAGAAGGGATAGATTAGATTAAAGTCTTATTTCTTATTAATAATACTTTAAGTTGCTTTCCACACTTCTTTTCAACACTTCTTTTCGAACCCGACTTTAGATAACAAAAGAGCAAATTAGGTAAAAAACCATAAAGAACTATGAAATTAGAGAAATACCTATAACAGTAAAAAGTTGAGTGTTATTGTAATGTCAGTTGTGGTTTAGTGTTGTATGTTTTTAGTTAGCGTGGAAATTTGTTATAGATTTTGTGAAGATTTGGTAAAAATTTTGTCAGAACAAATCCATCCATTTAATTTATAAATTTAAACAAAAATTCGTATTTTTCTCTTTCATTATCGTTGTCTTCTTTCTCCGCCTTCATCTTCTGTTTCTTTTATGTTTTCTCTTTTAATCTAAAAAAAGATCATGAATTCCAAACAATTATTGAGTTCATAATTTCCTCTGCTTCTTTCTCCATCTTTTCCTCTACAGAATCAATTGATCACACCCAACCATTCATCACCACAGTCCTGAACAAGATTAAAAGTTCTCGCTCTCAGAGTTCATCCTCTATAGTTCAAAGATGCGTCAGGTCACCGCCCAAAAATCAAGACGGTGTCAGCTCTAAACAACTATTTTGAATATAAACCGAGCAAAGATCCCATGTCGGCGTTAATCACAAAAAGTGTCTTCGTCTTGCGAACTTCTGTGTTGGTAACAAAGTCATTGCAAGCTTTTTCGGTGTTGAGTGTGAGGAAAACTTTTACCATGGATAGTTTACTAAACGTGTGTTCTTCTTTGGTCTTTGATAACTACAATTTTTTCAGGAGATGGTTTGTTGTGTTCGTTTTTTGGCGAAGGGTGGAAAAAGAACGACTAAGATGAATGGCATATGCCAAATGAAATCGATGGTTATATATACCACTTAGATATAATTATTGTTAGTCGGTTAAATAGCATATTGCAAATGTTACTTATAATTATAACCGGAAAACAATATTTGTAACATGTTAAGTGTTTGTTTATTTTTAATATTTATTATTGATTGTTACGATCCTGGAGATTCATCGGGTTACTCGACGATAAAGACAACACGTCTCATCCCACCTACAGAACCCGAGGGTTTTGATTAAAGTGAGATATTATGTCTTGTGACCCTCACGAAGAGGATGTGATAATACAATAATTAATCAGCTAACAAATTTAGTAATGGTTAAGTAACAAATTATACAAGCAATTTTTAGTTTAGCCGGGATAAATGTGTTTAAGAATCAGAAGTGGTAAAAAACTGTATTTTGATATTTTCAACACATATGTGAGCACAAAATATGAATAAGGTAAGCCAGCTAACAAATATATATTGCACGTCTATTAAATTGATTAACCTGCTACTAATTTTTTCTTGATGTACACAATATAGAAATATAAAATTTGAAATTATGTTTGCCGGCTAACTCTAACAATAGAGTAAAATTGAGATTTCTAATGGATTATAATTTTTAAAAAATTTTACCACTATTTTATACATAACATGTTAGTAAAATGTTGTTAGCCGACTAAAAATATTACGTATCCCGTCAAATCAATTATGTTATCGTATATTATTTTTGTATTCTATGATGCACCAAAAAATATTATAGTTGTCTAACATACGTTACATTATAATTTTTTTTTTTTTAATTTGTGTAAAAGAAATGATATCCTTGGTTACGTCAACTAGTCTTGGCATATCCACAAAGAACCCCATCAACTGTAAATCAACTTCTTCTCAGACAATTGAGTACACATCTTCTGACGAAATAAATGGAAGCCACACCATCACAATCTCTCTCATTTTCAACAATAAATATGGAACGGAAAACACATTGAACTGAAGTTTCTTCTCAGGTTATTGCCAATTCATTGACCATGTGTTTAAAGCTTGGTTTTATATCTCCTTCTGCAATAAATCCATCCTAAAAATCATTCATCTCATCATTTACACCACATATTAAAAGGGGTTAAATTCAATCAGACCAAACATGTGTTGCCTAAAATCTAGATCGTTGGTCTTGTGTGCAAACATGTTCTTCCACTTGATATTCCATATTTGAATCACAAAATACTTGTTAAATGAAATTAGAATGAAAAAAAATTGCTTATCAAAAATACTTAACACAATAAAAGCATTCATATATGATATTTAAATTTGAAAGAGATCATACCTTAGTAGCTTGGAAGAGTTGTCAATGTTTCTGCAGATTTTAACATAGTATAAGAGAATATTTTTTCTTTTTTTTTTTCTGAGCAAATCTTTACCAAGAGAATGAAGAGAGATAATGAGAAGGTACAGCTATAATAAATTTGAGTTTTGAAATTGTTTAGATACAATAATTTTAGAGGTTTATGCATGATAAAAAGTTAGTCTGACATAAGAAGATTTTAGAATAGATATTACAGTGAATATATCTTGGTAAATCTGTCTAAAAGATATGAGCGTTATAGACAAAAATGAATTATGGTTTAGTAGCTATAGGGGTAACAAAGTTAATAAAATTTATGTACAGTTTGTAAATAGTGTAAATTGGTATTTAGCTAATTAGGGTATAGTTATTTGGTATGTAAGTTAATTTCTCTACAAAAAATACTAAGACTATGCTTCAAGTCATTGACTAAAAATAAGTACTTTTAATATTTTTACAAAAGATTTAAAGTTTAGCATGAGTGTTTTTGTAAGAATTTTTTAGCTTAAATCCTCCTAAATCTGCTTTGATAATTTTGTAGAAATATATTTATTAAAAAATTATAATTTTGTAAAGCTCATAAAATTTGAGGGCTAGGCATGCCTCTCAACAATGTGCAAGATACAAGAGCTTCTTCGTCACTTGTTCAAATAGAGATCCGTAGAGGTATTAGGTATACTACAAAGAGCTTGTCGACCTACTCATTAATGCATGCAATCCTGGTAGTTCGTTCTGTATTTATTTAAAAAATAAATGTTAGAATTTTAAATAAAAAATTTTAAAATAGTTTTAAAAAGATTTTTTGGTTTTTTTTTAAAAAAATGAAAAAAATGGAAAATGAAATCATTTTTTTGTAAAGAGTTTGAATTCAAAAATGTATTATTCAAAAATAATATAAAATGTATTTTTCATTTTTTCATTATTTATATATTTATATATTTAAAATGTAAAAGTAAAAATGTCTTTTACCTTTTTAATGAAATATGTTTTGGTCATTTTCGTCTTTGTGTGTTTTTTTAGTTAAAAAAATCTGTTTTATTATCTTTTGAGAGAATTATTCTAATCTCTTTTATGTATGTTTTTTTTTCATTTCTAATACTTAATCTGTTTAAAAAAAACTCATTTTGATATTTTCACATAAACTAAAAAAATAATTGAAATATATTTATGTTTTTATTAATTAAATTTACTTGAGAAATAGTATTTGAAATAAATAAAATTATTTATATTATCAATTTCTTATTAATATTATGTTGAAACTAATTATAATTTTCATTGAAATTTTAAAACAATATTCTTTTGTAACAAGAAGAAAATGTTAAAATGTTATTTCTAAGAAATATGGGGAATTCTCACAAAAACACGAATTTTGACATAGTTTCTATTTTTGAAAAACCTATTTTTTGTAAAAATAAAACCAAAATTCAAGTTTGTTGTAAGTAGAGAAGAGAAGAGAAGAAATTGGTGTGTCTTATTCATTGAGTAATGAGTCCTTTATATAGGATTACAATAGTTTGGGTACAAAGTCTAACTTGGAGTAGGGAACAAGTAAATTTAAGACTTTCCATATGGACATCATCACAATATATTCATAACACTTCCCCTTGATGTCCACTATATCAAAGTGCTTTCAAACCGCCGTAGATGTCGCCTCGTTAAAAACTTCACCAGGAAAATCCAATGGGAAAAACCATGGTTAAGGAAAAAAAAGTGCAACGCGTAATGACTTCCCCTCATGTGTACATACGTCAAGATCTTTGAGATGATGCAATCCAATAAGATAAACCGACTTCTTGAAAGTAGTAGTGGTTAGCGCCTTGGTGAATAAGTATGTGAAATTGTCACTTGAACGAACTTGTAGGACACGAACATCACCATTCTTCTGCAGTGCATGAGTCTTGATATGGTTCACGTCCATTCTTACTAAGACTCATGCTAAAACGGATTTAGAATGGTGATAGACTTTCATCTTTGAAATTATAACATTTTGTTTGAGTGTCTATCATTTGTGTGTTCTTTGTTGCCTCGTTAAAACCTTAACATAGAAAAACCCATTGGGATAAAAACCATGATAAGGAAAAAGAGTACAACCACACTTATTATTATATTTCTTCCCCTCGAAACAATATCTTTAGGATATGCATTTCACTCAAATAAATTTCTTCAGAGAATTGAGTTTAACAGAATAAACTCTATTTATTTCTATTATGATATCTAGAGTCTAGAGATTCTTTGTCCATAATTCTCTTTTGACTTAGACAATAGTTTCTTGTTTTATTTGGATTTCAAACCAAATTTCTTATATAGAATCGTCTAGAAATTCGTCTCATACATACGAGTTATTCATTTGTAACTATAAAGTTACTAATATGACTTTCTTTTTTGTCATATGAAGTTACATCTTTCAGTAATGAAAGAGATTGATAACTTTCTCAAATAACACTCTTAAGTATGATACTTCAGAGCCGATCGTATATATGATCATCTTGAAATCTTTAAAGATCTTTTAAGATAACATCTCTTATTTTAGATGTTCAGTTTGGAACACATAACAATGTAGTCTTTGAAAGATTTTTCTTCCAAACAAACAATTTGTTATAACTCTTCAGGAGTTTGGATTATATTCAAATCCATGATTTTATTGATTCATAATCTCTTGATAAATATAAATGAATACAATAGTTAATCTTATAATATTTCATATATCCCATAAAATATTTTGTTTCGAATCGATCGAATAACTAGAGTTCCCGAGAACATGATTTTGATATCATCAATCCTTCATGGATTATATCTTTCAGAAATTATCATTTTCAGTGAGTCGTATACTTCAAGTTCTTTCTTCATTGCCAGACTGATAAGGAACTTGAAAATAGTTGCATCTACCACATGAGTCTATGTATATTCACAATCAATTTCATATTGATCTTTCTTTAGTGCAACAACCCATTTTTATCCCACGTATTTTACATCTTCTAGAGTATGGACAACTGGTCCAAATACTTATCTCTTTCACAAGAGTTTGTATATTTGTCTATTGCTTCTTTCTGATTTGAATAATCATTTCATTGTGTACACTTTTCAATAGACTTTATTTCATAATCCTCTTTCTCATTTATAATATCAACTGCTACTTTGCATGCATAAATATCATCGACGTCGATTTGCTTATCAGTTCCATTTTTATTCTATACATGACATAACTTATTGAGATCTCTTCATTGTCTCAGGTACCTGAATTTCTTTCAGTCATGTTTAATGTCTCTTCTGGAGATCATTCAAAAACTTTATTTCCTCTTGACCATTATTAATTTATGCTCATTTTCATTTGCGAGGATTCTTATCGCTGGAACCAACATGTCTACCACACTTCAGGCATGACTTAGACTTACTAGCAGTTTGATATTGTTCTTCTGGAACACCAATTCTTATTGGAGCATTTACAACTGGTATCGTGACTTGATCACTCTATTTATTTGGGTCAATAAATGTGTATGGCAATTGCTTTTCTAAGCTTTATAATTGCATTATCTTTTGGATTTCATATTATCTTTAGTCCGAGGATCAATGATAATTTATTTCAACTTATATTCTTTTCCAACTGTTTATTTTCTCCCCCTTATGTTGGAAATACTAATTCTCTTTTAGCATTCATATAGAGTCTTATTGATATCTTTCGGGGATGACTCTAGATTCTTAAGTATTAATGGAGATTCATATCCAACATATATTTTCAACCTCATCTGAAAACACATCTTAATTAAGCTCTGTGTGGAGCAACTGGAATGTGTATTGCACATCCAGAATCCTTAGACGAAAATGGTTGCTTTTTTTTGACCCAATACCAATGATGGGGAGAACTAGTGATTACTTGTTGGCTTGATGCGAACTGTGTTGCTCAAAATGTTTTAACACTTATGCCAATAAATTTGTTATAGACGTCAAAGACTTTTAGACTTGAATTCACCAAATATTATAAAGATGCATAGTGGGTGATCAGTCCACTAGCATCTCCTTTATTCATGCCAATAGCTTCCTTTAGCTGGTGAAAACAATATTACCATTTTATGGTATGAGCAAGCAACATGTGTAAAATCTTTCAGAAGAATCTTCTGGTTCTTCAATGATTATTCACATAAACTGTAAGTATCATTTCACATCATTATTGAACCAAAATGGTCTAACTGGTTCATGCCAAACACTTTGTAAACTTCTGGTTTACTATATATTTATCTCCATTACACTATTGTTTGTGTCGTACAACATATAAGAAGGAGTATGTACTTCATATAAAATACTTTACTACCTTGAAAATACTTCTGTTTTGAAATGAATTTAACATTTCTTTCGCTTATTAGTTCAAACTAAGTTGTCTCAAAATCTCATAGTGTTATATTAAGAATGATTCATTAATCTTCATTTGAGTGTAAACATAATCGTCTGGATGTTTACTTATTAAATAATGTGAGATTCTTTAACACTTCCCCTCGAGATGATAACACTACAAGTTTATCAATCTCAATTGAATCTCATATTAGAATCAACAATACGCATTACATGGACCATGTATTCTTTCTTAGATCCTTCTTACTTTTGAGACTTATAAGAATATGATGCAATATGGATTTTAAATTGCATTCTTATGTGTAATAATATTATGTACTCTTCTGGAACATCATATATATCCTCTTCTTGAACATTCATTTCACTTTATAGTATCTTGTATTGTACTCACATTAGTTTTCTTTCATCTTTAGATGATTCAATCATATCTCTTCTTTATTACCATCTTTATTTTCTCAACTTCAAGTGAGAGTATGAGTTCTAAAAAGAAACTCTTTGGCTTTCGACCTTACATCAATAGCTCATTATTTTTCTGAGTCTCAAAGAGACAAGATACAAGTATAAATCTCTTTTGTCAGTCATGTGTCTGCTGGACAACATTACTTGTGAGAAAATGTATTTTCATCTCTGCATCTTTACTTTTAAACTTAAGATCCAACGTAGTTGAATTCTATTTACAGACTTCAGGTCTTGTAACTTCTAGATGCAAACTACGTAATAATGAACTTTAGGTAATCACAATCATGTGATCATATCTTTCTTTGGATTATTCTCCAGAAAATATAAATCTTTTAAGATCAATCTTTAAACTTAAAACTCTCATAGATAATAAAATATAATAATAAACTATTCCAAATTATAGAGAGATATATATTATCATAAGTATCTTTAAAAAAAGTACTTCTATAGAACTTATTTTATCCACTATCTTTTTACTATCATGCCATTAATCAATTTTATATGGACTAGTTTTTAATTTAAACAAAAAACAGATGACATGAACAACTTAATTTAGCTAATCAAAGTTTAATTGGCACATATATATAAAAATCATGGCCGACAAAAATAAAATAAAATATAACAATCATGACAAAATAATACTTATCTCGATACGGACTGAGATCTAACAAGATGATAGTCAAACCACTTTGCAAAATATCGCCTTGTATACAAATATACATGATTCTGAAACTTAAAAATTTTGCTCATAAAAATATGGCTATTTAGTAAATATTAACACTTAATATTTATAATGTCAAGCTAATGATCAAAGAAGTAAGACTATGTAACTATCATGCTACAGTACTAACTCATAAAATTATCCATAAAGCTATACATAAGAACTCAAAGCAAAACAATTCAGAGCTTTATTAGTTAACTACTTAAAAAAATAGGTTAACTAGTGTTTATTACTTAAAACAAACAAGGCATGAATCAAGTATATAAATTATAGAATTTGATAGCTTTGTTAGTTAACTAGTAAAAGAAGACGTTCAGGTAAACTAATTATTTCATCACAAACAATAATCAAGCCAAACAATAAAGCAAGAATCACAAATATAAATCATGTGTATACCAAACCGTTTGCTTGAATTTATTAACATGCCGTAAGGACAAACTTTATATGCATGAGCTATATTATTATTAGCTATAGAATTACTCATATAGGAATGAACAATTCCTGTGCCAGTAACAATAAAATTAGGAATACTTATCTCAAAGGTGTTGCCTCCATGATTGGAGATGAGTTCTGCGGTAACGTCCTTGGTTCGATTGGAAACATGCAATCTCGTCATAGGCAAAAGAGAATGGAGACAACATTGATTAGTAATCCAACTTTTAAAGAGATTTACATATATGTACTAAATTCAACTAATAAAATATGAGATGCAAATGAGATGTTTCATCAAGAGACGTGAGGTTACAAGAAACCTTTTTGTTTGGTTTAATAATAAAAATGAATTTACACTAGCATAACCGTAAGATTAAAGGGTAGAACTTATCTGGTCAAGACCAAAACGTAGCGATTAGAACTTCGACGTCTTATTGCTCAACCACCCAAAAGTTTCGTTAACGGTTAAGATTTACTTAGTGGCTAGGGTTTTACATTCTACTCAGCGGTTAGGGTTTCGTGCTGATAACGTGTTGTAAGTAGAGAAGAGAAGAGAAGAAATTGGTGTGTCTTATTCATTGAGTAATGAGTCCTTTATATAAGATTACAATAGTTTGGATACAAAGTCTAACTTGGAGTAGGGAACAAATAAATCTAAGACTTTCCATATGGACATCACCACAATATTCATAACAAAGTTAAGTATCTTTGGCGATTCAGTAATCTAATAATTGTGTAATTTCTTAACATAATGGAGTCAACAATAAAAGAAACTCTAATTTACGCGTATGAACACTAATTAAGGACACATGTTGATTAGTTACCCCCCACCCCACCCCCAAATGTTACTAATTAACGCTTAGTTTGTTGAAAAGGGCACATATTTTCATTAATTACTACAAAACCTAGTTATACCTTTGAACGCTTCAACACCCTCACAATCTCACATCTCTCTCACAGCCTCCATTCCTTTTCTGAATCTGCAAGAGATCCATTTTTGCCCTAAAACTCTCGTTCAGAATCAGAATCATCACATATCCTTTCACGATATCTTCTTTAGCACGCAACAAATCAAGATATCGAGGTGAGATTTGGCTGATGCATGAGAAAACCACAAAGGAGAGGAGCGATGGCGATGGAGAAGTCGAGCTCAAAGTACAGAACACAGTTTTGGTACGTGGCAATGGTCTCTTTCCTCCTCTGGCTTGTCTTGCTTTACCTTTTCAGTTCCTCCGCAACAACCGTTCATACCCACGAGAGATTGTTCCGACAAGAAAACGTCATCAATCTCCCCATCAACGTCCCAAAACATTACCAAGAATCTGATCAGGCTGTTCTCCCCGTCGACGTCCCACAACACGACCAAGCATCTGATGATCAGGCTATTGTCTCTGACGTAGACAACAACACTCTTCCTGTTAATACCGGGAATATTAATACCTCTCAGGAGGTTCAGATTTCGGAAGATGCCAAGGTCGTGACTGATCTCGTTGAGGAACTCGAGAAAGAAAAGGTTGAGAACGAGAAGAAGAGAGCTGACTCAGGTTTGAGTGGTCGGACCACGAGGTCTAGGAGAGGAAATCGTGAATCAAGAAAGGCTAGATCTTCCAGTAGATTCGAAGCTGAGAAGAAAAGGGTTCGCCATAATGATGATAGTGATGAGAATCATCAATCATACAATAAAAAAACAAACTCTTTTGAGCCTAAGAATGACGTGGGGTCCAAGAAAGACCGTGTTGATGATAATGACGATACGGAGAGTAAGGAAGTGCCGAATGATTTGTCCAATAATGATACTGGACGTGATAACACAGTGTCCGAACCAAAAACTCAGAGACATTTCACATCGAATAAAACATTTTCCGTGGCCAAGAACAGAGTAACCTCCCGGAGAAACCGACCTAAGGCTGTGGTACGGCCAAGAGCAACGCGACGTAACGATCCATGTCAAGGAAAATACGTTTACATGCACGATGTTCCATCTTTGTTCAACGAAGAGCTTCTCAAGAACTGCTGGACACTGAGTAGGTGGACGGATATGTGCGAGTTAACATCGAACTTCGGATTAGGCCCTCGTCTACCAAACATGGAGGGAGTTTCTGGTTGGTTTGCCACAAACCAATTCACACTAGAAGTGATATTCCACAACAGGATGAAGCAGTACAAGTGCTTGACAAAAGACTCGTCTCTGGCTTCAGCGGTGTATGTTCCTTACTATCCAGGTTTAGACTTGATGCGGTTTTTGTGGGGACCGTTCCCTTTCATGAGAGATGCCGCGGCGCTTGATCTGATGAAGTGGCTTAGGGAGAGACCAGAGTGGAAGAGAATGGACGGTCGAGATCATTTCATGGTGGCTGGTCGCACCACTTGGGACTTTATGCGTACACCAGAGAATGAATCTGATTGGGGCAACAGGTAAGTCACCAATACTAATCTCATGTTGATTAAAACTAAGGTGATAACTAGTAGTACATCATATTAATATATAGTGGAAAACAATAATAAAGCATGAGAAGCACAAGAGTGTTGATGAGTATATACAATATTAGTTTTAGTATATCAATAACGTTTCACTTTTGCTTGTTACTAACTTTATATATATGTTATTAATCTTTGAGATTTACATAAAAGAGAGTACTCATCAATGTTGTTTTAGTTTTTTTTTAGTGGACAAGGTTTCTCATTGTTGTGTCTCTGTTTCTACCTAGCCAGGTTAATGATCTTACCGGAAATAAGAAACATGACGATGTTACTAATAGAATCAAGCCCATGGAACTACCACGGATTCGCGGTTCCTTACCCGACCTACTTCCACCCTTCAACCAACGCAGAGATCCTCCAATGGCAGAACAGAATGAGAAGAATCAAACGTCGTTACCTATTCTCCTTCGTTGGTGCACCACGTCCAAACCTAGGTGACAGCATAAGAACCGAGATCATGGACCAATGCAAAGCTTCCAGAAGAAAATGCAAGCTTCTTGAATGCGTTTCAGGCTCTCAAAAATGCTACAAACCCGACCAGATCATGAAGTTCTTCTTGAGCTCAACCTTCTGTCTCCAACCTCCTGGTGACTCCTACACTCGACGCTCTACTTTCGACTCGATATTAGCCGGTTGCATACCGGTTTTCTTCCATCCGGGGTCAGCTTACGCGCAGTACATTTGGCATTTACCGAAAGATATCGGTAAATACTCTGTTTTTATACCGGAGAAGAATGTTAAAGAAGGTAAAGCGAGTATAGAGAAGGTTTTGAGTAGGATTCCGAGGGCGAAAGTTGTGGCGATGAGAGAAGAAGTGATAAGGTTGATACCGAGGTTGATGTATTTTAACCCGTCGGGTAAGAGAGGTGACGTGGGAAGGTTTGAAGATGCGTTTGATGTGGCTGTGGATGGAGTGTTGCAAAGAGTTGAAGGGTTAAGGAAGAGGGTAGAGGAAGGGAATGAAGAGGTTTTCGAGTTTCCGGAGCAGTATTCTTGGAAGTATAATGTGTTTGGGAATGTTGAGAAGCATGAGTGGGATTCTTATTTCGATAGGCATTGATATTAGATTGTGTTTGATGTGTGTGTTTGTTTGTTATTTTTAAAAAACTATTTATTTATTGGGAGAGAAATGAATGTAGTAGTTGTGATTGTGATGGTAGAAAGGTAAGGGCATTATTTCTTTTAGTTGGTTTTGTTGGATTCATGCAATTTCAAGGGATGTTCATTGGTTTGGGCTGATTGGTTACGCTTGTCTTTGTTTTAGAATTTGTATGGAAGAAAATGTTTGTGCTAGTGAGTTGTGACTTTTTTCTATAACTGAAAACATACTCCATTCATTAAGATACTAAGAAGATACATACTCCATCCATTAGGGATACAAGATTTATAGCGATACAACATTCAATAAAAAAACATATTAATTGAACAAGAAGCAGCTTAATTTGCAAGGTCTCCACATTGGTTCCAATCCCGACCGATAAATAGGTACAGGGCAAAGAGATTGCCCCTTCTTGGGGCTAAGATGTCCGTGATGAAGCTTCTCAATCTCGGCCAAGAGGAGGGGTTGTGAACTGCTTGAACGAGTCATTTTCAAGAACCACATCCCTTAGAACACACAACTTACTGCCCAAACTAGAGCCATTGCCTCTGTTTTCAGGACATTTGACTTGACCAAAACTATCTCTAAGGATCCAACCAACCCGACATTGACACAAATTCTAAACCCATTCTTCCTCGTTCACTGATCCACAATCTGTTGATCTCTACTTTGTAGGTAGAGAAGCTGAACTCATGCCAAAACTTCCGGAGTCTCCAATGAAGCCACGGCATATCAGATGTGTGACCTCAAACAAGAAAACAAAACATTTTTAGGGCTTTAAGATTATTAAAGTTTGATCGGTTAAAGTGTAACTATATATTTTTTAAAAGTTATGTTCTTTTGTACTTAAGAAATGAGCATCGAAGCGTCTGTAGTCCAACGGTTAGGATAATTGCCTTCCAAGCAATAGACCCGGGTTCGACTCCCGGCAGACGCAATTTCTTTTGCTTCATTTTGCGTTTTTCCTTTCTTATTTCCGCTCTTCACAAGTGTACTATACAGAATCAGCTAGAAATAGTTTGATGCTAGTGAACATTTTTTTGGCCCAAATTTAGAGAGACGCCTGGAAAAAAATACCATTTTGTAGCATAAACACATACTACTTTTGTTTATTATTACACAAAATAAAAAGAAAATAGTTGACAAAACCAAAGGAAACCCACAAGTTCCATTTGAAATATAGAAAACAAACTACCGAAGCTAGTTCCAATTTTTAAGAAAACAAAAGCGTCAAAGAAGAATGTCATCGGAGAAACCATGAAATAATGCACCTTCTGGCCAAACCTTGTCCTCGGCAGGGCTAAAGGCAACTTAAGCGCAAGAGTGTGTGTCTCTATTAGAAGCTAGACAAGCTATACACCAGAATCCACGCAAGCTGAAACGTTATTATTCATCACAACTTATAAGATTTCATGAAAATCTTGAGATTAGAGAGAGAGAGAGAGAGAGAGAGAGAGAGAGAGAGAGGGGAAGAAAATGTAAATACCAGGAATACACTTAGAGAAGCAAATAGACCGTCCTGGAGCAGAGTAGCATGACCACCATAGTCTTCTTCATCGATCTTCAGAATCAATGCATAGTAACCGTATACTATTCCTGAAGAGATTGCCAGGAATCTGCCAACAATGCAACTTTGTTAAGAGAAATCAACTTAAACCCGAACATTCAATTATTAAAAAAAGTAGCTTAAGGTCTAGAAGACTGCTTTTAACTAAGAAGCAATGCAACAAAAGCCAAAACTTTACAATAGGGTTTTGGTAGCAACAGATTTCTACAAGCGTTAACTCATGACAAGGCAGTAAGTTCCATACTTTAAGGCCATACTTGTAGATTGGAGAAAAGAAGAACTTACAGAAGAAGCCAAATGCCTCCAACCAAAGGAATGGCACCCCAAAGCAAACCGCAGAGTAAGCCAACAACTTGCCTGATCCAATGCAACACATCTCCTAGTTGGTCCTGTCCCAACCATAAAACCGAACACCGATATATTATTATCCATAACAAGTTCTTGTGTGTTTGTACATGATAAGTTGTTGTTTCAGAGATTAAAAAGATAAAAAAGAATAAACTTTAGTTACCTTGTCCCAGGAAGCTTCTGAATCAAAGAGTTTGGCGAATTTGAAAGAACCGAGATGACTTTTTTGGTGGTGAGTCTCTTCATGGTTGTCTTGATGATGAGGATTCGACTTCCCAGATTTCCCTTCTTTCATGTTTCCCGATTTGATTTCCAAAAGTAGACCGATCCGATGCAAATAAAACCCAGTTTGGTAAGACAGGATCGTGAATCAAAACCCTGCCCCCACGACTGGAATCTAGGGTTCTTTGCTAAGGGGTTCTGAATTCTGATGATTCAGATCTACGACCTCCTGTAAAGAATTATAGATCTTCTTCGTTTTTAAATTTTATTATTTTCTTAATTAAAATACATTTAGTTTCTGCGCGGAACGTGACAATAATGCAGCTGTCAAAATTATTTTCCTTCTTTGATAATTTTTAAGAGTGAACTGGGTAAAAAACCTAAATAAAGATGGAAATTAGCAAAGTATTAGAGAGAAGAAAATAGTGGAATTTACTTTTTCTCTGTAGCATATCAATTTACCTTAGTGTCCCTACGCTCTTTAGACGCCAATTGATTTATAGTGGGGAAAAAGATTCTGAAGATATTATAAAAATTTAACTAAGATTTTGCTTAGATTTTTTTTTTTGGCTTTTCTAGATAGTAAACAGTAAAAACAACTTGCACGAAGAATCCAAAAGGCATTGGTTGTCTCACAGAAGCAGATGTCAAAAGATTATCCACTGCTTTTTTGTTTACGAAGTTGTTGATAGTTACTAAATGTGTGTTCTTCTTCGGCCTTCCATAAAGATACAATTTTTTTTAGGAGATGCTTCGGCCTATCCATCTTTGGCGAGGTCAGTGTAAAAAAGAACACTGAACATGAATCATATTTTCATCACATATCCGACGGATTTGAGATTGAGGGTGAAAATTGACGAAAAGAAAGCTTCCAAACTGTTGATCAGGAAAATAAAGAAACATTATTCTCTATGAGACACAACACCGGTCGTGCAAGACGACGAGGCGGATATGGTATAGATGGAAATGTGCCGAATAAAATTGATGGTGAGATGACATATACCATTTAGATATAATTATTGTTAGCCGGTTAGGTAGCATATTGCAAATGTTAGTTATAGTTATAACCGAGAACAATTTTTGTAACTTGTTAAGTGTTTTGTGTATGTGTTATATTTATTATTGTTTGTTACTTCAATCGTTTGTCTGCCATTTTTGGAAGTAATATGTTAACTAGTTGCTCTACATGTATACTTAACAAACGAACATAACGCTATGCATGTGTTGGACAAATGGTGAAGTCAGCAAACAGCACCCCTTTGACAGAAGGGAATTGTCAAGTTCAGTAGAACCTTTCTTCTGTTGTGCTGATTCTTTTCCAGTGAGATAGATACTTGAAGATGACATATATTTTCTGCTTTTTGTAGTTTGGTTGCTCATGTGAATTTTTCTCACGGTGGCGTTATCAGTTTGGATAGATTATTTTAGATTAATTATTTGGTATTATCACTCTTTCTTTAATTGTAGTCTTTTTTTAATATTCTGGTTAGAATGAAGGTTGTGTTTATCTGGTTTCATTTCGGCTAGATAAATAGGGAGAAGACTGTGAGACTCTAATGAACGTTGGCGTTGAAAGTAATTAGTGATTATAGGTGTAAGAAAAATATTAAATATGTATCAAAAATGTTAGCCGTAGCCGGTTTGAGTATGTAATTCCACTGATGATACTATGTGCAAAGATGGCCTATATGATAGCAGTGGCTAATAACAAATGTAGACTTCTAATTTCATATTTACATTGCTAACATAATATTTACATGTTATACTACATTATGAAGCCGGCTAAAATCTTACGTTTTCTATTAAATATAATATTAATTTCAACAATTCGAAACACATACTAAAAATGTTTATATCCAGATAAATTCAAAGCTCAACTAAAATTAATATTAGCTATCAATAAGAAAAAGTTAGACATCTCACAATAGTTCTCAAGGATTAATTCGAAATAGAAATGAAAATATGAATAAGTAGTTATATGTTAACAAATAAATTAACAATGTATACACATAATTATATGAACACATTCTTAAATGTTATTAAATATGTTAATATCTTAATAATGAATCTTAACATAATTCAAATGCAATTGTAAGATTAAAGCTGGCTAATATTTATATTGAATCAATAAAATATGTAGGAAATATTTTAGGGCAATTCTCTTAAATAGCCTTTTTTTAGTTTTTGTCACAAAAATAGCACTAGAAAAATAAAATGATCAAAATAGCATTTTTTTTTGAAATTTTCAAATTTTTTTTTTTTGAAATTTGAAACCCTATCCCCAAACTCACCCCTTAACTCTAAACCCTAAAGTCTTAACCCTAGGGGTATAAATGCATATAAATAAAAAATTTAGCTTCTAAAAAAAACTATTTTGGTTATTTTCTTCCTTAAGAACTATTTTTGTGAAGAATAAACTAAAACATGCTATGTAAGGGAATTTCTCAATATTTTATTGTATGATTAACGATAAATATTCTTTAAGAAGTTAAGCTACTATTAAGCCAAATCTAAGATCTCCATCGCTCTCTCCTGTTGGTTCATCTTTCTTCTCCTCCTTATCAAGAGCAGCAGCGGCAGCTCCTCCAACAGCAGCAGGTGCAGCAGCCGCAACAGGCACACCACCTCCACTGCCACCAGCACTGACATTCATGATAAAGTCAGTGACATTACGCTTCTCAGCCTCTTGGTGAATACAATTAGCCAATATGATGGCATTTGTTCCTGAAAAGTAATTCTTTTCGGTATTTTTAAATGGTTAGTTATAGCTGTAAATATAATATTAGCCAGACAATAATTTTGATACCCCAGCTACAATGGCAATATGGTCAAGTAATGGTGGAGATGGTTAACATTCTAATTGTTGAGTAATGTTGACAAACTATCCGAAAAACTGATTTAATGTTCGTGACAATTGTTATTAACATTAACAGGAAGTAACAAAAAAAAAACAGTTCTTAGATCAATATAATTTAAAAAGCAATCAATATAAAAAAGTTATAATAATTGATTGATCGGTGCTTTTTAAATTTTAATTATTTTAGTTAGATCTAAAATAAAAGATAATTCAAGAATTAATTAATATTATTTGCCAAATGACCTAAATGATATTATAAATATTAATTTATGATACCTAATTGTCAAAAGTATAAAAAGTGTAATAATGTTTGAACAATTCTTTTCATATTTATATATTACATAAAATAATAAAAAACAATTTATAAAAATCGCTACGATGATTTCATATTCTTTTATAAACTGTTATATCATATATAAATTAATATAATAATCAATATCAGCTTATAGTGTCCATATATGATTTATAAATCATTAATAACAATTTTAAAACATTTATAAAATTATCTATTATGGTTTTAAAATTATTTTATCATAAATTTAAATTATTTATAAGAAAATTATTTATAAGAGTTTATAAAACTTTTGTAAAAGAAAAACAGAAATTCTCATATATATTAATTGAGAAGTCACTTAAATGATTTATTTTTATGTGTCGTTCGTTGGTAAAGTCTTGACAAAATTATTATAATTTTCTTAGTCAATAATTTTTAATTTTATTTATTTAAATTTATATTTAAAAATAAAAGTAAGTCTATAACTATTTAATATTACTTGTCAGTTAATCTAAATGATATTATAAAATAATGATTTATGGTAACTAATTGTTGAAATTATATAAATAGTAATAATATTTGACTAATTCTGTTTTTATGTTTATAAACTACATAATATAATGGATGAATTTTTTATATACAAATAGTTATAATAATTTTATATTTTACATTAATAGTTATATTTATATATAAGTATATGATAACTATTATTGTCTTATAAAGGTCATATATTCTTTATAATTAATTTATAAAGTTTAAAAAACTATTATGAATTTTTTCATAACTTCCAAAATCATTGTATTTGAATTTTTAAATAATTTATAAGAGCATTTAAATCATATATAAGAAAAAAGAAAATTTGGTGAACAAAGATAAATTTGCAATATAAAATGTTATATATTTAATTATACAGAAATACATATCAATATAAATGTATGATTATTCCACATGCATTTATTATTAAAAAATATTCATCAGTTATTTTTACATCAAATTTTTGGAAACTTTGCGATCGAGAATTAATTTACATCAATATTAAATGAAGTGATATATAAGATAATAAGATGATTATAATGTAATAAAAATGATAAGTGAAATCAACAGAAACTGAAAAAGATGTATAATGTGTGTTTGAGAAGTTACTGTGATAATTGCATATATAATTCCACCAACATTGTTATTATTAAATATTCATTAGTTATTTTACTCAAATCTATGTAAACTTTTCCAACTGAAAATTAAATTGCATTAACATTAAATGAACTGATATATATAAGATAATATTATGATTATAAAGTGATTTAAAATAGACTATTTGGTTTACTAATTATGAGTTTATTAGTCATTTGATCAAAATTATATAAATTAAATATTTTTAGCGACTTAAATTAATATTATTGATTTATCACTAAGTTTTATGCTACTAAAAAGCAATATTGAGATTTAGATTTGAACTATTTAAAATTTAAAATTATATTTTTAATTATTATCCAAAATTTATGGCATTGTATACATAATATATGTTTTCATACAATATTTATACCCGCAAATTTGCGGGCAACCACCTAGTATATTTTGTATTGCATCCTAAACCCCGTAAAGTAATCCTATATCATTTGGTTTTGGATTTTTCAGTTTGGTTCGGGTTATATTGAAATAAAATACATATTTAAAAACCTAAACTTAGGATACATAGTGCTTAAACTGAATAAAACATAGTATCCAACACACATCGAATCCGAATTTGGTCAAAGCTTAAAAACTAATGAGTAATCTCTCAATTTGGTAGATATAAATTTAAACAAATCTATCTCAATTTGATATTTTCAAAGCTTTGAATTTTTTGCCTCTTGATCTAATTTGTACCTGATCTGAGTTTTTTTCTTTATATGTTATTAGATAAGCCATGGTGTTGAAGACGAGTTCTGCTAATGGTAAAACCAGAAGCTCTGTTTATATCTTCATTATCTTTAATCTATATTGCTTCTTCTACATTCTTGGAGCGTGACAATGAAGCGGTTTTGGTAAACGAGACAATATTTCTCTCGAGATGACAAACAGTGGAGATGACTGCAACATTGTTCCAAGCTTAAACTTCGAGACTCATCACGCAGGGGAGTCTAGCATCGTTGTTGCATCAAAAGCAGCAAAGGTCAAGGCTTTCGAGCCTTGTGTTGCTCATTAAACGGATTACATTCCATCTCAAGATCAGAGTTTAACATGGGTGTAAAGTCTCTCTCTATATATATGTGTATATATATGTGTGTGTATATGTTATATATATTCGGGTAGTTTGGGTTACTCTTCGAATATCGGTTTAAACCGAACCGAATCCAAAATCCAAAGTATCAGAAAATAAAACCAAATCGGGTTTTTAGCTAGATCCAAAACTGATATGATACCTTTATTTTGGGTTGGGTCCGGGTTCGGGTTTCAATTATTATGCCCAGACCTAGCTAAGACTTTTAACTAGAACCGTTTACCAAACCGGATTCAACCCAAAATAGACTGGTTCGATTTGGTTTCGGGTATGACTATATTACCCGGTTTAACACGTGGCAAGTCACATTAGTAATAGTCAATTAAACCAAAATCAATTACGGTTATGTAGCAATTAACCACATTTAAATATTGTGTGTGAAATTTAAAATTTTCATTAGTTTGTGATGTTTTAGACTTGATTCAAACGTTCATGTATGAAAATAATAGAAGAGTCAAGTTTCTGGTGGAATTGGCTGTGTTTCCCGTCTAGCTTATATACTAAGATATACTATCTTTTATGGAGGAAGATAGTATTAGAAATTCAGAAATAAACATAGACCTTTATCCGTAAATAATTTGGTATTTCTGAAAAGTAAGAAATGATAAATTATTCAGAGGGATAGATATAAACCACTTGAACTAATCCAATATGCAGAAGGAGAATGCAAAACATGGTTCACAGCAAATCACCCAGAGGCTGGGTTGACTACAACATCAATACTAGCATATAAAGTCTTATGCTTTGAGAATATATGCATGGTGGATAGTTCTTAGACCTCTACATTGATCTTCAGTGATGCAGATGGGTTTGGAAGATAGCTCTAGACAGACCCAACTCATAGGTATAAGAAATCAGAGAAGACGAGAACCTGTCTTACATTCAGAGTTGGAAGTGCTAGGCTGCGCGATGGACAACATGTTGCATCATTCGACATGTCAACATTTTAGGACAAATTGTAAAGATTTGATCAAGATGATAAATGAATCCCATGCATGACCAACTTTTTCGACATAGCTGAAGGAGATAACCTCAAGTGTTTCCATAGAGCTCTTTAATTCTTTGGTTATTGTATTCTAGTCTAGTTACATAGATAACCTCAAGTTTGAGTACTGAATTAATTTTTAATGTAAAAAAACATACTTTGATCATTTAGTTGTATAGATGTGAATATCAATTGTAAAGAAGACAACTCAATTCTCAAAAAGAAAAAAGAACTCGTTCAAAAAAGATTAAGATAACTCAAAGAACAAGAAAATTAAAAAACAAACAAACCAGAGATTCAGACCAATCTGAAAAAATGAAGACACACAAACAAACATTAAAGTAACACATCAGAACAATTGTGCTGTTATGTAACAACAAGATAAAAGATGTGACACATGTCACAGCCTAGCGTGCATCAGGGGTCACTTGGGTTCCAAAATCAACAGTCAATTCTAACGAGTTCTTTGAGTCATTATCTTGATACTGTCCTCCTATCCTCAAATTCTCAGAGATCAAACACTCTTTAAGCACGTTAATAACCTTGGACATGGTTGGTCTATCGGATGAAGAATGACTCACGCATGACATTGCTAGTTCAAGAATCTTCCAAACTGTGTTGGAGTCATAATCTCTACCAAGGTTTGAGTCAACGATTTTCTCAAGATCTCCTCTGCTTATTAGAATCTTTACCCATTCTGCTATATGAGCTTTTTCTCGTGTTAGCTCAATCACAGATCGGTTTGTAATGATTTCCATTAGTACGATACCGAAACTATAGACATCACTCTTCTCGTTTAACCAATTAGTTTGGTAATACCTGCAAAATAAAGAGTTTTGTGGAACATAGTGAAGTAACAAAAGAGTTGAAGTTAGATTTGTTTTCTAAGTATTAGAGCACGTACTCAGGATCAAGATATCCAGGTGTTCCTGCAACTACTGTTGCTACTTGAGTTTCAGCTCCGACAGAGAATGATCTTGAAAGTCCAAAATCCGCAAGTTTGGCCTCAAAACGATCGTCCAATAGTATATTTGTACTTTTGACATCTCTATGAACCATTGGCGGCTCACATCCAACATGCAAATACTCTAAACCTATGGACACAAAAATCATATCCATGTTGAGACAGTGCTATATTACAGTAAACTTGGTATGATCTTTTCAATGTTTTAAAAGGGTGACTGAAATTGTTAGGTTAGATAGAATTAACCTTGTGCCGCCTCGACAGCAATTTTTAGTCTACTAGCCCATTTCAAAGTAGATCCAGCAGCTTCTCCTGTAAATGAAAATGCTGAATCCATACATGTTGAAGACATTAAAATTATTGATTCATGGACTAAGAAAGATATGCGCGTCTTGTATAAATGGTTAGTTACCTGATAAATGTTGTTTAAGGTCTCCATTAGCCATGTACTCATACATAAGTGCTAAATGGCCTCCTTCATCACAGTAACCAACAAGGCTTACCAAGTTTATGTGATGAACTCTTAGAAGAAGCTCCACCTTTTGGATCCATTCCATAAATTAAATACGAAACTCTTAGTAAGAAGACATTATTAACTAAGTCTTTTTCGATTATACAAGTCGAAAAGGTTAACACACCTCTGCCTTAAATTCCTTATAGCCTTGAACTGATGACTCAGAGAGAACTTTAACAGCTACTGGTTCGGTATCACTCAAAGAACCGTGGTAAACAACTCCAAACCCTCCTTCTCCAAGAACTCTTTTGAAGTTGTCCGTAAGTTCTACTACCTCTGAATAAGTGAACCTTTTCTTTTTGGAAAAGATTGATGACTTTCTTGGTAACTCTCGTGTAGTAGCTGCGGCTGTACCTGTACATGCAAAGTTCATAAGCAATTCCATTATTATAGACTACGAAACTTTATTAAGCCTGTGTGTGCTTCTTGATCGATGATTTCATATATCTATGTAATGTACCTTCTGCTAAGGGGGTTTTCTTTCTGAAAACAAAAATAAGAACCAACAAGGCGACAAGAGCCACAACTGAAGAAACCGATGCAATAACTGGTACTAAGATTTTCTTGTTGTTATTGTTGCATGAGCCGGAGAGACAAAGATTTGGGTTTCCTTGAACACTACAGAACAAGACTGTTACTGAATATACAAAATTATCTGGAAAATGAATACCTTTAGGAAGAAACTTACGTCAATTTCAGGCCTTTCTTTTCTCTTTCACGAAGGGCTTGAGGAATTGGACCGGTTAAACTGTTCCAACCTAAATTTCTGTAAAAAGAGAATATAACATTATCAAATATACATCATTCATATATTTGGTGAAAACATAAGATCACTCCTTGTTTACTAAGAAATATACTCACATTATCAATAAAGATTCCATGTTAGCTAGAAACTCAGGCACTTCTCCACTCAGATTGTTATTCGACAAGTCCCTACCAGTCGATTAAGAATTAAAAAAAAAAAGTTAAGAAGAAATTGATAGCTTGTAACAAAAATAAACTCAGTGTTAAGGATGTTATAATCTCACAGTTCTTGTAGATGTGTTAGATTTTGTATGCTAGATGCTATGACCCCTTCTAGTGCACTTGATGATAAGTCTCTGATTATAAGAACAACATAACACACATTTTTAGAGATATAAGCATTGATAAACTTATTAAAATATGTGATCAAAGAATCTTACAAGGAAATGATTCTTGGTGGAATAGTAGTATTTGTGTAGCTGCAGTTAATACCCTCCCATTTGAACATGTGAGGAATACATGGATCTCCTTGCCAGTCGACTCTACTCAGTTCATAAGTATCTCGAACATTCTGGACCGCAGCCACTAAAAATAAAACCGACATGATTACGCATGCAGAAACATACATGTTAATATATATTGATCAGAGAAATAAATACTAATATGATCATTGATTTGGCTAACCATCCTCTGGATTAGTTTCAGCATCTGGAAACTCAATGATTTTGTAAGCTTCCATGGCGTTGATCATTGGTGGGAGATTTGAGTTCTGTGTCATAACCAGCTCCACCGTACATCCAATAATCCTACATTTCATTGGAGATGTGTTGTATAGAGTCTCTAGTTGTAACTTTGGAGGGCGATAAGCTGAAACTGTAAAATTTTCGTCCTTTCCTTTCCATGTAATGTCGAATTCTCTTGTGTCGTTGCCTCGAAGTGTTTGTATCTCAGCGAAATGTAGATATATGAGAGCCTGATCGTCCCGATTCTCCATAGTCCATTCGTAACTTAACTTCTCGGTCACGTTTTTATTAATGACTGCCTTTGAAATGACATCTTGTGGTAGCTCGTAAGGAGTAGAAGCATTTACATTGAGACTTGTGTTTACAAAATTGAACTCAAATGAAAAACTTATCTGCTTCCATTCACGATCATATACATCAGCAGGATACCTGAATATTAATTTAAAAAAAAAACTTTTGTCATCTTTTATAGTCCTTCTGTTTCAATTTAATTGTAGTTGTGGAGAAAAATTTTCGTTTCAAAATAAGTGTGGTTTTAGATTTTCAATGCAAAATTTATTAAGAAAATTCTCCAGTTTATTTTTTTATCGGTCAAAATATGATTAAGTGTATAGTTAATTGTGTTTTTTTTTAGAAATAACAAAATTATATATTTTATTAATGTGTACATAAATCTAGAATAACAATTAAAATGAAACGGAGGGAGTAGAACTTTCTTGCTAGTTGAGGAAGAAAAAAAAAATTACCGAATAAAGGGATGGCTAAAATCATCGCTAGCGAATTCTCGTTTTAAGAGCTTCAAGGACCCACTTGTAGTGTTGTAAGTGTCATCTCTCAAGGGTCTTAGTTCCAAGGCTGAAATGATTGGTGTAGTCTTCCCTGTTTTAACAAGACAAATCTGCAACGAGCTTGACTTTGGTATGTGTATGATCTCTTCTTTGTCTGAACCAAAAATGCTACTTGTTAAATCGACCGTTGTCCATATGTTAGGACCAAGATACATATCAAATTTTGGAGCATTTTCGAGCCCGTCATAATTCCCGTAAAGGAAGAGAGCTTTGATAAGATACTTTGTGCCTGATGTGACTTTTAGATTATAGCAATTTCGTATTCCTTCTGGAAAATATCTTAGAACTGTGAATGGCTTATAGTCCTCTTCATAAATCTTTTGCACTCTACCACTTTTACCACCTTGTGTGAAGTTGGCATCAGATGTGTATGTTAATTTGGTTAATGGTTCGGTATAAGGAGAAGCGGCTGCGTGTAATCCGCAATCCAAGCTGATGAACTCTGGTAAGAAAGACATAGAGATCTATGTTAAATTCTAGAAAATAACCAAAAAATGATCTATTTCAAGACATTTAAGAGCAAAGTGTTTAAAATAGTGCACCTTTTGGATCAGGCTGAGCTTTTATTAGATGTGTAGTAGTGCCAATAGCTACAATGATCAGAGCTAACAAAAGACCTTGAAGACTCTCCATTTTCAAGGAATTCTAAGACAAGAAGAAAACAGATTTCGCCTGTTTAATTCCTCATTCACCTTTTAAGTCAAGATTAAGGTCTGGTTTATCGTTGACTTTTGACTTTTGTATTATAAAAGTTTGTTGACAGAACAGAAACGACCAGGATAACTGGTCACCATGACCACACAACGTGCTTACAACCTTTATTCCTCAATGTGTTATTTAATCAACTGTAATCTTATCTTTGATTGAGATGGAGAGAAACAACAGTATGAAACTGTAACATAAGTACCGTATTATAACTGTAAGAGTACCTTGTTGAGCATCAATATATATATATTTAGAAAGTATATGTTAGCTCATATGAGAAAATGATACTAGAAACAAGAAGCTAGACTTGGCACATTGTTATTTAATATTTTTGGTTGCTCCTGCTTTAGATGAAACAATGTCTGCAAAGAGGATTGCTAAAGGACATAAGAAGACAATCCATGGTTCTTAAGCTGTTATAAGTGTACACTCTAAAAGACAGAGTATAAGAGGGGTTGAATTTTGGAAGTTTGGTCTCTCCGAACTAAAAGACGTTTTAAAAGTGTTTTTGAGTCAATCATGTTCTTTTGGTGGTCGACATTGAGAATTTGAGAGGTCGACTTGGATACGCAAATGTAAGAAAGTGAAACAGCTAGAGACAGAACATTTTCGCTGTTGTCAAAGATATTTTAAAATGAAAGTTAGTCATACAGGTAATCTCTGTCTTAAACAAATTTACAGACTACCGAAAAGTGTTGCTGGCCTCATCCTAACATAAAATAATATTTTTTTGGTCTTCGGGTTCAAACATTTTTGTATAAAGGATTATTCTTTAATCTGAAATAGCTAAAATCTGATTTGGGACCTGAAAGTGATTATGGACTTTATCAAGTTCTGAATTTCCACTGTCAACACACTAAAACAAATTTATAGGTTTCTGACGAAAACAAGAGAAAAAGAAAAACATAGTTTTAGATTGCAATGCGACTGTTGTATTCACACACTTCACACATTTTATGGACCTGACAAATATTTCGCAATTTGCTAAACAGAATGAATAACTTCACTTGGAAAACTGACAATTGGTAGAGATTAACCGTGCATCATGGGTCATTTCAGCGGTGAAGTTAGTACTTAGTTTAAGGAAAATACTTGAACTCATATATGATTCCCCTTATTTCCTTGAATTCTCATATAATATACACTCTTTTAGTTCACTAGCAACCTGCAACATATTTGGTCGTCCGGACGAAGAGGAATTGGCACATGACAATAATATCCTTAGAACACAACAATATAATTAGATTCTAATTGACAAAGATGGACTTTATTGATCAAGAGAATTTGAATATGAAATGAGATCGAGAGACAAAGATGTTGAGTACGAAGTCAAAGCTCTCGAGCTAAGGTCGAGGTCATTGATGTTATGAGGGCTCTTTCTAGGGTTTTTTTGCGTGTCCTTTCCTCTTGATTTTGCCTCTTTTTTATAGCTGCTTCTTCTCCTCCATTCCCCCAACCATCTCCGCAGTATATGTGATCTCGACTCCGCTATGTTGATCTCTATCGCCCTTGGTATTGGGCCGGGCCTCTTGTGGTTTGGACTTACATTGAGTCTTGTTCCTGATCAACCGAAACCGGACCCAACAATTGTCTCCTAAACTCCTTTTCAACTTAGATGGTTAATTTGATCTGATTTTCGAGATTTGACGCAACTGCTTTTAGATGTCGTTCCGTACGCATGCTGCTTAACGGTCATATACGCTCCTAGGGCGCATCCTAGCTAATTATTTCTTTGGAAAGCGCAAGAGAGACGTTAGGGTTTTCTTTTAAATACTTGGAGGTTTCCTTTCTTTTCTTTTAATCTCTTCTCATTGTCTTTCCTTGCTTCCTTTTTTCTTAGTGATTCTCCAGTCGATCCTTGTTAGGAATGGCCAAATCGATTTTTTCCCCTCTTCCGGTCACGAAAAGCTTCACCTTGACGATACGTACGAGAAACACGGTGTTGACTGTACCGTCAAACTCGATCTTGCCGCCACTTTTGAGACTCCATAGAATGTTCGAGAAGGATTCTGCGGTGCCTATCTTTTCTTCTTCATGGACGGTGGTCTTTTGTTCCCGATTCCAGAGCCAGTTCCTGACATACTCGCGGAATTGGGTTTGTCTTTTACTTAGATGTGCGCTAATTTTCTTAGGCACCTTCTTGCGCTATCGGTTAAAGCTCGAGAGGAAAGATTGTTATTTGGTCTTGAAGAGCTTTGTCACCTTTGTTTAATGAAAAGGAACAATCAAAGTCTGAGGACTTTCCTAATGTCTTCTCACCCTGGTCGTCAGATCATAGAGGGGATCCCGTATCGTGATGAGAAGTGGCGGGAGAACTTCTTAGTTTTCAAAATCAATCACGCGCCCGTTGGGAACTTCGATTTTTCTAGGCTCCCGCGCGTCTGGGCTGCAGATATCGTTTGTTTTACTTCTTCATATTTTGGTTTTCTAAACTTGACTTGTTAATGAATTGAATTCTTTTTTCTTTTTTTATTTTTAGTTCACTCGGAGAGTTCGCCCATGTCTGACGAGCTTTGAGCTCTTATAGAGGTCCTACGTCAGAGTCGCCCTCACTGGTTATCTTTCAATCATTCTCGAATTTCAGCTGCATTCGTGCTTCTTGGTGGACATGATGTTGCTCAAGATATCCAAGATCCTGTAGAAGGAAGTTTGGGCCGTCCTCTAGCTCTGGAAGGGGGGATGACCCTTTCGTCAACTCAGATAGGTTAGACAGGAGGATGTCCAGGAGGTTGTCGTTTCGGACTGCTAGCTTGTCTGAAAGACTGGTCTCGGGGGGGGGGGGGAGAGGTTTCGCCGTTAATCCTGATTACCTTATCCGAGGAAAAGGTGGCTTTCCATGTCTCTTTAATTTCTAGATCGCAAGGAGGCTTGACCGGGCGCAAACGTTCTCGCTCGACCAGGGCTGTTATGTTGAAACCATCCCAAGCCATCCTCGGAACTCGTGGTTCAGAGAAATGGAAATTTCTTCCGTCTGAAGCATATCAGACTGTTGATAGTGAGATCTTCCGTCTGAAACCTGAAACCAATACAAACATTGTTATTTCTAAGAATTTGATAAACACTGTACATTTCAAACAGCTTTGAGGACTTAACGTAATATGCAAGCAAATGATTGATAAATGATGTAATAGTAAGATGAAACAGATTTTTACCACGTCTCCTACTAGCATTAGAACCAGTTAGAATAAATCATAACCGGATAGCAGAGCTAAGTCAGATTACCAATATCTAAATTTGTAATGTTTGAGCAATAAAAATCAACGATGATAACTCCAAACTCTTTTACCAAATGGAGGACCCAACATATGCAAACTTATCGGAATAGATAAGACATCATACAAAATTCAAATGTAATAGACGACATAAACTTCAAAAGAGCTAGACAATTTGTATGTCACATGATAAGAGGCATAGATTTGGTAAAGGAGAAAAGGGGAAGAGACATATCGGGCAACAATCTGCTGACTTCGGAGGGGTGGAATAATGACTCAAATTTTCCATGAAATTCATAATAATATCATTATTAGGATCCCTAACACCATCGGCCAGAATTACAGACGTACCTATCTTGTTGATGTTGTCACGCGCTGGGGTGGTCATTGGATTGCTTGTGTTCAGACGTGGTGGGGTAGTCATTGGATTGCTTGTGTTTGGACGCGGTGTGTTGTTCTCTGTGTTGCTTGTGGTCACACGATTTGAAGTTGTATGTCATGGGTCCACATCAGGCTTAACAGTCGCATTGAGGACCGAGCTCATTATTTCCTCTTTGTAAGTCTTCAGCATCCCCTCCATTATGGACACAACGGTTGCCTGGTACGCAAGTGCAGAAGAGAAAATCACTTGAACAGATGCAAGCAATGATGAAACATACCCATCAATCATGTTAATCTCAGGTTTCAAAATGGAACTTACAATCGAGATAATTTTTGATTCTTCCATAACCCCAAACGAATTCTGCATATGAGTTGACAGCTTCTTTCTCCCAGGTGCTCTTGGTTTATCACGCATCCTTTCGACATCTAACTTTGTCGCACCTCCTCTGAACATCTCATTTGAGAAGACTCGGTTGAGAGAAATGAGGTTAAGCAAATTGCCTACTTTAACATCATCTGCTTTGTCACTCCAAATAAGTAGGGACTCATCAACGAGCTGTGCATGATCTTGGTATGTGATGCTCCTCACAATAACCTTAAAAAATAAACTTGTTCAAACCCATCATCCTTGACTAAGAGTTAACATACAGTTCATTAATATATAGCTACTTGAAGAGATAAGCGAGAATTAAGCAAAAATATTAAGACTTAGATACCTTTAACTTTTAGTCTACTTTGCGAGCATGTTCGGGGCTTAACGTTTGCTTCTTCGGCTTGTATGCCATACAGTCGGTATCTTCATCCTCGCTCTCTGATTTAGAGGAAGATCAAGCTTTTTGAACTACTTCAGTCAATAACGGTACGGCTTCAACGATGACAAGGTGAAGCGCTAATGCAAAACCTTGAAGGGCGATCGTATTTTGGGAAAGAGAGATCTCATCCCGTTTTTTTATGCTGCCCATAAGCATGTTGAATGCTAGACGTCCCCAAGGGAAAGCGAAAAAATCTTCAATGTCCACAAGAAGCTCATCGTGTTCCTTAAACATCTTCATCTTCAGATTAGTTGAAAGCAAAACATAAGAGACAATTGCAAGACATGCGAGTTTTATCCGGATATCTTTATCGGTAAAAGAATTTTTTCTCAGAATTTTCACGGCTCCAGAAATGCCCAGGTCTTGCACAGTACCAAACAGCTCCGGCCAATAAGGTTTGTCCTTGATGTTTTTCTTCTTCTTTGCCTTGGATTTTTCTGGAATTTACCCGCATGGAAGACTCGTAAATGTGGCAAACTCCCGCAATGAAAACTGTATTGGTTTCCCTGCAAATCGGAACCAAGCCTCATGAAGCTTTTTCATTTAAAGTTGCATAGACAAAAGGAATCGAGCAAATCTCCCAGAAAATGCAGGTTTTTCAGAAGACTTAACTATCTTACTGAAAGGAGACGCATGTAGATATTGGATCTCATCTTCATGTAGTGCATTGAGAATAATGTTGATCGCGCGAGAAGACGTATAGGTTAGAACTCTGACTCCAACCGGTTCTTCATCCACTTCATCAGATCGATCAACTAGTCAGGAAGCCACCATATCGATTTCTCAACAGAAATTTTCTTCTCTATGAAAGGAAGAAGAGAAGGCAAACGAACGACTTTTTCGATGATAAATAAAATATGAGATCTATGGTTCTTTGCAATAGAGTGAAAGTAAATATGGATCTCATTCCAAAGATTTTCATCATTACTGCGGAAACGTGTTTGAATGGACAACAAAAAGTTTGTGTCAGATTCTTCACTACCTCTATGTGACCGGTTGCATAGGGTTATTGTCAGAATTATAGAAATATACACAGTATTATATTCATCCACCTAAATAAATATATTTTCATAGTTATCATCCGCAAATTCCCTTTAATTTACTTTCAAATTTCACTACAGAAATCTTTAAAAGTAGATCAACAAATAAAACCGCCCTCTAAATTAAACTGTAATACATGATATTATAATTTTTAGAATCACACATGATATATGTGCAACTGGTAAAATAGTAAATGATAGTAAACAGAGAAACAAAATCATTGATGTTTAATCTACTTTGTTGACTATTTATTTTGTAGGCACATGCATGGAATTTTAGTAACTAACTTATCTTAAACTTGTTTATGTTTGCCTATCGTCATGTATGCATTTTCGTCTAGTCTAAACAATTAAGCTAGTAATTAGTTAAAACTTAAAACAAGATTACAAACAGAAAAGACATAAAAATAAACGATTTTATCTCTTATAATATAACTAGATTTTGATTCGTGCGCCCGCGCGGATGTACATTTTTAATTTGATAATCTGTAATATTTATAATAGGTTATTTAATTGTTATATTAAATATCTAATATTGTATAATTATATAAAAATAAATAATGAATTACATTAGTTATTTATATTAAAATGGTTGGAAAATATTTTTGTTAATCATATAGTTTGTTTGTCATAGTTTTTTAATTATTTAGTCAATAAAAGAAATATTTGATATATTTTTATACTCATTCACTTACATATTGTTTTAGTTATTGTGTTTATATATTTAGAAATGCATAAGTCTATATTAAATTATTAACATAATAGAGTTATAGATCAAAAATAGTATTAGATAATTTATATATATTTGTAAATTTGAATTCCAATTTTTTTAATAAACGGTCATGTAATAGATTAAATACAAGCAATATATATGATTACTAAGTGGGCATTTTAATTGTTGGTGATAGACCAAAATATAACCAAAAACTAAATGGACTTTTCAATTATTTATGTTAACCAAATCCCTTAAAATAACATTAGAGGCAGGAAATCGTAAATACTGAGAAGAAGTCAGAGTTATTTTTCTTTTGTATATATAGTATTTGATTGTTGAAGCAATGTTAGTATCAGATATGATTGCGTATAGTCAGGGCCGTCTTTTTGCACGTGCAAATAGAGCGGTCGAACAGAGTCCAAAATTTTAGAGGGTCCATAATTTTTTTTGTTTTAGTAATAACTATAAATAGAAAATCATATATTTATATAAAATTCAAATATTTATATTTAAATTTAATTTTCGTATTTATTAATCAATATTTTAAATAAAAATTACAAATTTGATTTTGTTAACATAACCAACAAAAAATATAATAAGTGAGAAAGTAATTAGCATTTATATCAATTATATTTTTGGAAAGTAAAAATAGATTTTGGTGTTTATTTTAATATACAATATAAGTTTAGAAGGTTAATATTCTAGTTTGACTATGTTTAGGAAACTATTATTAATTAGTGATTATAAATAGAGAGAGAATACATAATTTATTCATCAACTTTCCCAAAAAAATAATAAACACAAAGAAGAAAGACTACTAATCTAAGCTACTGCCGAGAAGAAGAAAAAAAGAAGAGTCTTCAAGTTTTTATGTCTAATCAAATCAAAAGTTTACAGTTTTTTGCCAAACCACTATCCATATTCGATTGTTCTGTTATTATTTTATAGACTATGGTTCTTGATTGTGGATACAAAAAACATTAAAAGAAAAAGAAACTGAAAAATTCATAGAGTCTCAAAGAGGTGTGTTTCATAAGTTTTTAATTACAAAAACAAAAGATGTTTCTTCCACTCAAAACAATGTATATGAAAATATAAAAGATATGAATAAAAATGATGGAAGTGTTGATGTTTCTATGCCTAGAGATGATAATGAGTGTGACGATGTTGGTGAGAATGATCTTAAAAATGATGATTGTTTGTATTCAAATGATGGTGATTTAGAAAAAGTAAATGATGAGCATCTGTATACGTTTGATATTTTTGATCCAAGAAATTGGAATGTTCTTGATTCTAAGATGATTGATATTATAATAGAAGAATGTTCTAAAAGAGATATGTCTATTAAAAAGGCCATAAGATAAATTCAATAGATGTTTTCTGCAAAGTGGTATAATATAATTTTATTGAATGGAGAAAATGTAAAAGAGATTGGTTAGTCTATTGTAAGGAGATTGATAAATTATTCTGTTTTTGCTGTAAAATATTTAAAAAAATCTGCTGGAAAATGTCAGTTATCAAATGAAGGTTTTAAAGATTGAGCACATCTTAGTTCTAGGCTTAAAGAGCATGAAACAAGTGTTGCACATGTTAAGAATATGACTATTTGGTATGATGTGCGTTTAAGATTTCAGAAAAATCAAACTATTGATAAAGTGACCCAAACACTAATTTTGAAAGAAAAAGATCATTGGAAAATTTCTTTGTTTAGGTTTATTTATGTTGTAAAATTTCCTGCAAAGCATAATCTTGCATTTTATGGTACTAATGCTAAACTGTATGAAAATAACAATGAAATTTTTTTAGGACTAGTTGAAATGTTTTGTTGAATTTGATCCAGTTATCAAAGAGCATGTGGAAAGAATTATAAATGATGATATTCATTTTCATTATCTTGGTCATAATATTCAAAATGAATTGATAAAATAAAACAAGCAAAATATTTTTTGTGATACTTGATTGTTCTTTTTTATATATTCATGGTAGTGGCCACCAAGAACAAATGTCTATGATATTGAGGTAAGTAGATTATTTTTCTCATCCTATTAAAATTGAAGAATCTTTTCTAGGATTTTTACATGTGAATAATATAAGTGGTGAAAGTCTTTTTGAAGTCTTACAAAATGAATTATCGTCTTTGGGTCTTGACATACATAATGTACGAGGCCAAAGTTATGATAATAGTGCAAACATGAAAGGAAAACATCAAGGAGTACAAAAACGATTTTTAGATAAATCCAAGAGCGTTTTATACTCCTTGTAGTTCTCATAGTCGTAACTTAATGTTATGTCATATGGCTAATACTTGTGGAAAAGCTAAAGATTTTTTTGGAGTGATACAAAGAATCTACACAATATTTTCTAAATCTACTAAGAGGTGGAATTTTTAAAAGATAATTAAAAAACTTTACACTTAAACTATTGTCATTTACTCATTGGCAGAGTCGTGTAAATAGTGTTAAAGCAATTAGATTCCAAATTTTTGAAATCCGTAAGGCTTTATTTAAGTAGCTGAAAGTGATAATGATTCTATGATTAGAAGAGAAGCTAAATCTTTAGCGACAAATGAACTTGGCCAACTTGAGTTTTTGGTAAGCATTGTTATTTGGTATGAAATGTTATATAATGTTAATTTGGTTAGTAAAAGTTTACGGTCTAAGAATATGCTTATTGATGTTGCTATTTAAAAAGTTAGGGAATTAGTAGAGTTTCTTAAAAAGTATAGAAATACTGGTTTTTAAATGCATTGAAAACTGCTAGAAAAATTGTAATAGATATAGATGTTGATCCAATATTTCTTCAAAAACGTGTTATTCAAAGAAAAAGAAAATTTGATGAGATCCCAAATAGTTTACCTTCAGTTGCTCCACAATCTAGTAAGAAATTATTTAGGATTGATTATTTTTATGCATAGTTGATCAAGCAATTACTTCACTTACTAAAAGGTTTGAACAATATCAAGAGTAAGATTTTTGGTTTTTTATTTAACCCTGAAAATGGTTCTCTTTAAATGATAAGACTTTAAATAATTATTGTAGTAGCTTTGCAAATGCTTTTAAGAAAAGTGAGAATTTTGATGTTAGTGGAGATGAATTGTTTATGGAATTAAAATTACTTAGAGAAGTTATGCTAAAAGAGATAATCTATCCTATTGACATTTTGAATTATTTGATGTATGCTAATTATTTTCCAAATGCTATTATTGCTTATAAAATTTTACTAATTATTCCTGCAACGATGCACCTGCAGAGAAAAGTTTTTCGAAATTAAAATTGTTGAAGTCATATATACGGACAACAATGATACCAGAAAGATTAAATGGGCTAGCGATGATTGTAACTGAAAGCGATATTTTGGAAAAAATAAAGCTTGATGATTTGGTTGATGATTTTGCAACAAAAAAAAACTAGAAGAATGTTATTGTTTAGATGAAAAAAAATCATATTGGTATATTTATTTTATATTACAATAATATTTTGTCAAAAAAACATATAAATTATTTTAGGTTATTAAAAGGGTCTGCGTATAGTAATCATATGGGGAAATGCAGCTTCATAGGGTGGGACCACCGCATTGGATTCTTAAACCTAATCTTCCATGTTGGACACGAGGCTACACATAAACTGTTCCACGTTATAACTTTTATATAAGAGCATTTTCAGCTTCACTCTATAATTTACTTTAAAATAGAGTGGAAAATAGAGTAATGAACAAAAAAGTCATTACTCTATAAATGGAGTAATGTTTTTTTGTTTGTTCATTATTGGTGGAGGTTAGAAGTCTTTAAGATTGGCATGGGCATTCTCACGAGCTCACTACTTACATTATGTAATACACGTTTCTATTAAACCATATGGGTTCTCACCCACTACAATACATTTTCCTTAAGTTTTGATATTAAGGTAAATAAAACCGTATAACTCTTAACGTTTAGTAGATAATCATCATAATTCTATGAACGTCTAACGTCGTCTTGATACAACCATTTGACCTCTTTTTATAACACTCTCCGTTTTATAATAGAATCATGTGGTTTTCCAAACTATGGTGTTCGTACTGCTACTAAAACTAAAGTTGGTTCCACAACATGTTCAGCAAGCATTTTTGGATGAAAAAGAGCTTTTTGCTTTTAGTCTCACATAAAATAAAAGAGCCACGACCACATACATATATATTGGTATTGTTTGGCGCGAGCGGCTCGAGAATTTATCTATTATCAATTTAGGTTTTGGTCTAAATGTTAAGAAAAAGTCGGATAGAGTGAAAAGGACATACATCCAGCTACTTTCAAACAAATTGTGCAAACTTACTCGAGATGATTGAAGAACGTGTTGAGTGGCATATAACTTCAAATCCCTTTTATCTTTTATCAATTTGTTCTTCGTATTTCAAGAAACATTAAACTATGGAACATTAGTTTGTCTTTAGGTGTGAGCTTATTAGTGACCAACAGACACTTTTAATTTTTGAGTTCGCCAGTTACATGCTCCGATGATTACGGTACTCAAAAGGGTCCCACGGATTCTACGTCGGACAAGTACACTTGATAGGATTCCATGTGGTGGTCCCCATTTAGTCAGTCATCACTCATCATCCAATACTAGCCTAAGAGCCTTCAATCATGCATTTCAAAAATGGATTTGCTTTTCTTTATACAATGATAATATTGTGACACTGTTTGCATATTTTTAGGTAATCTCCTTTCGTTAGTCATCTATTTATATCAATATTTCAATCTTTTTTAAGAGAAATTTAAATTATATTTTCTATATGATAAGTAGGACTAGGCCAAATTCTCGAACCCGTTTCTTTTTTAACCCAAACTGATTCAAATATATGTTTATATATCAAATCAATTGATTTTAAACGAAACTAAATCAAATTAACAAAAATCTATTTAAATTAATGTTTTAGAATACATCTATAAAATATATTAAGTCTATAATCTTTAATCAAAATTTCATTTATTTTTTAATTTTCTATTATATCTAATATCTAAATAAAAATTAAAATTAATTTCAAATAAGATTATTTTGTTATTTTCTAAAATCTGTAAATGCAAAAAGTAGAAAACTAGAAACAAACTAAACTACAACATAATTTGATTCAAATAAGATTTATTTCTAAGACTGAAAAGTTACAATCAAATCCAAACTCAACCTAATCACTAAATATGCTTATAACCCAGTGCACATACCTAATGGTATTTGTAGTCCTATTTATACAAACTAATGTTTGATTGTACCTATACCATGTGACAACTTAAAACTGTATTATCTGAAAACTATTTAAAGTAGGTGACAGAAAAAATAGTTTTAAAGAAAATATGGTAAACAACAATAGATTAAAATAATGTTAAAAAATTTTAGTCTAAAAAAACATTTGATCTCGATTGATGAAATCGTCGGGAACTGATCAAAAAAATCAGATTATTCGACGAAAATGTATCATCATGAGCGTCGGAATTTTTATTAAAAAAAATTATTAGAAAAAATTCAACCAAAAAAATATATCAGAAATTTTTCGTCGGAAATATTATATCAAGAATTTATTAAAATATTTTGTCAAAATATGTCAGTAATTATCAATAGAAAATTCGTGAAAAAATATATTGGAAATCAATCAGAAAACTTCAAACATTTATAAAAATTATTTTAAAATTAATTTAAAATTATTTTACAGTTACATAAAATAAATAAAACCTTTTGAAAATATATGAAAATAAATAAAAATAAAAATGTTTTACATATTAAAAGTTTTAAATACATAAAAATATAAACTAATTTCCTAATCTAAAAATCATAAATAAAACAAACACATCCTAAACTAACAATTTTTTAAAATTGTATTAATATTTTAAAATAAAAGATTAAAAAACATTTTTAAAATTACAAACAACAATAATAATAAAACATATAAAAAAATTATAAAAAAAATTAATTTTTTTTGTAAAACTAATAAACACTTTTATAAAATAATTCAAAAATACTACAAATATTTATAAAAATTGAAAACGTTTTTAATATACTTTAAAAATTTTAAAATATAGAAATATATTGGAAAATTATAAAATTATTCCTAATTTTGTTTTTTTGAAATTTTGTAAAAAAATATTAAAAACAGTTGTTTCACGTTTTAATTATAAATATTTTATAAAAAGTTAAAACGTTTTTATATATTAAAAACATTTGTAAAAAACATTTTTCATGTGGAAAAAAAAAACTGGTTTATAATAACTTATAAAAATCAATATAATTAATTTGCAATGTAAAAATAAGTGTATTCAAAAATACATCTTATAAATTAATTAACACAAAAATATTATTCCTAAGAATAACAAACCAAACAACAAAATCTTAAAATTACCTTTCACTCCTAAATCTAATAATGTCATTAAAAATTAAAAACTTACATGATTTTAAAATGACTTTGAGAGATAAAAGTGATTTTAAGAGAGAATGATGAGAAATGAGAGTATGTGCTTTAGAGAGAGCTAGTAGAATGAGGAAGAAGAAATATTTCACAAATATGTATTGAAATTCTCGACGGAAATATTCATTGCAAATTCATTAGTTATTTCCGCGATAACTAAAAATTTTGGCAGTTAATTTTTTTCAGTTTTTCGGATTCCAGACTTAGTCTCGACGGAATCTCTATAAATGTGTATGTATTTCATTGGTCAACTGCAAACCATAAACCATCAGGAATTCGTCGGAAAGTCATGATGGACTAAATAAATTTGTCATAAATTTTTGATGGATTTCCGATCGATTGTGGTTTAAGATCAAGGAAAAAAAACTATCGAGATTATTCAATTACAGTATACATCCATTACATAAAGGTTTATAAAACTCACACACTAACAATAACACTTAAAAGAATTTTTTAAAAATATTGTCTATGAATTCTCTTAATCATTTCTATAAGTATACATAATGTTAACTAGAAGTTTATGATTTAATTGAGTTACTCTTAGGTGATGTTATTTGAAAATAAGATTGAGTGTTTACTACATCCAAAATGTTTTTACACTTATCATATTATCTAATAATCTTATTGAGACTATTAGCCCCTATTTTTTTATATTTTCAAGTTTCAAAATTGGTTTTCATTGAAATCTGTTGTAAATTCCCGACGGAAGTCATATTTTTTGGAATCTGTCAGAAATTCTCAAAACAGATTCTCGACGGACATTTTTTTGTTTCCAACGAGATTCTGTCAGAAATTCCAGATGGATTCTCAATAAAAGTCAATTTTTTTCTTTTTTTCAAAAATTTTTGATGGATTTTTGATGAAAGTCATTTTTTGTTGCCGTCAAGAATCCATTGGGAATTTCTAACTGTTTTGTTTCAGTGAGGAACATGTCAAATGTTTCAAACAGGTTCTCAATGGAAGTTAATTTTTTGCAACATATTGTTATCAGAAGATGGTGTTTACACTGACAGAATGGTCGGCCTTCACTACACACATTGAAGAATTTCTATGGTGTTAGAACTTCTTGCACAACTTTATTATCCAATATATTCCACGGGCGAAGAATACATTGCTGACAAGTTTATATGTGGTATTCGGAATCTGTTTTCTGTACGATTTATGTTGCTTTAGTTTCACCAAGTTGACTTTTAAGTTTGGAGTCCTTTAAGAATTAGTATAACCTTTTGTTAAAAAAATGCACTAAGAACTTTAATAACTCATATGTAAGAAAATAATAAATGAGACTTTTTAATATATTTTTATTTCTCAATCCAAAGAGAATTCAAATACTGGTTACAAGCTTAATTCAAACAAAATGATCCAATTTAAACTAAACCTAACTGGTTCTATTGGAATTTGTCTTTGTACTATTTTTGTTGTTGTTCTTTTCGATTTTGTGTACTGTAAGATTCTCCATTAGAGCATTGGGAACTTAACATTCGATTTACAACTCTTTGCTTTTTTTTAAACAAGGGTTCTTACAACTATTTGTTGGTCTGGTGGACATCCTTGTTAACTTTTTGCATCCAGTTTGGGTTTGGAAATAAACACTAAAGCTGAAAGTGGGGAGTGGATAATTAGCAGTCCATCATATGATGTATAAGAATCACTTCTATTTCTCATTCATGATAACAATTAACAAGCAGCCTATTTACTAAAGTAACGCATTTTAAAAAAATAGAGCAATTTTCTGTTGTTGTTATTTTATTTAAGAAAGCAGAGCAAATGAAACGCTCATTTTAGAAAGTGGCCTAGGTAAAGATTTGTGAATAGTAACATTTTTATTTTTAAAATATATAATTTCTTCTGTTGGAAATAAAATGAACATAAAACTTTTAGTGAAAAACACTGGCTTAAAATTAAACTTAGAAATTTATGTAATGTTTTTATAAATTATATTTTCTTATATTCAAATAGATTTTATGATTTTAATTTATATTTTTAATAATTTAACGTTTATTATGCTATACTCTTTATATATTTCATTTTAATTATATGTACATAAAATACCAAATATTGTCTATATATATTTTATTATTTGACATCATACTTTATTTTCTTAACAATATGTTTTCAATTTTTTTTTGAAATATTTTAAAATTGATGTGTTAGTTAATATTAAAACTCAAAATGTTATATTATTTAACCCATCTTATAATTATTTTAAGTCATCCAAAATTAAATATATTTAATTTTAAAGTTTAAAATAATTATATATGAAAGTAATTTTATGTTATATTTTGAATAAAATTTATACGTAGTGCAATTATAAATTATTAAAGATATTTTTATTTATAAAAATAAATAATAATATAAAATTTTATAATAATTATTTAATTTTTATACAATAATTTAAATCGTTTTTATCCATTTTTTGTCATTCAAACATATGTTGTGGACTGTTAGATCCGTTTAATTCACATTTGTATTGCTAGATCAGATTGATTCGCTTTTATTTTACTTTGATCAGCTAGATTCATAATTTTTTTCCATTCAGAGTCTAAGTGAACCGGATCAAAGGAAACAACATTGAATCCAACATCAAAACAAATTTTATAAGTAATTCAAGCCGAATATAAAATTTAATATTGAATTACCCGAACCAGCATACGTTCATATAGAATATCCTAGATTATTATAAAAATCTGAAGAAACAACAAACCCTTCTTTCAAAGCATAAATTGAAAATAACGAACTTTAGATAATTGAGTTTTCTTTAGCCTCCAAGTAACATAAATACCTTTTATTTGCTTATGTCCGTTACCTACGGAGTACGGACCAATCATATGTCTTGCAACAAAGAGAAAAATATTCTTTAAGAAAGGTATTAGGTTTGATACTAAAACGATAATTATTTTCTTTGGTTTTAATTTAAGATTTAAGATACTAAGACACCTTCATTATGATGATGTATGAATTTTAAGAGTATTTGGAAATTATCATAGTATCTATTAGTGTATCGTGTAGACAAAAAAAGTTTGTGTTTCATATGCAAACCCGTGAACATTATAAAACATATCTCATCATAATAACGTAATACCACCATCATTCATCACTATAACTAAAAATGTTTCAAATTAGCATCTCCAACCCCTTCTACTTTTCAAACTTAAATATATTTTAGGGTTTGTCCAAAAAAAAGAATATATATATTTTAGGGTAAAAGTATTCCAATTTCACTCTATTTTCATTTTATAATAGAGTATAAAATGAATTTACTCTATATAAAAAATAATTTATTTATTTTTTGTTCATCACTTCATTTTATACTTTAAAATAAAGTATTATAAGATAAAAACTCAACTCTATTAATTATATTTTAAAGAAAAAAATACATGAACTATGGAAATGGTCTTAGGTAATCATGAAAAACAAAACATAAAATTTCTTTTAGCCCATATTTAGAAAACCAAACATAAAATTTCGTTTAGCCATGTTTAGAAATGATTATAAGCTCTTGTTGTAAAAAGAAACTAATTTAGCTATTACAGGAGTTTGTTAAACTCAATACATTCAATACTCATGTCAATAGTTACCATAGATCCATCCAATACATTACAAACAGTGACACACATATCAATCAGTATTTATCATAGGTCCAGAGCGGGTGAAGATTTAGCATTTTTGTAGGGCTAAACTATTGATAGCAACAAGAGAGTGGTCGTCCCAACGCGCTTGAGCAGAGGGTTATCAAACCTGAGTGGAGCAACATCTCCTTTATCCGTACATAATCAAGTCTGATTGGGTGGTATAAAACACGCGCTGCTACCCGCGGTTGGCATTTGCAATAGACATATTTTTTGATACAAACATAGAAGGAAGAGCAAGGACCAAACATAATGTAGTAATGGATTTGTATTGTAGACAAAGACTTTTGTACATGAGACAAACAAAGACTTCTTTAAATCGTATTATCCTTTTTTGTTACTTTGTCATAAATCCAAATCATGTTAAAACTCCTGTAACAATAAAGATAAGAGAATATTTTACGAGTCAAGTAAAATAAATGATTATTTATGGGTAATGTAATTTATATATACACCTCCATTCTCTTCTCTACACACATGAGAACACTCCAATAGTCTCTTCTTCTTCCTCTTGCCTCCATCTCTCAAAAACTCTCTCTCTATTTGCTTAATCCCCCCCCCCCCCTTATAAAAAAATGAAAATGCTGGGTTTGGTTTTATGTATTCTAACAATTCTTGTGGATTTCACAACAATTACTGAAGCAAGAATCCCAGGAGTTTACAGTGGAGGTGGTTGGGAAACTGCTCATGCTACTTTCTATGGTGGCTCTGATGCTTCTGGTACAATGGGTATGTGTGTCTCTCTTCTCTTTTTATTTCTCACATTTTCTCATCAATGTAAAAACCTAATGTTCCCATCTTTTTGTTTGTACCACGTTGTTGAAATCTTGAGAATGTTAACTTTTACACTAAAGGTTTCAACTTTAATACAAACCCAACTTGAAGTTCCTATCTTTTTTGTTCATCTATGCTAACAAAACCTATCACATTGTCTAATTATAACCTTTCCATAAATGTCAAAATCTTGGGATATTGTAGATTCTTGATTTTTATTCTCAAAGGTTTAAAATTAATACAAAATAAACCCTGATTTATTTGAAACAGGAGGTGCGTGTGGGTACGGTAACTTGTACAGCCAAGGCTACGGTGTGAACACAGCGGCTTTAAGCACGGCTCTGTTCAACAATGGTTTCAGTTGCGGCGCTTGTTTCGAGCTCAAATGCGCGAGTGATCCTAAGTGGTGTCACTCAGGTAGCCCTTCCATCTTCGTCACTGCCACCAACTTTTGCCCGCCGAACTTTGCTCAGCCCAGTGACAATGGCGGATGGTGCAACCCTCCTAGGCCTCACTTTGATCTCGCTATGCCTATGTTCCTCAAGATCGCCGAGTATCGCGCCGGAATTGTCCCCGTCTCTTTCCGCAGGTAAGAAAACCAATTTAAGTGTTTTATTTGAGTTGAATCATCAGTTTAAGTTCAACAGGGTAGCTGAGAGTCTCTGGAGTTGTGGGTGTGAAACATAATATTGTTTAAGTTTAGGGGTGCGTTTGAGAAGTTTTATGTCTACATTCTGACCAATTGGGGTTAGTATCGGCAGACTTAATAGTTTGGAGGCACTAAACAACATCTAATAATTATATGGGTCCAGAAGTCACGTCTAAAATTTCTGAACAGCTAGGGTTAATGTACCACATTTAAAACTTTGGGGTATGAAACATAACATTTTATAAATATGGAACTCAATAAGTTCGTTGAGAATTTAAAAAAGTAGGGTTATTTTGGCTCATCCTGCTGTACGGCAAGGTTACTAGAGCACAATAAAAACTTTTGGGGTATGAAACATAACATTTTATAAGTATGAAAAGGTAGGGTTATTTGGCTAATTCTAAACTTAAATATTTAGAAGTGGGAGTTTTAGGGAGTTATAAATCTTACTTTCTATATTTGGTTAATTCCATAATAATTGAAGTTCGGGGTACTAAACGTAACATTATAGAAATACCATGGTTCGGTTGAAAAGTCTTGTACTTTGATTCTTGGCGCTACTCGGTGTAGCATTTATGTGGGGTTTCGTACGCGGCAATTTACCAAATCTTACAAAGATCTTATTTTGTACAAACGGACGAAACTGTCCCTTCAACAATCTTTTGTTACGCACAGCTATCACTGCTATAAGTATATAATAAAAGTCATGGAGATATATGTTTTTATAGTCAACACGCGTTTTCTGACTTTTTTTTATAAAAGAAAACCTTAAATGGCAAAAGTACCCTTTTCTTTTAATTACTACAGAGTGCCATGTCGGAAGCGAGGAGGAATGAGGTTCACGATCAACGGTTTCCGTTACTTCAACTTGGTTCTTGTCACGAACGTTGCCGGCGCTGGGAATATAGTGCGGCTGAGCGTTAAAGGAACAAGAACTTCGTGGATGAGCATGAGCCGAAACTGGGGGCAAAACTGGCAATCAAACTCTGTTTTAGTTGGTCAAGCACTTTCTTTTAGAGTCACAAGCAGCGACCGTAGAAGTTCCACGTCATGGAACATCGCTCCGTCCCATTGGCAGTTTGGACAGACTTTCATGGGAAAGAACTTCAGAGTCTAAAGGCGAATCATCTACCAATACCCCCATTTATTAGTATTTTCTATGTATTATTATTACTATCAAAAAATTCCAAGCCGAAGGCATCTAGTAATGGAGAAATTATTATTATAATATAGTATTATTTTCATGTTTTCAGACCTAATGGGTTTTCTATTTGCTGCTGTCTTCGTTTGGGTGTGTGAAAGTGGAACAGTGGCTAAATGGTTCATGGTGCTTTAGCGTGTGGGGTTTTAAATGTTTAATGAGTTTTCTTTTGGGGTTAAATTAGAAGTTTGTTGAAAGTTGAAGGAGCACAAGCAGATGATAAGTGTTTTGTTACGGCATCTCCAACCCTACTCCATTTTCAACTCCAAAACATGATTATGGAGTAAAATTTTCTCTAGTCTCACTCCATTTTCAACTCCAAAATGGGATAATGGCTTAATCTTACCTTCTTTTTTTTGAAACACAACGAGTAATCTTACATATTACTTCATTTTGGAGTTAAACTTTTTTTTTATTTATAAAATAGTCCTTTGAATCTTTAATATTTTTATTTTTATTTAAATAATATTTAAAATGATACAATAACATGAAAAATAATATATTCCACAAAGAATTATTTAATAATTTTACATAAAATGCATAAAATATTTTTTTAAAAAAACAGAAAACATAAAAAATAAAAATAACATAAAATAAAATAAGTAATTTAACAATCCGGAAAATCTCTTATGGATCCGCTAAGGTCAGTGAAGTATTCCCCAAACGGAAAAGTCTGAGAAAGAGCTTGTTGATCTTGTGATTCAGCATTTCGCTTTGATAATAAATATTTAGTTTAAGTAATTTATATTTTAAAAATTTATTGTAAACATAAAATAATTGGGGTTAGTTTGTAAATTTTTATAAGTATAAAGTATTATTTATAATTATTAATAAAATAAAAATAGAATAATTTAAAAATAATATTTTTGGAGTATAAAATAGAGTAATACATTGGAGTAAAACTTAACTACATTTTGGTGTTACACCAATTTGGAGTAAAAAATGGAGTAATACATTGGAGATGCTCTTAGGATCGAGTATAGTAAAGGAGCACATATATACATGTTATGTATCTACATTATTTATGCAAAAGTCGTTTTACATTAGTCTAGCAAATTTACCAAAAGAAGATTTCACATAATTAATGGGTTACCCATTATTAAATTTATAAACACTTACTTTAATCTTATTGTTGATAACTATACTTGAAATAAAAGTAAAGAATTAATTGATTGGTCACAAATATTTGAGTTATCTAATAATTTAAAAATCATTATTTATGCAAAAAGGTCGTTTCACATTAGTCTAGCAAATCCACCAAAAAATATTTTACATAATTAATGGGTTATCATTATTCGGTTTCTAAACGCTTAATTTAATCTCATTCAATTACACATTTCATCTCAACCTAATTTTTTCTCTCAAACTTTTCAGCCGCGGTCAATCTTTCTCACAGATTTTTGCTTCTCTGGTGATTGGCGTTTTTCACCATCGGCGAGAGAGACTCTCATCATTCTCATTTTTTTCCAGCATTTCAATGAATAGGTCTTTTAATGTTTTGACGTTTTCCGGATTTAGGAGCAGTGTATCTCACCTGCATACTACTCTTCTTTGGTGAAGTATGTTGTGGAGTAGGTTTTCAGAGCTGTTGAGGTCAACTGTTCTTGCTTTGGCCATGATCCTCTATGCTATGATGATGGAGGACCCAGATCTGTTTGATCGACGGAGTGTGTACCCCGCTTGTCCTCTTCAGTGTCGTGGGAAGGTCTATAAGACCATCTCCAATGGTATATTCTATTTTTTGCACTAAAATAGAGCGACTCTGTAATAGAGTTGGTGTTTGATTCAATGTTACTCTATTTTAGAGTAAAAAATAGAGTGATGAACAAAAACAAAATAATTTACTCTATATTTGGAGTAAACCTATTTTCACTCTATTATAGAGTGAGAAATAAAGTACCATTGGAACATTTTTACTCTAAACTCTATTTTAGAGTGAAAAATAGAGTGGGGTTGGAGATGCTCTAAGAATTTGAAACAAATATAAAAATAAGACCTTTTAACTAATTTTTATGGTAAAAATATAATATATAGTTAAAACAACATAAAAACTAAAACAATAATTAAAAGAACTACGACATGATCTTTCTCCCTTTTTTCAATAACCTCTTTCACCAAATTTTCGTAATCTAGATTCCCAACCAGTTCTCTTTCTATAGATATGACTAGGGTCTGGCCCGCCCTACGGGCGGGTTAACATCTAAAAAAACTACATAAAACTATAAGTCTTTTTAGATAAAAATAGAAAGGAAATGAGAGGAATGAAGATTTATTGGTTTAAAAAGAAACAAATGGTTAGAAATTGAATTGTAAAGATTTTAAGAGCTCAAAAATAATGGTTTGTAGTGGTTAGAAAATCGATGATAATAACATTATTGTAAATAAGAAAAAATGTTTAGAATGTAATAGGTTTTTTCATGTTTTCGAAATAATTAAGAAATAAACTAATAATGATAATTTTGTAAATAATTCAAAAATATAAAGAGGGTTTAAAAATTTTATGTATGAATAGTAATGACAAAAAAAAAATTGGTTTTAGGGTTGAATTGAAATTGTAGGTTGATTTTGAAAAAAAAACTTACTTCTTTAATGGGTGTGTATAATTTATTTGTTTGTTGTAAACGATTGTGTATAAATATTGTCATGCTCATTGTATTTCAGTAATCTATTTGTCCCATTGTTGTAAAATTTGTGTTTGGTTTCTCCGAAGTTTGTGCATTATTTATTTTAAATCGGTTCCTCTATTAATGTTAATATTTACCAATTGTAATCATATATTATTACTTTCTTTATAAATGAAACTAAAAATTGGAACATAAGAAATTCATTTATAAATGATAATGCTGAACTATAGATGACTTTCTTTATATATGGAACGGCTTATATTTGAACGAAACATTGTTCAATGCAACAGGAATGAAAAATATGGCTGCAAATAAAAGAGCATAGATAGTTCCATTGTTGACTTCAAACCGCTATTTGTATAATTTATTTATGGACATTTATATGTAGTTATTTTGATTAATAGAGATTATCTTATGGTGAATAGATGTAGGATTTTCTAGTTCACTTATAATGTATTTTTAGCTAATATCCGGAAATGTTATTTGTTTGATAATATACAAATAGTTTTGGTAGAGGACAAATAATGTATTTTTGTTGTTTTTAAGAAATATAAAGGCTACCTTATCAATGCATTATTTAAAGTTACAAAGTTTGTATAAGAGTCCATAACAATTTATAAAGATCTATAAATATTTAAAGTTAATAAATCATTTGTACAGTATATAAATCATTTATAAACTAAACTGAGATTAGCATAAAGTTTTCAGAATTACCCTTCAAAGTTATTTATATGTCATAAATCCTTTATAAAATGACAATGGTGAACACATCTTTGTTTTATTCTCTTTGATTACATACCCTAAATAAATATTCCATTTGTTTCAAGTCTCCTTCTCTCCCGAAGGCATCAATGACCACATTGTAGGTGACTATGGTCCATGAATTCCATCACGGCACTCATTTCCCTTTCCGCCTCAATTGACTTTCTATTGCAGAGACTCCTGTCTTAGCTTCACCTGACTCTTCCTTCGCCTTTCTGAGCTCTGCTCGAGCAGCTAAAGCTAGTGAATTTGCCTCCTCTGCTCTTAGTTAAGTTCTTACATCTTCTTGGCTATTTATGTGCATCTCTCCTCTCTTACTTCTTCCCTGTTTCTCTGAACTGACATAGCTTATATATGTTGGGTTTCTAAGAGATATATCTTCTGTCTTTCAAGTTCAGAATACAATGATCCAATGATGATCTTCAACACTTTCACCTCAGAAATTGTTTTCAGAATATTGGACTTAACGATCAGAACTGTGACAATTTTCTCGCTTAGCCATCTCAAGACGTCTTTTTGGCTGCAACACTCGACTCGTCAGCTATCCCTTGTTTTATTTCCTCCACTCTCAGCTTCGCAAGATGAGGGTCTTGTTTCGCTTGTTCTTTCTCGGCCAGTGCTAGTTCCAGTTTTAGCTCTGCAATGACACTCCTTTTCGTTTTAATGGTTACATAAAGCACGACCTGATGTTTTGCTTCCTACGCTATAATATCATGTTTCTTGTACTCATGTATATCCTATTGTATCTCTGAAGCTCTTGATCAACCGTCTGAAGTCCCTGTAAACAGTCATATTAATTCAAGACTTTTGTTGATGTGTGTACAGAAAATCGTTAGAGAGACACATAGGATACAGAGGAGTAAACGAAATTTACCTGAAGTATCATGACCAGCTGGTGTCTAAAACGACGTGTGAGGGTGGGTCTCCATTTTCTGTAGATTCTAGGGACTTTCATATCTCCTCAATTACTTGTTGACGTAATTGAGCGTAAAGCTCTCTCAACTTCAGTGATGAGTCGAGTATCAATAATATTAACCTGTCAACAATCGAGAGAAAAATTGAATATGGTACGGTGCGATTAAGCAAAAGAGAAGAAAAATAAGTCAATGGATACAGCACGTGCCAATCATTTTTGTAAATCAAAAGATGATTTTTTCTGCTTGATTGTTGTACCATATTCCACACTTTGTTTAAACTAATTCAAGAAGTAGAAACTAACACCTTAATATATATTAGGTGCCTCCTTGAAACGAAGGAGAAGCATGACCACCAGCTGTGAAGAACCCGACCGGCTGAAAGCTGGTCGCCATCGTCCTAGAACAAAATATGTTTGTGGATCTCGTTTGAGTTGCTTATGTCGTTGGAAGTTATATTTATACTTGAAGATTCAGCCGGTTACAGTGAGATGCGAAGAGATTGATTGAATGCTTCCAGTGAGAGCAGTGGATAAATTTCGCAAAAACTCGGAGTTAAGACAACGGATCAGTGGAAGGCTGAGACGTTACGGAGATCGAAACGTCCATTGAAGTTTCTAGAAATTGCATAGGGGAAGTCGCAAGCTAAAGAAGAAGATACCTAATGATACATGGGCTTAATAACAAAGTTTAATAAAGGTCCAGTTTGAATAATACTGGATTACACAGGAATCGTTGGTTTTGTGAGATGACACGTGTCCAAAAACGCCCATTCCTCTTTGCTGACGTAGCACATTCTGGGAAGAGAAGATTCTACTTTATATATATAGATATGCTAAATCATTGAACTTTTCCTGGGACATAGTTAATACAAGAAGAGATTGTGATGATTAAATAAAAAGAGACACTTGTTAATAGAAGCACACAATACGAAACAAAGAAGAAAGATGGTGAGATAATGCGTGAGAAATAAGATAACCAACTTATATATATATATATATAGATTATCTATAAAGAGTTGAGATATTTCTGCTTTTCCTGTTTAGGAATTTTGATAATCACGAAACAGATTTTTTTTTTTTTTTTGGGAAAGTTGACAATAAACAAAAATAATTTTTTCTTATAAATGAATCGAAAGGCAATATTGGGAGTTCGAACTTTGGATGATAATATAATGTGTTAAATAAAAGAGAAATTTACACATTGAGACACATTTTGACTTATGAATTACATGTGGAGACACATGTTGCCTTTGACACACTTTTTAAGTGATTTATCTCTTATACCCTTTTATAAAGCAAACCAGATAATTCACATTTGGACTAACTAAAATGAACATCTGGAAACTATAGTTATGTTTCTGTTTCTCTCTCCTATTTAAATTTTCCCTCACAAATTCATGAACCTTAAAGTTTCAGATTTTCTTAATTGGGTAGCCAATTTTACTTCTCCTCTATCATAAAGTAAGTAATTTTGTCTAAATTTTATAAATTAAAATCTGATTTTCAATGTGAAACACTTCCTGAGATTTGAATTTTCCAATTATATGTGTGTTGCAGTTGAAGTTAATTCCAAAAAGATCTCTTTTAAAACATGTCGAGCAAACAAAGGTTAGCTTCATTCTTTTTTCTACAAAGAACCCAATTTTGACATTTACAGGTTCCAGTATTACTTTTTTCTTCATATCAGAAAATTGGGATTAAAAAGTTGAAGACGTCTTCTTCGTATAAGAGATCTGAGAATTAAAAAGTTAGAAACTTTACATCTGGGTTCATATATATTTGTTTAAAAAGTTCATTTTTTTGTTGGAACTATATGTTGTATAGATAAAGTTTCCAGATTTAGTTTTAAGATCTCTTCTTTGTTTAAAAAGCTCGGTCTTTGGTTGGAACCGTTTGTTGTTGTTAATATATCTACGTTCATCTAATTATTTCTTATTTAGGGAGGACTAAGAAGATCTTAATCTTCGTGGTTCAGCTTCTCACAAGTTCAGCGTGGATGTATTTTATTGTGGACGTGCACATCGTGGATAAGAGCTTTTTGGACATATGTATTATGGATGGAACCATCATGAATGGAACCATCATGGATGGTTGTGTTGCTTATGGTTTCATCATGGATGAATTGTCTCTCTGGAACCTGGAGATAAATCTTTGTATTTTTTAAATATTTTTTCTCATTCATCCATGTCCACATATTTTGCATCTATATTTACATACTTTGACATACATGTTCACAATTACAATGTTCATATCCACAATTCATTTGTCCATATTTGTATCTTTTGATATCAAATTATAGAGAATAAAAAAATATATTTTACTATATCAAATAAATTTGTCAAATGTATCTTTAAATTTAAAATAAACAAAACAAACTATAAATGGGGTAAGATAAACAATAATAATAAAAGAAAAACATGTCCTTTTCATTTGGTTTGGTTTCAAGAGTGTAATATATAAAGTAGGTTTCTTTCAGCAAATGAGACCAAACAATTTCACGCAACACAACCCTGACCATTCGATCCCCCTTTCTTTATTAAATCTAACGGCTACTACACGTCCCTTTTTCTTATAAACCTACCTTCCTTAATACTCAACTCTAACTTATTCCTAATTAATTTCTCTAACTGCTGGTTCCCACTAACCGAACTACAAATCTCCCATCGCTTTTACAATGTCTCATTATGGGGCTCAAGGGATATATATGTCCACAGCAAATGCAACAGTTACAACAAAGTGCCCCTCTAGCAACAAGTGTTCTTTTGTGTTAAAAAACAGAATTGTGTCTTAAAGCGTAACGCACTCTAAATAAAACCACTATGGTACAACATATTTTTAGAAAATTGGAAACACTAAAAATTCTATATATTTTGGGGACCTGAGACAAAAGTCTTTTTGTTTACAACTTACACATGAAGCACGCCTGTCTTCTTGATATCATAGATTCAGTTTCGTTCTCTTGGTTGCTTGGTGTTGTTTGATGTGTTATATGTGCATCAAAGCTTCATCTTGTGTTGCTTTTCTTTGGGTTTTGGCGGTTTCTGTTGTATATGTTGTTTTCTCCTCTCTGTTATGAAGAGCTGGGTGAAGCGTGATGGTGTTCTCAGATCCAGTGGCTCTCGTACAGATATGGCGGCATTGAGCTGTGGATGTTTGTGGAGTTTAAGGACTGAGTTCTTCTCTTACTTTCATATGTGTCTCTAGTTACGAAGATAGTTCTGTTTTTCATTTGAGGTGATCCTAAAGTTGGAAATGTACTTTTCGATAATGAGTTTTAGTTCTTTCAAAGAAGAGAAACTGAACCATCTCTTAGAAGAAAGGAATAAAGTAGTTAATATTATTGCTACAAGTGTTTAAACTATATGTAGTTGTGGGAAATCCATATTGGCTTAGTGCACTCATACATCAACATTTATCTCCATCAGAGATTTACATGAATCTTAGGTAGAATGCTTGGCTATTTTAACTCATTGGTTTGTTAGTTTATAGAGATCTTTTCTACCCTCCGTTCAGGATGGTTATATCAGTGACACCTACTGGTGTCGTATATTTAGATTCCTGCCTTGTCTATGATATAGGCATTTTCTCTAATTTTAGTATTGAACTCATTTGTGCTCTTTTCAGTTTGGAGTTATAATCCATTTCTACTTAATAAAACCAGTGTTAAAAAAAAATCTCATTGTTGGTAACTATACTTGAAATAAAGTAAAGAATTAATTGATTGGTCATAAATATTTGAGTTATCTAAGAATAAAAAATGAATGAGAATTCTGGGATTTTGTTGGATTACCGTGAAATTTTGTACACAAACAATCAGATAATTACGAAAGTATTAATGCTGCCTTATTCCCTCAGCCGAACCCATACCATCCATTTTCTTTTTGAATGGACATATCATCCAATATAAAATTGCATAATATACATTTGATAGATGATCAATCAATTTTCATGTTTCCACATCATCATTCTAATTGAACTGTGTATTAGATACAAATGAAGTAGAAAATAAAAGGTAGAATCGGAAAATAGAGAGTCACATCAAGGAAGAATAAGGTCCATTGGGTTCTTAAGGGCATCCGCAAACCATGTTACTCCCGTTGGAGCCTTATTTAGAGATTTTAAAGATCGAATCCTTAAGTTTTTATGGGATCCACTAATTATTTAATTATTTTTCTTCTTTTAAGGACCCCATTGCGGGTGCTCTAACGAGAAGAAAGAAAGATGAGGTTGGTTCGCACATGGGTGGTGGGTTCTTTTTGTTCCCTATCTATACTATCTATAAATTTCTTACATTAACTTTTGGAAGATATCAAGAAAATCTGAATTTAGGTTTTAAAACGTCTTTAAAAGCCTGCAAAAGTGAGACCAACAAATATTTATAATATTCTATGTCACTATCTATGGAATTTGGGGGTTTCCAAACGCCATCACTTCAAGAAAACTCATAAGGGAATCCAAACGAATTTGCGTCGCAGTCATTTGACTCATTTCAGTCCACAACTGAAAATTCTCTTGATCTCGTCTTCGAGAGTAGAACGATGTCTTTGCGACATTGTTGATTGATCCTATTCCACCATCTGCCCTTTTTTCAGGGACCACCTTGAAAATAAAAAGAGACATATAATTTCAATTATATGCAAATTTATTAATATTAAAAGTAACAAAAAATATTATCTCTTCGAATTTTTTTTCCACTTCCTGGAGACTGCTGGGTCAGCTGCGTCTCACGTTCTTCAATCCGAGAAGCCACGTCCTGGTAGATCTTTTCCAACCTAAGATATACAAAAGTCTTACTCGATATCTGATGAGTAGACTTGAACAGTGCATATAGAGATGGTGAGACTTATGTGTTTTCAGCCTAAAAATAGACTGAAAGTAAAAATATTAATAGGTTAAAAGATATGAAATTAAATATTAAAAAATAGAATTTACTATCTCTAGATGGACCCCGCCGAGGAGTTTTTTCCGATAGTATAAACCATCGGCAAATTACCATATGCATCACTCGTCTTACAAGAAGCAGAGCACTAAAAGGCGATATAGATCGAGTGGGGCTTCGTCCAATAGGCAATGAGACCATTGCATACTTCTTTCGTGCGGCCGCTGGGGTTCGCCTCATAACCATAAAACTCTCATTGGTCCTTCCAATCTGAAACAATGTTTGTTAGGCGGATCCTTGCTTTTGCAACAACTTCACTTTTACATTCTCATTAATCGCTATGGACCAATGCCATTTTTTTTTGAAACAAACAAAATTTTAAAATATTAGATATATAATTAATTATTGAATATAAAAATTAATGATACTCAATGAAATACCTTTTCAATCTCAATATTTCAATTTCAGTTTGGTTGGTAGTCTCCCTTGTTTGGGAGTTTGTCTCCCCGTTCTTTGGGACTTAGTATCTGGAGGCTGGACATGCCGACATAGTATTCCACCAATGTATCTTGCTTATGAATCTTTCCTTGTATATTAATGAAATTTCAGTAAAAAAAACTTTTATAGCAGTAAACCACTAGTAGAAAAACTCGCTATAGCTACGAAATAGCCACGGAAATTTCGTAGCAAAATGAAAAAGCTACGAAAATGCTATGAAAATGCTACAAAAATAAAAAAGTAGCTTTTCGTGTTTAAAAACGTAAAAGCAACAAAATAAAAAAAACTTAGCAAAATAAAGCTACGAAAATAATACGAAATAAACGTAGCAAACAATAACCACAGTTTTGGTACGAAAATTTTGTGGCAATATTGCTACAAAATTAATCATAGCTATAACCATGGTTATTTTCCAAAAAAAAAATGCTACGTTTTTTCCATGAATTTTTTTGTGGCTACTATAAAAATTTGAATTCGTAAACCCTAAACTCTAAATACAAACCTTAACATTTTTATTTTAGCTTTAGATCTCAAATTTAAACTCAACATTTACTCTTTTTCAAATATTATTCTCAAATCTTAAATCTAACCTCAAACGCTATATTTCAAACCATACACTCTAAACCTAAACATTATACCCTAAATCATAAATCCAAACACCAAAACTAATATTTTCAAACTTTAAACTCAAATCCGGAAAGAAGACGAACGTTGTCACCACCGCCGGTCAGCTCTCTCCCTCTCCTTTTTTTTTAAAGGTTCTCTCTCAGTGTTTTGAATATGAACTTTTTGTTTTCTTGGTAAAGGAAGGTGATAGGAGACAGATGAGCTTAATGGAAGTGGTGGGGATGATGATGGTATGGAAGTGGCTGAGAGACAAGCGTAGGTACGCCGTGGTAGTGGTGGTGCGGCGGATGACGACGACGTCAGATTTAGATTTAGGTTTACTTTTTTTTTGTATATTATTTTTGGTTAATTTTTGTAAATCAATTTTAATTTACAAACTAATTTTATTTACTTTTTAGTATTTTATTTTTTTATTTTATTAAATATTTTTTGTTTTGATTTAATTTGTGATTTATTTATTTTTTTAAATATTTTTTTACAAAGCCACGATTTAGGCACGATCTATTCCGTAGAAAAATTAGCCACGAATGCACCGTAGCAAAACATAGCAAATTATGACACTAACTTACCGTAGCAGAACCATAGCATGTTGCTTTGTTTTGCTATGATTTACTTTTTGCTATGATGATATACCTACAGTTCCATTTTCGTAGCATTTCGTAGCAAATTGATGAAATAGCTATGAAAATATGTTCATAACCACGAAACTGAACCATAGCTGTAGAGTTTTTTTTACTAGTGAACAGTTTCTAAATTTTGGCTAAAAATCACAACTTTTTGTCATCCAATAATTTCAAAATTTTCTTGACTATTGGCACTACTTAAAATAATGGAAGACAATATTTGGTTCACGCGGGTACAATTTACAATTTTAATCATTGATGTGGATAGTTTTTCGAGCATGACACCACCTTCTGCTTTGTATATTGAAGTGGATAGTTAGGACATAATTATTGAAGGGTTTTTAGGGTGGAGTTCTTAGCATAAATTAAGAACTGTCTCTTAACTTTAACTAAAAAAGTTAAGAAATAGTTCTTAAATAAGAGATTTAAGTATCGTCTCTTAATTTTTTTTCGTTGAAGTTAAGAAACGGTTGTTATATTACGATAAGAACCCTTTCCTAAGAACCCTGCAATAATCATGGTCTTACATGTTTCATCAATGGCGATTTTAATGTATATTGGCCGTGACAATTTTTAAACATATTATCGTTGATGCGGATAGTTTCTCGACATATTGGCGATGAAAACTTCCTTCATATCACCTTGATGGTTATGGTTTTCGACATATAACCAATGTCCTTAATTTTTTTATGATACATAAACGGTGACAGTAATAGTTTTAAAATAAATATTTGTCAATGTTTTATGTCATAAAACTGTCAAGTCAATATATCATGAACCCTTTAACTATTGATGTATCGGAAAACCATCAACGTCAATATATTAGGAAACTATCAATTGTCAAAAAAAAAAAAAAAAAAAAAAAACTATCAATTGTCACCATCATTAATTTTTTGCAATTTATTTAAATTTTTTTACTTAATTTATTTATTTTTGAATTTATGGATATATTTTAATTGTAATTTTGAATTCATTTTGAATTTATTTATGTAGGATATTTAACATTTATTTATTTGGTTTATAGTTTTTTTTATTTAATTCCAAGTTCTGATTTTTTTTTGTTTTCTATTTTTTAAAAATTTAGTTATTTTTTCATAAATATAACCACCATATGTGATTTTTTGACCTACAAATGAATAGTACCACATATTTTTAAGTCTTTTAAAGGTTTAACGGTTTAATATGTGCCATACACAGTTTTTTATTTATTTTAGTTTGATAAATTAAACATTAAAACACAAAAGATTGAGATTTTAAGTGTATTTTTTTGTTTCATTAAATTTAAATATGGTCTTTGATTTAAAATTTGTATATAAATTCAAATTTGATTTTGGAAATTTTAGAAACAAATGCATGTAGGGCAGTCTTAATTTTTTTAAAGAAATTAGATGGGCATACTGAAAAAGAATAAGTGAACTTTTTCAGCAAAAGGAATAAGTGAATTTTAGTTGTGTTATTAGGTCTAATTGATGTTAATATATTGTTTCTGTTATTTGAAAGATCGGAAAACATACATTCTGAACTTTAGTTGTGTTATTGAGTCTAATTGATGTTAACATATATATGTCAATACATTGTTTCCTCTCTTTGTCAGTCACTTGTATATATATAGTGTCCAGATTATGTTAAATTATATTTGTATTTTAAATGCAAATCTATAAAAAGTTTTGTTAAACTATTAAACCGTAAACATTACTTCCAAAAGTAACTAAAATACTTCCAAAATCCCAGTTTTTAAAAATCAAAGATACTTGTAATCTTACACATATAACTTCAAGTAAATTAGCATATGGTATAAGGTGGTCTGGTTCACACAACACCAAAATACTTTTTTTTTGGTACATACTTGTGATGCATAATCACCTATCAATAGGAGATCACATGACTGTTTGGAACGCGAGTTGTTCCTGTGCATGCGTCCTATGATCCGATCCAACAATTACGAGAGATCTAGCACCTTGAGACTGAGGCACATATTCGATTCTGCCTTCTGGTAATGTTACTGATTTCTTATCTCGTACCTGTTGATTAAAGTCCAAAACCACTTGTACCCGAACATAATCATTCAGAAGTGGCTTTTTAGGATCAAACTCGATCACCTTGACATGACCTATACCGTCAGCTACTGCATCAATCGTCTTCAGCGTGAGATAGTTGGCTGGAAGATTGTAGAGCCATACCCAGATTGTTGCAGTTTGTAGGTAGTTGGGAGGAGGAGGTTCCACTCATCGCTCCATCGCCATTCCCCAATCATCAAAGGTCCAAAAACCTTCAATTCGTTCAGTACCATCTGGATATCCGTTTCCAGATCAAACACAAACTGGAATCTCCCCTTGGTAAGGACTAGACCTCGATCTGACCCTATCATAGACCTTCCAGACTTTAGGAATAGTCCTCAGCATCCTCCCCATATTCTGACATTCCGGATTGAGTAGTCGACCCATGATGCTTCTATAACCTCGTTTTTATCGCACAAAAAAGCATCATCCTCTGGGATAATAATCGTCTTATGTTCACCCAGAGACACACCTTGAAGAACCTCTACCAAATTTCCGTATATCAAAAACAAGAAAAAAATAATTCTTTGTGGCGCAATTGAGATATCAGAAAGAATATGAGAGTAATAAAAAGCAGCGTCGTGAAGAACCCTAGATAAACACATATTTTGTTTGCAGATTGGAAAGAATAACAAAATATTTCCTGAAGATTTCCCAAGATTTCCAAATATTTTTTGGAAATTTTCCTAGTTAATCCACTTTGCAGTAAGAATATACTCCCTCTGAAAGTTTACTCCACTATGATTGGTTATAACCTCTATTCAAAAACGCTGGCGCCTAGCAACTTAATCAGCCGACTAGACGCTTGGCGGAAGCCCACTGTCACAATTTTGACATACTCGGAATAATTAATCTGCTTGCCGCTTAATCGGTTTTTGATCGATTAATCGCTTAAAATTTTGATTTTAACAGGTCAATATCGTATAACACTTGGACTTTATTGGCTATATAGGTCATAGAACAAGCCTATTTACCAATGAAGAGCTGAAATATGCATTATAGATGTTTTGAACCCTCCGCCTCCCACAACAACTAATTTGCCATGACCCACCAGACTACAGTATTTTTACACATCCTTTCCATAAATAATAATATATTTATACACATGTATTAAAAATACATTAAAATAGATCTGATTAGTCTCCGATTAATCTTTGATTTATTGATTAATCGTTAGGTATATAGTAACCGTCTGACTAACGCATAGCATAGTTCCAAACAAAGGTTATAACTAAATCGCTCTTTGGAGAAAAAATCGCCATCACTTAGATCTCATTTTTGTAAAAAGGTTTTTATTAGTATCCTATCCTAACATTTCTCTTTGCAATTTAATAAGTTAGTGTAAGAAAATAAAGTTTATTTTGTAATTTTTTGCTATGGAATTGCGGCTATTTCTGACTCGTAGTTTTAATGTCTAAAAATAGAGTCTAATATTTCTCTTTGTAATTTAACTTTGTTGTGTTTTCCTTTTTTGCCGTTTTGCTAAATCCAATTCATAAAATCGAAAACAAAAGCCCATGTTTAGTTGGTGTCAATGTAAATCTACCGGATTAAGCTTTACCAGTATGCATTTACTTAGAAAATTATTGAAACTGGTTAATATGAGAAGAGTTGAAAAATAGATTCGACTTGGTCCAACTAACAACAAGTCAACAACGATAGATTGATATAACTAATCAATCCCCAAGACTATAGTTAAACATCTTGCTGCTGCACGAATCTCATATTTTTCTTTTAATAAAGACTAAACTGGCAAGCGGGTATTAAATTTGCATTTTTTTACTAAATTATATAATTAAAATATTTTATGGTCTTAAAAATAATTTGTTTGTGTGTTAAAACATATATTTTATATCTAATAATGTATATCATGTATACAAATTCGAAATCTTCATTTGATAGAGATTCATATAATATATATTAGAAAACGTTTTTGAATTTTAAATATTAATAAATACAATAGTATGATTTAATATGCCATCTAAATACTCATTTTATTTATATATCTATGTAGAAAATATTTTTATACGTTAACATAAATGTAAAGATATATGGATGGATATTTTACCCGATATCCGAATCCATATCCGAACCCGACCCAAAAAACCTGAACCAAAATCTGAACCAAAATAGCAAAATATCTGAACTGGTATTGAATTAGGAGATATTGGATATTCGAACCCGGACGGATAATACCCGAAACCGAATAGATATCCGAAGATAACCGAACTTATGCATATTTAACTTTATATTCTAGTTTAATTCTCTAATTTTATTTAAAATATTTATATTGATGCTACTTATATTTTAAGATCATATAATATATATATATATAACTACAAGCATTAAGATACAATAAATAAATTAGAAAAGATAAATATTAAAATAAGAAGCTTAAGGAAAAGTGGAAAACATATTAATTTAAGTAGAAAACATAAGCATTAAATTAAAAAAATAATAATTAAATTCTCAATAGTATGCTAGTGTAAATAAGTGAAAAACTTGGAGGTATTTTTTATTGGCTGATTTATTTATAGAGTCAATTGGCTCAAACAAAATATAGTCACCAGCTTGATCTTCACCCAACATACTCGAAAATGATGATTCAGAGTTCTCTCCCGAGTTCAGAGATTCCTCTGGTTACTCCTTCAATCCAACGATCAAGACAATTTGTTCAGAGAAGTGATGAAAGAAATATTCGGAGAACAGGACATGCTAGTGCTCCACCTTGTTGTGCTTGAGATGGGATTTGAGGACAGAGGACTACATCCTTCGGCAGGCAGTGGTGGTGTGCTGAGAATTAAGATAATACAACTGATATCCGGCTAAGTATATGAAAATAAAGTTTGTAATGTTATGGTTAGTTGCTGTGCAGTTGTTATAAAAATAATTTGAAATGTTTTTTAGTTTATTGCTGATAATAAATTGTTTAGACATGAAATAAATTGCGATCAAATTCAAAATGTGTGTGCTTAAATTCAAACTGTGGTGTGAAGGTTACTGTATAATTAGAATACATCCGTGTTTTATGATTAGGTGTTGCGGTGTCTAGCAATCAAGACCATGGCCTTCCTCTGGATGCGATCGCTGCAGGTGATGCACCATGCTTAAAGCGTGCAGGTCTGCCTCGGGGTGATGGTGAGCGCCCAACCATGGAGAACATAAACTCGGGGGAGATGCAAACAACTTGTCCATCGTTGTTGAAGCTAACTTTGGCATGCGGAAAAGTGGAAAAAATGTAGTGAAGTCAAAGGATTGGGAAACATCATCGGAAGGCAGCAACACACATGGTGGATGTTGATTAGTGCATGTGATCTATTTTCTAAATGTCTACGAGTTGTTGTAAAACGGTTAACAAAAAATTTAGCCAGGAGTTAGTAAATTTTTGGATGGTTAAACTTTTTTTTATAACCGGTTGCAGAAAAATTTAGCGGTATGTAAGGAAGTTAACTTGTTTTAGTGATATGGATATAATGTAAGGAATTTAAGGTTTAGCCAGGGGTAATAAATTTTTGGATGGATAAACTTTTGTGTAATCGTTTGTAGAAAAATTTAACGGTAAGTAAGTAAGTTAGCTTGTTCTAATGATATATATTGGATGAATATATAATTGTACTTGCTCAATAATTACTGATTTTCTTAAGTACAATCTCTGGTGATTGTAAGTGTCTGCTTATGTACACAATGAAATAGCTTGTCATGCATAACCGTATCCTTGGAATGAAGTTGAGGCAATAGATGGACTAACAATGTGATAGTTTATGTACAATATTAATACTTGCTTTCCATCTTAGGAGTGAAGGGGGTTTATGCTTTATCAAAATAAAAATATTAATTTCCCTACGGTCTGATGCATTTTTCATGTTGACGTTATAAGTCTTCTTGTGAGGTTTTAGTCGACAAGATGATTGCATACACGAGAAAAATAAGCAGATAAATCCATGAAATTATCTTAGTTTGGCAAGCAAACGTATTGGATAGCTATATAATTGTACTTACTCAAAAGTTCCTGATTTTGTTAAGTTAAATGTATGGTTTTTAAAGTAAGTGTCTTCAAGTGTAGACAATAAATTAGCTGGGAAAACAAAACAGTATCCCTGATATATAGTGTAGACTAAAATAAGGCTGGATGCTCTCATCATCTCTGACAAAGATGACCAGAGCTTTCCTTCACACCAACAAGATCATGTACACTGACATTGTTAACCTCTCTTTCCACGTTAACATTATGAACAGAAACTGGAACTATATCTTCCTTACAGAGCCATTCTCTGCCTCTTCTCACACAGACAATAATCTACATGACGGGACATCAAATAAACATACCACAAGAAGAGTGAGGATGATGAAGATTGAATGCAACTTTATCACAAAATACACTACCCGGACTGACAGAAGAAATCTCATTAAATCCATGCAAAATATATGTGAGAGTTTGGTGGAGATGAACTGTTCAACAAGCTAAAACGAGCATCTCATTACATCCCAAGTAGGCCTGGGCATAAAATCCGTAACCCGAAATCCGAACCGAACCCGAACCAAAAAACCCGATCCGTACCCGGTCCGAAATGTAAAAAATACCCGAATGGATCTTCTAAGGTGGTACAAAAAAAATCCGAACCCGAAGTGTTATTAACCAAACCCGAACGGGTAACCCAAAAAACCGAAAAATCCAAAAAATCCGAAAAAATATCTGAAGAAACCGATCCGAATGTCCAAATTACTGTACAATATAATTATATGAAACATAACTATATACTTCAAATATTCGATTTCATATTTATTTTGATATGGTATCTAACAATAAGTATCTAAAATTACAATAAATATCTTAAATACTTAATTATATATAAATAAGTATATATTTCTTACGTTTTGCTTTTAAATTTTAGATTTTATTTCGGGTATATCCGAACCGAACCGATATCACCCGAATCCGAATGATATATGGTTACTTTATGGGTTCTAGGATGTGATACAAAATCGAGCCGAACCCGATGTGTTATATCCGAACCCGACCCGTACTTGCAAATTTACTAGAATGGGACCTAAGAGGTGTTATAAAAAAGAACCGAACGCCCATGCCTAATCCCAAGACCGTAGCTGAAAACAAGAGAAACCAAACAAAAAAGGAGAGATGATGAATCTTTGCCTCTACCAACACACTGCAAATAAAACCAAATCCGTGTGAGAGAAAGAGAGACAGAGAAGATCTCTCTTCGCTGTATTAAAACTCAAAATGAGAAAAATGTAATAAATAAAGCCATAACCTTTTTTAGCGAGCCACCGTCGTGGAGCCACCAGAAGTGATAAATTCAGGGAAGAAGATGAAGCAGACAACGAAGGTTCTTGTCCTTTCTTGTTCTCAAACTCAGTTCGTGAGCAGAGACTGAATCTAAACGAGGATTGGACATAGTGATTTCATCTCAATCTCAGTTCGTTTAATCAAAGCATCTCCATGTCTCAAATCAATCCCCATTACTCTATGAGGAAAGTATGAGTGCAGAGAATAAAATCTTACAAAATCTTTTTGCAAAATTTGTCTTACACGAAGAGATAGCTTTCAATATAGTCTACATTAGAATTTCAAACTAAGATTTTGAATTTCAAAGCAAGATAAATCTGTGAGAGAATATCTTGAGTGTCAAAAAAAGATTTTTATGAAAATATGTTTTGGGTGATTAATAAAGAAGATTCACTTCGTCAGCAGAATCTAAATAAAATCTTAGGCAAGAGATTACATAATCTTTTAGGTAAATTGTTCGATAGGGGCAACATAGTCTTTATTTTTTTTCAACAGTGCAAAATAGTGACTTTAGAGCATGTGCAATGGAGATCCTTAAGGGAGAGTCCTTAGAAAAAAATAATTAAATAATTAGTGGACTCCACCAAAATCTGAGGATTCAATCCATAAAATCCCTAAATAAAGACTATTTTAGTGAATCTCTTGCACTATTTGCGGGCCCCCACGATACATGACAGCCCGAGATTGGTTAGTTTTTTTTTTAATTAAATAATTAAAAAATCCTTAAAAAACATTTTTTAAGGACTCCAATGGAGTATCACTGTTGAAGATGTTCTTAGTAACTTGTCTAATTAGGGAGAAATTGGTGTGTATAGCGTGCAATTTCTTTTATTTATATCTAACATGTTACTCGTTCTGACTAAACTAATCCCTTTTTTATTATTTGAGGAGCATTATTAAAAACTAACCTTGACCTCATGTGTTATTAACTAAATTATCATTTCTTATGTGTCAACACCATAATCATTCTCACACCCTTTTATTAAAAACCCTCTTCTTACTAGACTAATTACATATACTGTCATTGGTCATTAGATTATAGACATACTATATGCTTCCTAATTATTAGATAACAAAATTAAATGCTCCTTAATTACATATTCATCCCGTCTACATATTATGATAAAACGTATATTATAAATATTTTCTATTTACATGGTTTTCTTATATTTGTGTTTGCAATATGAAACAATATTTTTATATTATTCACATACGTTCCAAACATATTAATTTGGGACCTCGCGATTACTTAGTTTATGTGATGAACAAAATAACAAAAAAGAATGTATTTCATTTTTCGTTTTGTTTTATTGCAACATTATTAGAACAAATACAAACGTCTTTGATATAATATTTTTGTGGAGTCAACATTATTAGAGAACGAACAAAATAATTTTGATTTTTTTGTGGAGTCAAAATTTTTAGAATATGTTTTTGTTATTGAAATAAAACGGCATACATCCATATGTGTTTACAATGTAAATTTTTTTTATCACATACGTTTCAAGAATATTAATTTGGGATCTCACGATTACTTAGGTTCTGTGTTGAACAAAATAACAAAGAAGAATGTGTTTCGCTTTTTTATTTTACTTCAACATTATTAGAGAACGAACATAAACATACTTGTATAGAACTTTTTATGGAGTCAACACTATTAGAGAACAAACAAAACAAATATGATTGTTTTGTGGAGTCAAAATTTTAAGAATATGTTTTTCGTTATTATAATAAATGTTTGTATGTTCAAACAAGAAATGTATTTGTTATTTGCTCAAAACGTTGCCTTCACAAAACTGTATCTACATCTATATATATATGTTAAATATTATATATGAAACTATATCATAATAAATTTACATTTGGTTGTAAACAACAAATGATTGTTTTGTGGAGTCAAATTTTTTGATTGATTAGCGTTTGATTGATTTTGTGAATCAATTCACAATTTTGGTTTCCTTATATTCCAAAAGGTGTGTAGAACTGGAAAATAAATTCGCATATTTTGGGTTAAATTTATGACATCAATTTTGGTATCAAATTTTGAATCAATTTATAATCTTCATTTATTGATTTTTTTAAACGTATCAAGTAATTTTTGTCAATTAGGTTCATATAAAAAGAAAGGTAGATTGAGAATTGATTTTTACCTGCCTTAATTTATTAGCATTCGATAGCTAAGGCAAATTTTAGCCGAAAATTGGAGTGCAAGTTATGTAATATTAATGTTAAAAAATAATTATGGCAATTTCATAAAGCGGATTATCCCTAAAATTCTTCCGGGACATATATAATATGGTGCCGATAGCACATCTCCTTACCACACTCTGCTTCTCAAATCATTATTACCAAAACATTCTCGCAAGTAAAACACTCATGGCATGCTTTAACTCCGTAGCCGATTTGAAACCTTTTAAGACAATATGGAGAGTGATGGTGAGCATTATTCGATTGTGGAAGCAATATTCTACTGTTGGTGGCCTAACCATTGATTCTTTGTTATTTCATTTCTATAGGATTGCAAACCAAGAGTTCTAAAGACATTTTTTCACATCATTTGTGGTTTAATCAGTTTTTATTAGTTTCTATTTATTTATTTTTAATATTTTACTTTTCTATTATCGATTTTTTTAAATATTATAATCATAATTGTTATTATGAAAGCAATAATTTATTGCCTATGTTTTGTTTTATCTTAAATTCATAATAAATTTTTGCTTACTCTTATACATATATTTTTATAAAATACATTTCAATTACAATCAATCAATTACACAAGTTTTTTTTCAAAAAACAAACAAATAAGCTTACATTATATATATACACAATTTCGTTTGTTATTTTATTATATTTAATACTTGTAACTATAACTTTTTTTTTTTGATAACCGTGGGTGTCCGGCGACCGAGGTCAACCGACTAATCCCACGAGGTCTACTGCACTCCACGTATTCTTGCGATTTCACGCTAGTCCGAGTAGCCAGACAGAGTTTCGAAGCCGGGTCCGTATTGGGCCTTTAACTCCCTCAAGACCACTAGTCCACGACTTTGTGGTTAAATATAACTTTTAACTTTTTAATATACATAAATTAAAAGTAATAATTTTTTTATTGTCATTCACTCCGTGCAGGGCGCGGGTTATCACTTACTACTAGGAGTATTTCACAAAACTGAAACTTTGTTGGCCATGAGAGACCTTCTTAAGTATTGCAAAAGAAAGGGCCTGCTGATAGAGCTGGGCGGGGAGGCCATACTAGTTATCAGGTCAGAGGAAGTTAGGTCAGCTCGAGGAACGTTAGATCTCAAAAATCGAACGGTTGTTAACTCGACACGTCGTCTGATATAAGTTAACCCGTCACGTCAGATCATTACCCTCATTTCCTGAAAGCAAAAGAAAAAAAAGGCTCCAAAACTTTTCAGTTGACTCAGTCGGATTTGGAGGAAGACGGAGATGAAGTGTTTTCACTTCACCAATGGCGACAAGAGAGGAGAAGGAGACGAAGGAGAAAACTGCGTCGTTTCGCGAGCTTCAAGACTCTCGTGGGCTCGTTCTTTAAGCGTGGCGTCCTCAAGCACTTCCGACCCAACTCGCCGGTCCGAGTTTGATTCGGATTGGAACTTCTCACCGGAGCGTTTCGGTTTCCACAAGCCACTGAGTCAACGTTGGACCGGCGGAGTCGCCGCTGAGAACGATCTGAAGGTGTTCACGTACGGTGAGCTGAAACTGGCTACGAAAGGTTTCAGTAGAGCTCTTCTTATCGGAGAGGGAGGGTTCGGTTGTGTTTATAGAGGCGTTGTCGATGGTTTCAACTCTAAGATCAGTGTCGCCGTGAAACAGCTTAACCGTCAAGGTTTACAGGCATGACTCCATCCTTCATTTTGTTCTGTTTCATTAGTTTGTGGTTGGATTAGTTGTTGAATCTAGTTTGAGGACACGAGTTCGATTTCCCTTGAGAGAGAGAGAGGGATACTTATTAAAGTTTGAATCTTTTTATGAGTTCTTTTTCTTTGAAAAAGGTTGAATCTTGGTGTGTTTTATTTGAAAAAGGTTGAACCTTGGTGTGTTCTGTCTGAAAAAGTCTAAATCTTGGTGTGTTTTTATTGGATTGTCTAGTTGTGTGTGGTTTGTTGTAAATCTTTGTGGTGTGTGCTTTGCGTTCTAGAATTCAGGGGCATAAGGAATGGATCAATGAGGTGAGTTTCTTAGGAGTAGTGAACCATCCAAATCTTGTGAAGCTAGTTGGGTACTGCGCTGACGACGATGAAAGAGGGATGCAACGGCTCTTAGTTTACGAGCTTATGTGCAATAAAAGCTTGGAGGATCATCTTGTAGGCAGAGTAATGTCTGTCTCTCTTCCATGGATTACAAGGTTGAAGATTGCTCAAGACGCTGCTCAAGGCTTAGCGTATCTTCATGAAGAAATGGACTTCCAGGTTTGTATCTCAAAAGATTTATGGTTGTTTGTGTTTCGGTTTACTTGATGATATTGGTTTTTGTGAATCTTGTAGTTGATTTTTCGAGACTTCAAGTCTTCAAACATATTGCTTGATGAGAGATTCAGTGCTAAGCTCTCAGATTTTGGATTAGCTAGGCAAGGACCTCCTGAAGGACTTGGTCATGTCTCAACTTCAGTATGTAGCCTCTCCTCCTATTGTAGCCTTTTGCTCTAGCATAACATCTCTTGAAAGTCTTGTTTATGTTTCAAAAGGTTGTAGGTACGGTTGGTTACGCGGCTCCTGAGTATGTACAAACGGGTAAACTGACAGCAAAGAGTGACGTATGGAGCTTTGGAGTAGTGTTGTATGAACTGATCACAGGAAGACGAGCGCTGGACAGAAACAGACCTCGAGGAGAGCAGAAGCTTCTAGAATGGGTGAAACCTTATGTATCAGACTCTAAGAAGTTCCATGTGATTGTGGATCCACGGCTCGAAGGACAGTACCACTGTATGAAGTCTGTTCAGAGAGTAGCTGCTTTAGCAAACAAATGTCTAATGAAACAACCGAAATCTCGGCCTAGGATGAGTGAAGTAGTTTCACTTCTTGGAAGCATCATCGATGAAGAGATTGAAAACGCTCCTGCGCCACTTGGTGATGAGATCACCGAAGCTGAGGTAAGTGGAGAGAGTGAGCCTGAGATGACTAAGCAAGGGAGTACTTATCTGAAGAAGGTTCTTGATCTGAGGGATAAGATGAGCTTAAACAAGTCGTTTTCCAAGCTAGACTGGCGAAACTGGACACCGGGGCTGGTTAGAACATGGTAAAAGATAGTTTTGTTCCACTGTAGATAAATCTCCTTAGCCAAAGAACTTAAAGTAGGTAATGGAAATCTCTATTTTGTTACTACTAATCGAATGATTTTGTTTGCTTGTATATATGTTTGGAAATCATCCCTTTGTCTTGCTTATAACAAAGCTTGTAGTTGAAAGACATTAGAGATCATTTATACTCACTCTTCTCGCACTACAATCCTCTCAGTACATAAGCAGTAGCAAAACTGTACATATGAACTAAACAGAAGGGAACATCATCGTGTCTTCCTCAGGCAAACAGGAGTGAAGCAGAGGGACGTGGATAAGCAGCTGCTATTCCACCAATAGCGGTTTGCCCTGCATTTGGGTTCTGGCTGAGGACAACACTATCGCTTCTCCTACGCATTCTTCTTTCCATCTTATCAATGTTTTTGCCTCCTCCTGCTTCGTGCAAAGCTTGTATGTGTTGAAGGTCAGAAACAACCTCATTCATGTTTGGCCTCATCTTTATCTCCGTTGTGAGGCATCTCAGCACTAGATTAGCTACTTTGCATACTTCTTCCATTGAGTACTGATCTTGAAGACGGTTATCGATAACTCTGAATATCTTCTTCTTGTTTGCAAGTAAAGGTTTTGCCCAATCCACCAGTTTTTGCTCTCCGGGTGGACGGTTCTTGTCCACAACTCTAAGTCCAGACAATATCTCCAAAAGCACAACACCATAGCTATAGACATCACTCTTGGTTGTTAAATGACCTAAGGGAAATGAAAGAGTCAGTAGTGACTGATCGATCACAAAGAAGTTAATCAAAAAAGAGTTCTGAGGAGACTAACCGGTCAGTAGGTACTCAGGAGCTGCGTATCCATAAGTACCCATGATTCTTGTGGAGACATGGCTTTTATCACCCGTTGGACCATCTTTAGCCAACCCAAAATCAGAAAGCTTGGCATTGTAGTCCTGTGATTTTAAACGTAAAAGTATTAAACTTCCACAGCCTTTTGGACATTATACGAAAGATGGACGTACCGCATCAATAAGTATGTTGGATGTTTTGAAGTCACGGTATATGACTTGAGTCTCGGCATTGTGGAGAAAAGCTAGGCCTTGTGCAGCACCAAGAGCAACTTTCAACCGAAGAGTCCAAGATAACGGTTGAAAGTAAGAACCTCCTGCAACATCAAGAGACAAGATTGAATACTCGGGAACACTAAAAGTTAACTTACCAGAGGAGAAGAGAGGACAATACTTCTGAATAAATGATTCTCTAAGCTTCCACGAGGCATGAACTCATACACAAGTAGACGATGCTCATCCTCTAAGCAATAACCAATAAGTTTCACAAGATTAGGATGAGAGAACTGCCCCAAGTAATTCACTTCTGCCTACAACAACAAAAAACGATCTCCAATATAAGTTCAAAAGACCGAATCCTGTGATTAGCAATATGAGCTTACCAGCCATTCTTGATGACCTTGCCAACCATCTTGGTTAAGTCTTTTGACAGCAATAACCATACCGGTTCCCGGTTTAGATGCAGCAAGAGTCTGCTCATCAATCCATCCTTTAAAGACGCAACCGAATCCCCCTTCACCAAGAACACTATCTGATCTAAAATTCCTAGTTGCTGCTTTGAGCTCAGCCAAACTGAAACTTTTGAGGTTTGGAGATTGCAAGATCTCTCCTTCGGTTCGAGGGTTTGTTCTGATTGACACAGAAGAGCATTTGCTGCTTCCCATGCTTTGTGTATCATTTGCCTCTGAGCTATTATACTTTGAACTCACACCTATGCAAACACCAAACAGATAGTTTGTATATAGAAAAACTTTAGATTTAACATTTTTTACAAAACCCATTTTTGAAAAAAAAAAATCAGTGCTTTTGTTGTAAGAGATGAGACAAAAGTACAAAATCTGAATGTTTGTGCTTGTCTTTTGCTCTGACTACTTACTATGACGAGCCATGAATTAACCCATATACCTAAAACGACATAGTTTAAGGAGGAATTAATCAATTATTAGCTTTAATAAGGCAGATTTGTCAAAACACTAAGCCTAACTTTTAAGTTAAGTCACCTTATACCTCAACCACCAAAAACCTAACCTCAGAATTGAAAATTGACAGCAAAAATCTGAATTAAATATTTGCTTACAAGTCAAGCATTTGCTTGAGGCTGGAAGTACCTGTGTTACTTGGACTCCCAGCTTTAATTTGAGCACTCAGGCAAATCCCCATGATTTTTAGACAGATCAAGCAAAACCCTTTCTGTATAACAAACTAGAGATCAGAAAGGTGAGATTTAACAATGGAAATTCAAAAGAGGAAGAAACATATCAAAAGTTGTGAGGATACAGAGATTTTCTTTTTGCAGTGTTTTCTAGCTGGATGAAATTACAAAGTATTAAAGAAACCGAACAAGTAGCTAGTGAGAAAGGAACTAATCTTGCTCACTTATTCTCTTTGTCAACCAAAACGTAGATTGAGGGAGAGAGAGAGACAGAGAAGGGACAAGTTTCTATCGACCAGTTTGCAATATGCTGCAAGTAGCTGAGAGAGAAAGATGTTGGGAGACTGCATTGATGATGGGACGGTCCTGTCTTTACAACACATCTCGTCATTTGCTCCATTTTAATACAACTTATTTAAATTCAATGTCAATTTTTTTTGGGAATTTTGCCAATAAGGAACAAAACAACTAAGGTTTAGTCCCCTTAGACCATGATTAACTCCGGGTTCTTAGGTGGGGTTCTTAGCGTAATTTAAGAACCGGTTCTTAACTTTAACAAAGAAAAAGCTAAGAACCGGTTCTTAAATAAGACATTTAAGAACCGGTTCTTAATTTTTTCTTTGTTAAATCAAGAACCGGTTCTTAAATTACGCTAAGAACCTCACCCTAAGAACCCGGGGTTAATCATGCTCTTAGAATTAAAAGCCAAATCTTTGTCCCCTTAGAATAAATAATAACAATAACCCCATTTTGTCCTTTTATTAAAAAAACACTGTTAAAAAAGAGATACACAGTTAAAAAAAAAAAATAGAAGTAAAAATAATTAAAGGAACACGAAAGGGCACCCATCGTGTTCTCCTTCTTCTCTCTCGACCTTTGGCGATTTCACGATCGCCTTCATCTTTCTCGGCCTTCGTCGTGTTCGTCGGAGAGCTTCAACTCATCATCACATCTCGTCGTCGTCCTCCTTCAATCGTCTCTCCTCTTTGAGAACCACCGATTACATCGGTTTGTAATCTCCGCCACTACCACCGAGTAACTTCTTGTCGGAGATAAAGGACCGTGTTCTTTTACTTCTTCTTCTTTTTCTCTTCCTACATCTCGGTTCCCTATAGAAGGTAAGGGTTTGGAAATCCCCTTTATGATTTTCTTTGAATCATCTTTTTGTGTTTATGCATGTAGTAGAAAGAGATTGAATTGTTTAAAAATATAAATCGATTCACTTTAATGGTTTGAGTTTTTGGTTATGTTTGAGTTTTAAACAAAAATCGATTCAATTTAAGTGTTATTCGAGTTGATTTTGAGTTCTATTTTGGCTTGCTAGTCTTTGTATTATGTTTTGAGTTCGCAATAGACTTCAAAAAGCTAACGAGGTGATTTTTTGGCTTTCATGTTTTATAGGAATGGCTAATCTGTTTCCAAAACGTATCCTTGAAGAAGGAGCTGAGACCAAGATGGATAAGATTAACAACACCTGTAGACGCACGATTCTGGAAACATTGAAGGTTGTTCTCAAGGATGAGTATGAGGAAGTTTTGAAGGATCCTGTCTTTGGTCCGATTCTGGCAATCGTAGAGAACAAGCTCGTTTACTCAGGGAAGATTATTCACAGCTTCATATGCAAGCAGCTGAAGGTTTCGAAGCTTCATGAGTTGTGGTTTGTATTTGCAAATAGGCCTCTCAGGTTTTCGATGCAAGAGTTTTATGCTGTCACTGGATTGAAGTTCAGAGAAGAACCCGAGTTGGATGTCAATAACTGGAAGAGTGATAAGGGGTTCTGGAGCCTGGTGCTGACGAAAAATAAGAAGATCAACTTATTGATTATAAGGGATGAGCTCCTTAAAGTCTGTAACGAGTGGACGTATGTGGACAGGGTGAGGCTAGTTTATCTGTGTGTTATACATGGATTCGTCATCGCTAAGGATTTGAGAGTGTTTATCCCTCAAGAGTTCATCCGTTTGGTGATGGATTTTGAGAAAATGGGAATGTATCCTTGGGGTCTTCGCGCGTATGATGAGCTCATTGCATCAATATTCAAAGCAAGGGAAGATTTGCATCTCAAGAACAGTTATGTGTTGGATGGATTCTCATATGCGTTCCAGATATGGATTATGGAGGCAATCCCAGACATTGGGTCTATGGTGGGTAAAAAGATTAAAAAAAGATGACAAAAGTGAGATGTAGGAATTGGAAAGGAAGTGGGAAAGTATCATACCAAGATATCACCAGCCTAGAGTCCCACTTTGACAAGGTAGTTATCTTTCTTATATTAATATTGAGGTCAATAATCGAGCAATTTATGCTTCTGTTTCGTTTGTTCTTCCTAGGGACAGCTGTTCCCGTTTATATCATCTACTGGGAGCTTGGATGCGATTGATAATGCTGAGTTCTTTAGGGAAGATGAGAAGAATGACGAAAGAGTTGGTCGCATTGTTGCTCTCATAGGTGCCAAACAAGACTGGAGGCAATTCGCTTGGGAAGTAGAGACTTTGCCTCCAAATATGGAGTTATCTGATTCAGAAGAGGATGATGTGGAGGAACCGGCTGTTGTTGCAGAGGAACCGGCTGTTACTACAAAACGGGGCAAGCGTAAGCTAATTGATCCGGGTGCCGAGTCTCGGAAAAAAGAACTGCTTTGTCAACGGGCGGCTGAACATAACAGTGGTGTCTCAGGTGAAATGAAGAGCTTCATTGAAGGGTTGTTCACTTCTTCTTTTAACTCTTTTACGGAGCTGGTGAAGAAGGACATACAAGAGCGTTTTGACAAGTTCGACAATGAGATTACTCTGCTCAAGGAAAAAGTATCTCAGACTACGGGTCCTTCAGATACAGTGGGAAAAGACAGAGCATCTGAGATTCCATGTCCTTCAGAAACACTTGGGAAAGAACAAGAAAAATCATCACATAGCCCGGGTCCTTCAGCAGCAAAGAGAAAAGGAAAAAGCAAGGAACCTGAGAGTGTGGATCCTCCTCCGCTTCGTCGTAGCCCTCGGCCAGTAAGAAAGGTAACCAAAACCTGAAGCTTTGTAATATGTTGGACGAATTATCCTTCTGGTGTAAGTCTTTTCTGTGGTTTGACTATTTTGTAATGTACTTGTATTGTGGTATGTTGTATATTGGCTTGTAATGTATGTTGACTATTTTCTAATGTCCTTGTATTTCTATTAATGTTATGGTTGGTTCTATTAACAGGATGACATTGACATGTTGGTTGGTTTTATTAACAGGATGACATTGACATGTTGGATTTTTTGAAGAATTTGTCAAAAAATTCGAACTATGTAGATAAGGGAACCCAATAGTCTTTACAAGATGCCATGGGTAACCTTTCTCAAGCATCACATGTTAAAGATTTTGATCCTTCACAAAACCTCAATGGCGAAGAACCAGCTGAATGGGTTACTCCACTATCTTCATTTAAGCCTGCCGATTGGATACCACCTAGTCTTAAAGATATGGAACTACATGAGGACCGCATGTATGATCCCGATTGCTCACTAGTGTTTGTCCATGAGGATTCATGAGCCAAACTGATTGAGTGGTCCTCTACTTCTAAGTAAGTTTATATTGTGTTTTATTGTTGTATAATTCTTTCTTTCACACCGTAACAAAATTTTGCATTGTAGGCAATTGAGAATTGGACCTTCTATGTTCACAAGTGAGTTAGCAGCACGTGTCATGGGACCTACAGAGTGGCTACAGAATCACGTGAGTTTGAGTTTTAATGTTTTTTATTCTAATTTTCTGTACACGACCTTACACTATTTTTTTTAATTTTTTTCAGGAAATTGATGCTATGATGTACTTATTTACTGAGAGGACTTCTTTGCGACGATGGTTTCCAAATAAAGTAGCCTTCATGACCTGCATGTTCAGTAATCAAATGAAATACTCCTTCGAAGAATTTAGGAAAGATAAGAAGAAATTCAAAGTAACAGGACTGCTACAACAGTATGGCATTGGTGAACTTCCAGCACATGGACGAACAAGACAAATGTGGGACCTTGATGTTAACCGCATGTATGTGCCCCTAAATGTCGGTAAACACTGGATCTCTATGTGCGTTAATTTTGTCACTCGTTCGATAGAGGTTTTTGACTGTGAGGGAATGAAACACAACAAGTCAGTTGAGCCATTTGCCGCTCTCATCCCTAGAATTGTCAAAGCTGTTCAGAATTCAAGCAATCAGCAACTCAACGTCAAGAAATATACCATAAGTTACGCCCCAATGTCCTTACTAAACAAGAGTGGCAGTGATTGTGGAGTGTATGCTCTAAAGCACATTGAATGCCATCTTCTAGGCTTGGACTTCTCCCTTGTGAATGACGACAACATTCGTGAGGCACGCCAAAAGATTGCTTATGACCTATGGGAAGCTGCTAATGATCATGTGCTTGTTTCAAGAATGGCACAATTCACTCCTCCAAAGACATTTTCAAATCTTGTAGTGGAACTATAAGCTTTATGTTTTTGTTTCACTCTTTTAGTTATGACTCTTTTATTTGACTCTTATAGTTGTTATTTGGCTCTAGTAGTTGTTATTTAACGCTTTAACTTATGATTTTATTTCACAAATTTACTTGACTCATTTATTTATGCTTTTTTTTCTCTTTCGAATATCAAGCCCTAACTATACCCTAAATGACTGGTATGCGAAGACAAAATTTAACCCCTTGTCAACCCGTAAGTATACCCTAAGTATACCATAAATATCAAACGAACTCAACCCCTTCTCAACCCGTAAGTATACCCTAAGTAACACTTAACTAAGACAAACAATTTCAACCCGTTTCTATACCCTAAATGTGATTTAATTCCTTCAAGCGATTGAAACAAAATTAATCGAAAAAAATCTTAATAATCGAAGAAAGTCTTAATAATCAAAACACATACAAATTGACCCTAAACCCCAATAACCGTTCTAAGCATTGTTTGCCCTAAATAAACGATTATATAAGACCATTACATGGCCAGAAACCCTACATATTACTTCGTTTGTTTCTCATACTTTTCTTAAAAAAACTCTCATTGTCAAGAAAGAATGACGAACAGGAATAACGATGGAGGGATCCCTTCCAGATGCTGGTGTGGAAAGGGAATTATAACATATGTTTCAAAAACAGAAGAGAACCCATACAGACGATTCTTCAGATGTGAGATTGGTTTGCAGGTAAATCTGATATTTTTTATGACTTATCAATCTCCTACAGTGGAAGTTGATTAGTTTTTCTATTTTGAAACAGAGAAAGAAAGAAAATCATCTTTTCAAGTGGGTCGACGAGGCTCTGTTCGAGGAGATTGAAAGGATGGATGAGCATCAGACGAGAATTGTCGAGGAACTTGAAGATCTGAGAAGTTCTATGAAGAAGACAATTCAGGAAGAAGTTATGAAGCATAAGGAATCGCTCGATGTAGGATGTGTAGGATCCATTCTCAGTTTTTTATGTTCCTGGTCCAAATATGAATGATATTGTAATGGTTTTCTGATTCAAGTTACATTGTCAAAGATTGAATTTCAATCCGATTTCCAGTTTTAACAGATCAAATTTCGAACACAACTTGCAAATTTCGAACACAACTTAAAAAACAGAGCCTTAACATAACTTGCATTGAACTGATTTCGAAATTAAAAAACTGAATTACACATGAAAAAAACTGAAACATAACTTGCATAGAACTGAATTTGAAATTAATAAACTGAATTCGACATGAAAGAAACTGAATTCGACATGAAAAAAAACTGAATTAGACATTCTATATTGCTCTATCACATGTTCTCCTGTTGTGACCTCCAATCCCACATCGACTGCATTTACGACCTGTAGAGGCTTGACTTCTTTGTGACGCACGGATCTTATCTTCGGCTGTCTCGTATCTGCGTTTCTTTCTCCTACCTGCAGCTCGTCTACTCTCTGGAGGAAGGACTTTTGACTGCTCCACATGAGATGAAACTTTCCACGCATCTTCTGGGACACTAATAGGATTTATGCTTTCTTCATAAGCTGAGATCCATGTCGCAGTAGTATACATGTCGTCCGTGAGAGTGTGTGGTTTTATTCCTACACTGAAGCCTGCTTTTATAGCGTGCCTGCATGGGATTTTCATCAAATCAAATTTCCCACAAGAACACGTGCGTCTAACCAAGTCTACCATGCAGTCAAAACTGTCACCTTGAACCAAAAATCTATGATCACTCACTGGGAAGACCTTAAACGTTTTACCCTTCTCAATCCTTCTGTCAATCTTCTTCTCCACAGCAATTGTCAATGGCTTTGAATGTTTAGAACTTAAAGTTCTACGTTTGAAGAACCATCGAGTCATCATTTCCCTAATGCTGTCCAATAAAGGTATTACTGGAAACTCTCTAGGTGTACGCAAAGCAGCATTTATCGACTCCGCAGGGTTAGTAGTCCTAATATCATATCTGTAACCCGGAAATTGACAACGAGCCCACTTCCTCACATCGGCCTCTATGAGATAATTTCCAATTGCAGGACTAATAGAAAAAATAGCAGTGAACAGCTTACGAAAATCAGGAGCTCGATAAGCTTTAGAAGCCTTTGCAACCAAACCTGCCATACCTTTCCCACTAAAATATGTTACAATATTATTCAGCAAGTGGTGAATGCAAATTCCATGATGAGCTTGCGGGTACACTCTGGCAATAGCTTTAGCAATTGAAGAATTCCTATCAGACACAAAAGCTAAACTCTGATCGTCAGCAATGACCACATTAAGCTGTCGCATAAACCAGTCCCACGCGAGATCATTCTCTGAGTCGACAACTCCAAATGCAATAGGATATAAATTCGAGTTTCCATCTAATGCAGTAGCAACCAGTAATACTCCTTTGTATTTGCTCTTCAAAAACGTCCCATCCACAACAATAACTTTTCGAATTGCAGCACAGAAACCGCGAACACTCTGGCCATACGAGATAAAGAGGAATCTGAATCTCCCTTTTGTATCCCTTTCATAAAATGTGTGTGACCCTGGATTAGCTTCCTTGATCATGTGCAAGTATTTTGGAATTTTTTCATAACCTTTCTCTGGAATACCTTTAACTGCGTTGATGGCAAATTCACGTGCATCCCATGCCAAAGAATAGGATATCTCAACTCCATATTCCATACGCATATACTGGATTATATCATTTGATCTCGGACCTTCTTTAGCAGTTTCATACTTATGCATAATCAGAGTAGCAACTGTTTTTGCTGAAGCTGTCCGAACAGAATCATTCCTATTGGATGGAGCACATGAATGATCAGGTACATACTTTTTTATGATAAAATATGATGAACCTGTTAATCCCTCTGCACGAACACGCCAGCTGCAGTCTTCATCTGCGCAACGAATGTACCACACTTTCTTATCTGATTTGACAACTACATAGTCAAAATTATGTCTCATTGCACATAGTTCAAATGCTGCCTTCAAAAGTGTTTTGGAACTAAAATGTTGACCCTTCTTCACAATTTCCCCCAAAGAAAAGCGAACACGATTTTCATTGGTCTTATCTTTGTCACACAGTTTGTCATCATCATTGTCATGTACCACGACATCTTCTTCTGATTCCATATCAGCTGAATCGTCAGACTCCATAGCCTCTTCCTCTCTGTTAGGTGACTCAGTAGCTTCTTCCATTTTGTTAGGCGATTGAATAGTCACACACAAACGTGTCGAAGCTTTGATCTTTACATATGTAAGAAAATTACAAACTTGACGATCATTGGTGATGATAACAGGTGGTGAGTCGATGCTATTGATCAAATCAGAAGGTAAGTAACTCAGCTCTATATTGACCGTGTTCACATCAATTCCAAAGTCTTCACACACCATAACCTTTAGGTTTTCGAAGTTTAAACTTGCGTCCAAAGTAAGTAACCTGCCTCCTTTTTCTTCATCAGCAAGAAATCCCCATCCATTGTTTATCGACAATTTCCACAAACCACATGAAGCATAAATGTGAATCTTCATATTTTAGAGTGAATTAAGTTGGAAGAACTAGGAAAGGAAGAAGAACTCCCACGATTTTTTGAGGAATCGTGTAATGTAGAAGAAGAAGACTAGATAGTTTAGGAAAAAAATTAAAAAAGGAAATAAAAAAGATTTACAGAATATTACATAACCGTTGTAGGCTAGATTTTCGGATCTTGTTTATTTTTAATGTAGAACTTACATTCTACATGTTTAGGAATAAGTAGACAAAGTAGAATATGGTATACGACGCTTGTAGATAAGAAGACAAATAGCATAATATGTTTTCTATCATGGTTGATCAATCCGCTTATTTTAGGACCTTAAATCTACCAAAAATGTAGAGCGTAGAGGAAATGAAGATTTGGTATTCTTCCATAGTAGTTGTATATGTTTAGAGTGTATTATGCATCTTACTCTTCGTAGATCACTTAATCTATGTTAGAATATGTATTCTAAAACACCGTAGATGGTAGATGTGATTTTCTACCACATTTAGACCATTTTTGAATTTTATATTCTAACATTTTTTGAATCCAAAAATATTTTTCTTATATACATATGCTTATCTACATCAAGTTTACTATTTTTAAATATTTTTTTGCTTTGTAAAAATATTGATATGAATTTTTATATATAAAAAGGGTAGTGTTTGTCAAAATGTGACAAAAATTGATTTTATTCTAAGGGGACAATACTACAGTTTACTTGTTCTATTTTGGCAATTTTCCCATTTTTTTTTAATTCTTGAACATTATTGGGAAATTTTTAATTTTACCACAAGTTTAATATCATTTTCCAAATTTACCATTAATGAGTGACTATTTTCATAAATACCCTAAATTTGTAATAAAAAATACTAAGTTGATTTTTTTAAATATTTATAAAACATATATAAACTCAACCCCAATCCTTTAGTACTAAACCCTAAACAATAATCACTAAAACAAGTAGATAAAAAATCAGACCAAAATTATAATTTTATATATATAAAAATCCATTTTCAAATATAAACTTAAAATAAATAAAAATTATTACTTTTATCTTAATTTTATTTTAAATAAACTAATATAAATCTAAGCAAATAAAAAATCTAAATTTTAACAAATTTTATTTTTAAATATAATTTTATTTTTGTGCATGGCCTAGAAAAACATCTAGTTTAGATTATATGTGTAAAATATAATTCAATATCTTTCCGATTTAATAATTTATATATTTTGTCAACTATTTAGAATATATGTTGTTAGTATATGTTGGAGAAATTTATTAACACTATTGTGGAGAATAGACCATACAGGGTTGGTATTGGGTGATATTCAAAGGTAACAGACACTGCAAATGTTTCAGGATGGCACTTTAGACATTGTCAGGACCAAAACCTGCACAACTAATATTGCACATGAGAAATTTGCAAGCTCCAAAGTATGGTAGCAAGGAGGATAGTGTCTTGTGGAAATATAGGCCTGATGTTTATAATGGTTTGTATGTACTTCTCTTCCAAAAATTGAGAGCAGGTAAAAATCAGTAAAGAAAGACAAAAGCGAGATTAATGTGGTCTGATTTGCTTAGGGCTTTCCTCGATTTGCTTTTATTGTTTGGCTGGTTGTTCGAGATAGATAGCAACAAGTATATGAATGCAAAATTGGAGTGTAGCACATGAATGCCTGCTCTGTGGAGAACTAAACGAACCCAAAAATAAATTCCTTATTCCTTCACGGTATAGATGGCAGTTATAGGTGATTTGTTCGGAGTTGATGCTGATAATTCTTATTTGGTTGGTGTACCACAATATGACCGCTTAATCTTTATATTAGTGTGGTTGGTGTTTCAAACATTTATCGACTACAATTAGAAAGAGAGAAATGAAAAAAGGAGATATACAAAAAAAATCTGAATTGGTGGTCCAGATGACTATACTTGTTAACAAAATAGTTAGTTACATGATTATATCCACACGCTATTTTGAATATTACAGATTACATGACCTTCTCCAGAGATGGTTTAGTGGGCATCACCCCCTTTTACAATAACTCAGTTTCTGCTATAGTCATATTCATATCATTTTTTTGTGTACATTGACTCATTCTTTCTTAATATCAATTTAATAATTTACCAAAAAATCTATTTATTAAAATTAATAATTTACCAAAAATATGTTTATTAATAAACAGATTGAATCTTAATGATATGATATTTATATTTATATAAATATTTTTACATTTAAATATAAATAATAAATATATCAGAAACTGTGAAAACAGTGATTAAAGTGCTTGTTGAGTTTATGATTTTATCATAATCTTTTAATTTAAAATAATTGACGATAAACAAATTAATATTTATCATTTATATAATATTTTATTATTTTATTTATCCATGTAAAATTTTGTGTATAAATGAAATTTAATCTTAGATTGCTGTTGAATGGATTGTGGAATTTTTTTGTAAATTATTTAGACCATATGTAAGTGAAATTTTATTCTGCAAATTGAAAAATGTAGTTGTTTTCATTTGAATCACTTGTATTATTTGTATTATTTTGTATAAATAAGAAATATGATGATATTTTGTAATAGTAGTTTTTAAATGATGACCAAAATAAAAATAAAAATAAAATAAAAATAAAAACTATTTTGGATGGCTCCATAAAAGTTAACACTTTAGAAGTCAATAAACTTGTAGAATATATGTCTCTCTTTTTCAACATCTCGTACCACAATTTTCAATTTCCATTTCTCTACCGTTCATTCGGAGTACCAAAAGATACAATAAACCATAAAATAAAATTATATACATGTCAATGATAAAGACAAAGATGAAGTAAATCCTTTAGACAGCGGCATACCCAGCTCTGATAGGAAGCCATAGAAGCAATGGCTTCAGGCCTTCAGAATTATATATTAATTTCGACTGTCAGTTTACAAAATGTCTTTTAATTTAGTGGTATAATGTTATTGTTCATCTCTCAACAACCCTGGTTTGAACCTAGGGCTGGTTAATATCAGCCTTTTCTTTAGTCAATTTTTTTTTTTTTTTTTTTTGCTAAATTTTAAATATCATATTAATGATGGAAAGATTTTACAAAAGTAGAAATCTCAGTCTATGCCTTCCCGGCAAAAATAATAAAAACAGGAAGGAATAAAAGCGACAACAACTAAAAACGGACGAAAGTAGTAGTTATCTAATCCACATAGCCATTAGGGAACGGAAATGCTTCCTATGGCTCCTTGATGTTATTATGTTCTTCACATCCCTGTCTATCTCGCGGGCAGTTGAAGCTGGAGGCGTGGTAGCAAGGTTGTGGATGACGTTGTTCCTATGCTTCCATATGTGGTATATAGTAGCATGAACCGCTAGCTTGCGCAGAAGAGATTCCCGTTTTGTTCATGGAGATCGTAGCCAGGAGAGGAGCTCGTCCCACTCCGTGAAGAGGAGTGCCTGGTTTCTGAAGCGAGACATAATATCCATCCAAAGAACCGTTGAGTACTGACAGGATAAGAACAAATGGTCTCTTGTTTCGTCCTCGCGAGAGCACAGGCAACAAGTAGGGGAGATCATCATACCCCACGATGAAAGTCTACTTCTTGCAGGCAACCTATTAAGATTTGCAGCCTACATGTTGAAACAATGCTTTGGAACTCCTCCTTTAAACCAAATCAGGTCCGCCCAAGGTTTGACAACATCTTTCGGCCGCATTACTTCCCACACCGACTTTGTTGTGAAACCCGTGGTCGAGCCATTTCCAGTTTCCCAAATGTAGTAATCTTCCGTTTGCGGTAAGGGAAAGGGGATAGTTGTTAGATAGGCGTGAAGCTCGATCTCACGGTTTGATCTCGGGTGTGGTAGGTTCCATCCCGATTGAGTGGTTGCAGCAGCGACAGGGGTGTTTTCGTGGATCCTGAGTCTCCGCGGTCCTGAGATGCCGAGGTAGTCAATGAGCTTTCCGAATGGCGTCCATCGATCCTGCCAAAACCTGAAAGACAAACCATTTCCCAAGTAAGATTTACAAAATTCAACAGCATAAGTTCTTAAATTTAGAATTTGTTTCCAAGTCCAAGAGTGATGCTGGGAGTCCTCAAGGGCCCAGAAAGTAGTGTCCTGCAGATGCTGATCTCTGTGCCAAGCGGCCCACAAGGAGTCATTCTTTGTCAGAAGGATTGCGATGAATCGGAGGCATAGAACTCTATTCCAGAGAGTTAGGTTCCGCAACCCCAGCCCTCCTTCTTCCTTTGGGAGGCAAACCGATTGCCATGAAACTTTAGCCATACCCCTTTTTTCAATATTTCCTGACCAAAGGAACTTAGAGCAAAGAGATTCAATCTGTTTGATACATCCTTTTGGGAGAACGAAAGTCGTTAGCCAGAAATTCACCGTGCCCATAATGACGGATCTCAGGAGCTGGAGCCGACCCGAGAAGGAAAGCGTTTTGGAGGACCATGCTTGGAACCGATTTCTGATTTTGGTGATTAGAGGGGCGTACTCCGAGTTTCTCAGCTTACGGCTCATAAGGGGAAGACCAAGACACCGAATAGGGAGCGCACCATTTGGGAATCCGTAGCGCGCTATAGCTGCAGATTCTATATGGTCCAGACCCGAAACAAAGAGCTCAGTCTTGTTTGTGTTCATGTGAAGGCCAGACCAAGACGCAAAGTCATCGAGGCATTCCGAGATACCATGAAGACTATTACTAGTTCCATCGAAGAAGACCATTACATCATCGGCAAACATGAGATGAGAGATACGAAGGTGCTCGGTCTGGGGGTGGAAATTAATACTACCCGAAATATTGCGATTGGTGAGCATTCTCGAGAGACCCTCCATAGCAAGGACGAATAGGTAAGGTGACAGGGGATCGCCTTGCCTAATACCCCTAGTGCTGTTGAAAAAACCTCCCGTGGAGCCGTTTACAGAAACAGAGAAGGTAGCCGTGGAGATACACTCGCTTATGAGGCTAATAAAAGCTTCAGGGATAGCAATCGCTCTGAGGGTGGCAATGACGAAGTCCCACCTGATAGAGTCAAAAGCCTTTCTTAAATCAACTTTTAACATCCCTCGAGAAGAGATAGATCTAGTATTGTAACCGTGGACCAGGTCCGTTGCAAGTTGAACGTTTTTGGCAAGCAGTCTTCCCGGAAGGAAAGCTGACTGAGCCGTTGAAATAACCCGGGGGAGGATTTCTTTGAGCCTATTTGCCAGGAGCTTGGAGACCACTTTGTAGAGCATGTTAAGGCAAGATATAGGCCGAAATTCAGTTGTAGAAGCGACGTTTGGAGACTTGGGAATCAGAACCAGAGTCGTTGCGTTCCATTGCTTAAGGATTTTGCCGGAACGGAAGAATTCGAGGACTGCGTCAGTGACTTCAGGGCCAATGATCTTCCAAGTCGCCGTGAAAAATTCTGCTGAAAACCCGTCCGGGCCACTGGATTTGTTCTTCGGAAGTGAGAAGAACGCTTCCCTAACCTCCTCATGCGTATAAGGTTTCATGAATTTATCACAGTCGAGGGCCGAGCATTTGAATACAAAGAGAAGATCCACGTCGCTTTGAATAAATTGCCTTTGAGTAGGGGTACCACCAAGGAGGTTCGAGAAGACCAGGACCAGGACCACTAACCTTCTTTTGTCAAACTAGCTTCTAGTCTTTATGTAAACCAGGACCACTACTGGACGGCGGTCAAGTTATCTTCAACCGTTGGACGTGTAGCTCGGTTCATGTTGGCTTGGTTTTGCCAAGTTTTAAATGCCTTCATATTTTCTTCTGTACCTTCTTTTTAACTTACATTTATCTTCTTTTTCTGTCAGTTTTTTCAATCCGATAATAAAATGTTCAACCTCATTAATAACTAATGCTAGTAATTTCACACACGCTAGGCACCTGAAAGGTAAAAGCAAAATTTCGTTTACTTCCTCAGCAACTTTTACGTGACATTAATACTATTCCACCTGTACCATATATATTCATATACAAGCATGTCTAGTAGCTAGTAAGGGTACAAAGTTCATTGATCTTAGCTATTGAGTAAATTTAAAACAAAATAAACTTCATCAAATACTTCATCTCTTTCATTTTAATTGTCTTTGTAGAATAAAATTTTCATTTTACAATAAATATGGTCTTAGAATTTTAATATAAAATTTAATTACTTTATATGTTATATGATTTTTATATTCTCTGACCTATTCTTTTTGGTTAAAATTTGAATACACGTATAAATAATAATATTTTATTCAAAATTATAAAAACTTAAATATTTTTTAATATATGTATATAAATCTAAAACGACAATCGAAATGAAATAAAATGCGTATACTGTTTTAGTCATTGCGGGAAAACCACACGCTTAGCCATTTTTCCCATGAAAGTTCTCCATCTAAGCTCTGTCAGGATTAGAAATTAATGTGACTAAAGAGGAAAAGGACACGACCTTGTGAGGAATATAGACTTATGTCTTGTTGACTATATATTTTATGACAGGATAAAACTTAAATTAGTTCCAACCATAGTATCCTTGCAAATTCTTTTCAATTTATGTATAAAGAATACTTTACTCGACCCAAAATATTGTGTAATTTTTTTTATAAATTATAGGTTAAGGTATTAAATTTCCAATATTTATTGGAATGTTTATCTGTACAAAATTATGAAAGTTCATACGATTTTTATCGATAGGAAGCTCTTCTTTGTCATATTCTATTAATTAAACTAGATTTTTTTCGTAATATTTTTATCATATGTAAATTATATTAATTTTAGAAATTATGTTTATTTGACCATTTAAAATTTATTAGTTCTAATTTGTGTGCTAATTTGTTGGTATAAATGAGAAAATTTAGTTTTAAATGTTTTCTACTGTCGCAGAGTTATATTGTTGTAAAATAAGTTTATATTATATGAAATGAAAAAGAATAACATGATTATCAAAGTAAAAAATATAAAGGCAGTTTGAGGTATCTTTCTTTTAATATGTTTCGCAAACTTTACTTGTACATACGATATAAAGCATTTTATGGATCAAAGTTTTATCATACGGGAAAGCATCAGAACAAAAAAAAATTGTTAAATAATGTACTTGAATAAATTGAATTAGATAGCCTAGTTTTATAACTGAAACCTTTTAAATTTGTTTGATAGTGTAGTGTATTGTTAAGTAGTGAAAATATTAATCTATAAATAAAATGAATTAGATGCGTGTTAAACGTAATATTAAATAATAATATTTTATTTTTTGTTTATTATTCCATTTTTACACCATTTTAAAGTAGAAATTGGAGTGGGGGAGATCTCTTAGAGAGTCATGTCTAGCGTTAGAATGTGCTAACGTACTTGCTATTGCCGATGGTAGTTATAAGCATTGGAAGATGGATCAAAGATCATTTTACATATATTTGTTTTTTGTAACTGTATTTCATACATATTGCTGTCATAACGTGTGAAAGCAAACCAAGTTTTCCACAGTATACTATAAAATTGACCAATTCATATCTTTTTACTACACAAAACGATTTCATTATTCACAAGCCAAAATTTTCTCTCTATTGACCCGTCATGTACACAGGAGAAAATGAAAATAGAAAAAAGAACCAAAACTGCTGAAGAGAAAATACCAATATAACTGAGCATAAACTCAGTAGCCTTTGTGTTCTTCTCTTGACCCCCGAGTCCCTTCCTATATTAGACCTTTGTGGTGAACGAAATGTTACATTGCATAAGAAATTTGGATGTTTGAAGTATAGGTTTTCTTGACTATCTCTTCATATACTGAAGTGAGCACTCGTAAGTTTCAAAGAAGTTCCTACAGTATATTGAAAACAATAGGGAAGGTAAAAGAGTTATCAAGGATGTGGTGGGCCATGTCTCGAAACCGGAGGTAGCGGTGGCCGAGTAGTGGTTTTAGAGAATGAGGGAAAGAAGGCTGTATGAGAAAAATGTGATGGCTGCTCCTCCGCCCGACATGATATATAAGTGGGTCATCCACGAAAATGATGCAGAAGGTATACGACTAAATCAGGAATGGACGCGGGTAAGCTTAAGTATGTTGTCAAATATACCTACTTCATGCATAAAGGCCACATGCAAAAATCTATGCAGAAATCTTCGTACGAAATGTGCACATTCCTGCGTCAAAACGCTAAGTGTAGACAAAACGCATGAAGCATGAAGTACGCTTGCAAAATACTGTAAACAAACCCCGGGGTTTATACATGGAGAAAAATGTGCAAAGTTCGGACCACAAGAGCACCTTAATTTCCTAGTTATCAAGACATGGAAAGCAGTAAGACTGGCGCTTGATTCACCACCCCAAGTAGATTCACACCAACACTGATCGGTAAGACTGGCAATTTCCTAACCCTTGTCAGGGTCGAAGTCACACCAGCACGTGATCAAAGTTTGACAGTGGCTTTCCTGCAGGAAACAGAGTGCAACACCTTAAGACGTTGATAGTAGCCTACTTCCAAGGGAAAGAATGCAAAACCTAAAATAATGTTGATAGTGGTCTACTTCCAAGTGGCAGAGTGCAACATTTAAACCGACGTTGATAGCGGCCTAATTTCGAGTGGCGGAGTGCAACGTCTAAACCGATGTTGATGGTGGACTACTTTTGAGTGGTGAGAGCAACATCTAAACCGACATTGATAGTTTCTTATCTCCGGGGGCAGAGAGTAACGTTGCATACAATTACGAGCAGCTTGCTCACGGAGGCATAGCTTGATATAACATCTGAAAACCTCCGGGTTCAATGAAAGGATACGCCCTCAGACCTCTGGATCCCAAAGGGCTACATGCTAAAACTTTCGATTTTAATGAGTGATACGTCCTCAAACCTCTTAGTTCCATGAGAATATGTCTTCCAGCCTATGGGTTCCAAGACAAAAGTCCATAAAACCTATGGGTTCCTGAACGAAAGTCCAAAAACCCTACGGGTTCACGAATGAAAGTCCATATAACCTACGGGTTCCTAGACGGAAGTCCATAAAATCTACGGGTTCCTAGACGAAATTCCATAAAACCTACAGGTTCTTGGACGAAAGTACATAAAACCTATGAGATTCTGGACAAAATTCCATAAAACTTATGGGTTCTTGGACAAAAGTCCATAAAACCTATGGACTCCTGGAGGATGTACCTCTAAGTCTTTGGATTTTGGGATGACATGCCCATGATCCTCTGGTTTCCAAGGAAACACATTAGTATACGTCCTGATTCAGGAGGACTTGTCCCAAAATCCCCAGGCTTCAATATGAAATATTTTGAAACTTCATGATACCTCTGGAAAGCATGATACAAGGTCACTTAAGAATTGATAGTGGTCTACCTCTGGGGGCAGATGGAGATGTGATACAAAGTTGAGAGTGGCAAATAATCAACGGCAGAGTTCAACGAAAGTTCCCACTTTATTGATCCGGCAGGGACACTGATGTTCAATAAAGACAACCCGACAATAGGTCTAAGAGATCGACTTTGGTACCAAGAATCGAGTATGTTACCTCACGGTACCAGGACGACACACGAAGAAGTCCCCCTGCCAAAAGTCAAGGTAAAATCCTGAGACAAGGCAAGAACCTACATCATCAAAACCTCAAGGAGCAGGAGGTATGCTTAACGCAAAAAGAGGAACCTGCATGAAGACAAATAAAAAGGCCACTACTACTTTTACAAGCTCAACAAAGATCAAAATCTTAATAACAAGAGATAAAAGTGACGCAAGCAATGCAAGCAGAATCAAGCATGAGGGTCCTCAGTTTTGAACTCCAGGTCTTATTAAACTAGTTAACAAAACAAATACCGGTTTAGGTCGTTACAAAAGCTTTTATATGAAAAATATTTAGGTGATGATTGTTTGAATGATTTTTGGATTTTTAGTTTTTGGTATATAAAGTTTGGTTTCTAGTTTAGATTTTAACTTTTAGTTTTGGTTTTAGATTTTGCTGTAGATTTTAGTTTTTTAAGAAAATATTTGAATGGTATTGTTTTCGGTGCAGCTCTGACCCTACAGCAAGATCACGCCACCGTTAACTAGATAGTTCAGGGGACACGCCTAACATTAGATTTTTAGTTTTTTTTTTAAATCTAAAATTAGTTATTAATAATAAAATATTTATTTTAAAAACAAAAATACTCATATTATTAGGACAATTTTCTCAAATAGTCACTTTAAAGTTTTTGTCACTAAAAAGAAAATGATCAAACAAGATTTCATTAAAGAGGCAAAAGATCATTCTATCCACTTGCTTTAAAGATATATAAATATAAATAAATAATAAAAATTTAATGTAGTTTCGAATTACATGTTATCAAATTCAAAAAAATTATAATTTTATGAAATTTGTTTTTGAATTTTTTTTTATCTTTCCAAATTTTCTTTTTGAAATTCGAATATGATTTCGAATATGATTATCAAATTTTAATATTTATTTATTTATTAATTAAAATTTTAAACTGCACCTTCAAAACCTTCACCATTAACTCTAAACTCTAAATGTAGATTAGTTAACTTTAGAAGTATAAATGTAAATTAACCTTTTTATGAAACTTTTTTGATCATTTTCTTGTTTAAAGTTTTTTTGTGAAATAAAACTAAAAGGACTATCATACAGAATTTTTTACACTAAATTTTAGAGAAACCATTTTTCAAAATCTTCATTAGATAATAAAAGAGTTTTTAAAAAACAAAAACTAAAAACTACTTTGAAAACTTTAAACAATCAACCTCTTAGTCATTTGACATGCAAAGTGGATGTGTTGTGACATTTACTTATATATTTCTTTTCTATTTTTTAAAAAATTAATTGTCATTGCTTAGAATTTTTGACCTACAAAAATTAATAATACAATTCAACCTGTGAGTTTATCTAGTTATTGATAAATGATTTTGATGGAGAGCTCTCATTAAGAGCTTTAGTTCACCAGGGACAAAAGAGACGAGAAACCTTTCCAATAACATAAAATGTATTCCTCAAGTGCAATGTGTTTATGCACTCAGTCAGTTCTAGAGATGGCAATGAAGGCCCAATCCCGCGGGCCTGGCCCAATAATACTTGTTGCGGGGCGGGTTTGGTCAGGCAATATGGTGGCCCAAATTTTTGTGGGCCTCGCGTTCCATTTCCCGCACGGTACTGAGCTTTGGCGGGATGGGCCTTGGCGGTATTGCGGGCCAATTGGGTCCATGTTGGTTTGAGTCACTTTACCCAAATCTTCTTTCATTTTCTTTGGTTCTCTCTCATGCACCATATGATGTATTAACTTTCTTCATTGGCCAAATCACAATCTTCCTTACCTACAATCACTTTTCCAACTATAAATCGAGGTACCCATTCTTCTGATTTCTCTAATTTCATGATTTCAACATTATTTCACTGAACAATTAGATTTCAGCTTCTTATAGATTCATAGCTTTCTTTATGTCTTTGTACGTTCTGTTTCATCATTGTCTTTACTTCTCCTTTTCAGATAGTGGAAACGTTACAAGCGATTTGATTCTTGTTTTTGATTTGTACTCTTTGAATTTGAATTTCTCTGTTTGAGGACATTCAATATCAACATTAATGATTCATAGAGATTCCAAAACAGTGATTCATATATCCATTATGGTGATTTGTAGTGCTTTCACCTTGCTTTTTCTTCTTTACAAAAAACTTTCACTTGCTTTGTCATTGCTTAATACAGTTGCAGAAATTACGTCATTTGCATTTTGATTGACATGAGTACGCGATTTAACATTGTTTTGCCAGCCTCTCACAAGTAATCTGTTATATATTTAATATCATTGCTTTTGTCAATCTCTCTCACGTAATGTGTTCTTGGTTGAATATATATATACAAGACTTGTTGCACTCAAATGAGAACTCTTCCATGATGTCTGATTTCAATTGAGAATTCTTTCAAATGAGAACTCGGTGCATTGAAACATGATTTGTTGCATTCTAGTAAGAGACACTTGGGTTATGGTCATATGAACTCTTTATGATGTCTGATTTAACATTTGTTGTGTACATGGAATCATCTATGCAGGATTGGAACATAAATCACCTATTGAACCTTCGTCCCACTAAAGCCCATACAATTAGCGGGTCAGGTTTTTTACACTTTTTTAGGGACCGCAGTCCGCGCGGACCTGACCGGCATAAACCCAAACAAATCATAGCCCGTAGCAGGGCGGGACGGGATAGGAAGACCTGTTTGCCATCTCTACTACTCAGTTCCCACCATCTCCCGGTTTTTTATTCATTCACCCTCGGACTTCATCGTCTTCTCGCTTTTCGCCTCTCTTATTCAATCAGACGGTAAGAGAGGAAAGAACCAAAGCTCCGTCTCTCTCTCCGGCGATTCCTTCCGATCTGATCCGGTAAGCAATATCCTCCTCTCATCATCTCATTACTGTTCTTCAAAGAATCTTAATTTCATTTGAAACCCTAGGAGTATTTCAAAACCCTAGATTTCGTGTAACCGTGTTTCGTGAAAGATGCCGGCCACGGCAGGAAGAGTTCGCATGCCAGCGAACAACCGTGTTCACAGTAGCGCGGCGCTTCAAACTCACGGAATATGGCAGAGTGCGATCGGTTACGATCCCTACGCACCAACAGCCAAAGAAGAGCCGAAGACGACTCAGCAGAACTCTAATGACCCTGACAACTCTTACGCTAGCTTTCAAGGTCTTTTGGCTCTTGCACGTATCACTGGATCCAACAATGACGAGACTCGTGGGTCTTGTAAGAAGTGCGGACGTGTTGGGCACTTAACGTTTCAGTGTAGGAACTTCTTGAGTACCAAGGAGAAGGATGATGGTGTGATTGAAGCTGCTGTTATCTCTGGCTTGGAGAAGATTAGAAGCCGTGTTGGTAAAGGTGAGGTTAAGGAGGAAGAGAGTAGTGAGGAGGAAGAGGAGAGTGAGGATTCTGATGTTGATTCTGAGATTGAGAAGAGTATTGCTGAGAGGTATGGGAACAAGAAGAAGAAGGGGAGTAGCAGTGTTAAGAAGAAGAAGATGCGTGATAGATCTGAGTCTGATTCTGATTTAGGAGATAGGAAGAGAAGCAGGAGGTCGAAGAAGCGGAGGACGCATAAGAGGAGGAGTGTGAGTGACTCTGAGTCTGAGTCTGAGGAGGAGGAAGAAGGAAGGAGTAAGAGGAGAGGGAGAAAGAGAGATAATGATTCTGATGAGTCTTCTGATGACCGGAGAAGAGTTAAGAGAAAGAGTAGGAAGGAGAAGAGGAGAAGGAGGAGCAGATGTAACCGTTCTGATGATTCTGATTCATCTGAGGATGATGATTCAAGTGGTAGGAGGCAGAAGCGTAGGAACAAAGTGTCAGCTTCTTCTGACTCTGATGTTTCGTGTGATGATGATTCACGCGTTGGAAGGGGTTCGTCTAAGAGGTATGAGAAGAAGAGCAGGAAACGCCATCACATGAAGGACTGAAGTAAAAAGATCTCGATCAGGTTCTGCCATTTGATCTTCTCTGTGTAATAATGAAACTTGCCTATGGGATTTGATTTGTGTTTGACTCATGTGGTCTCTTTGTTTGAAGCATGTATGGTTGTGTTGTTTAATTGTGTGATGATTTGTTTCTAAAGTTTGTGATATTTAAGTTATTGCCAAATTAGTTTATAAGAGTGAACAAGTCGGCCATAAAGCTGAGAAGTCGGCAACAGTCGCTGTGGAGAGATCACAAGACTCGTGAATTGGTTTTGGCATGGTCTACGAGGGTAGTGTCGTCAATTTAGGAGCTCGAGTTTCATTGCTCAGCTCATATCTCCTTGTGGGTCATGTTAATCTATTCTCCACCGTTGAAGCAAAAGTTTTAAAAAATAAAATAAAATAATATCAATCTTGAAACTTTATAAATCCCAAGAAAATAGGTGAAATAGTTTCAGAACAAAAGGATCCATAAGCGAGAAAAATATCTCAACACACACACACACAAAGCAAGAAGATGCCTTCAAGCACATTCTCGGGAACTGTGAGCTCGCCGAAGCTGTCGGTGGCAGTGGACATGGGCAACCCTTTTCTCAACCTCACCGTTGATGGTTTCCTCAAGATCGGAGCTGTAAACTTATCTCTCTCTCTCTCTCTTTGACTGATCTCTTTCTATTTCTCATCTCATTGTTTTCTATTTGACTGTCTGAATGGGTTTTAGGTTGGAGTCACTAAATCTCTTGTGGAAGACACTTACAAAGCCATCGACAAAGGTATTATCGAAAAGAAAGCTCTCAACTTTATCTAAAAAGACAAAAAAAGTATTCATGTTTTGTTATGTAAAGCTGACTTATTTTATACACACTGGTGAACCGTTCTTGTGCTTATGATTTGTTTTGTTTTGTTGATCATGTGGTTAGGGAGTGTTTCCAAGAGCACTATTGAGCATGCGGTGAGTACTGTTTGATCAAAACCAATGTATAATATGTGTGTGGTTTTAGAAAAATGTGTAATCTTTAAGTTTCCTGAAATTGTGTTACATGTTGTGGTTACAGCTTAAGAAGATGTGCAAAGAAGGTGTTTACTGGGGTACGTTGCTTTCTAAATGCATTGCTTTAGTTTTACCAATGGACAATACTTGTGACTTTTAAAGAACAATAAAACCTAAAGTTTGCAACAAACATATGATCAGGATCTGTGGCTGGAGTTTATGTTGGAACAGAGTATGGAATCGAACGTATCCGTGGCACTAGAGACTGGGTACTACATTCATTACATACACACATTGTGCTATAAGATTTTAAGAGATTTATGTTTTTTGCTATCAGAAAAACGCAATGTTGGCAGGCGCGGCGACAGGAGCAGTGATCTCTGCGGCTACTAACAAAGGCAAAGACAAGGTTGTGGTCGATGCAATTATGGGTGGCGCTCTTGCAACTGCCTCTCAGTTCCTTAACAATCATTATTTCTACTGAGTTTTCAGTCTTCCTATTACGACCCAAGTTTGTTATATCCAAATTTGGTCCTCCTTATGGTGTGGGTTTCTTTCTTTGTTTCCAATAAAATGATGTTGTACTTTTGAATGAACTTCATTTGAGTAACATGAAGGTTAAGCAATGGTTTGTGCTCTTCTCAAAACTCTTTGGGAGTTTGGCTAACTCCAGAGGAGTCTTGTTCATTACTTTATTCTCCATGTTTGGCGGTGTAAGTTACATAACGTAGATAGCCAGTTGTTCGATGTGTACAGTTAGCTATCATTATAGTCAAAGAAAATCAAATGAAGGAATGAAGGGTAGAGAGCTTCTTCATTGGTGTAAAAAGGAAAAAAAAAATAGAATTTCAGTTTTGGGCCTTAGTATTGATTGAGGTCTCAAACAAATTTCTGTCGAAAAGAGCAAGTCCCTGGGCTGTGGCCTCAAAACGATATCGTTGGACCTCGTAAATAGCTGTAAGTCTGTAACACGTTCTACAAATTTATCATATTATTAAAACAGAAATATTTTGTTGGACCCAATTGTATCTCATCTATATTATTATTTACGAAGTGATTTTGTTGGACCCAATTGTATATCCGCATATACGGACAGAACACCTAGTTGATAAGATAGATTAAAATATTAATTGTACAATAAAGTAATAATTAAAACAACATTATACTATTAGGCATGGGAGTTCGGATACATGTTCATGTTTGGATATATGCTCTAGTTAATAATATTAAAGAAAAAAACTGAAATGGACTCAACAAATATCTGCTTCCAATGGATTAAAAAAGTTAACCAAAGTCTTGTTTATTTATTTAAAGATTTTTACGATACAATTTCTCAGTTAAGTTTATTTCGAGCAAACATTTTCAAAACTAAAAATTTAACATAAAATTTTCTAAACTCTTTTTATTAATGGGTTACAGCTTCTATATAATTTTGGTAAAACAAATTGTTGCTACCAGTAAATATTTAGTTTAGAAATTTTTACTCTAAACAAAATTAGTTGAAGTTGTATTTTTTATTTCTCCATCTGTCATGTCCATCCAACTGCTCCATCTATGTGAGTCATCCAGATAATCAATCTAGATTTTAAGAATTGTTCGTTTTTCCATCCAGATGAGCCATCTGAATAAGCCATATATATGAATTTTATGTTTGTTTTTTTGTTTTTATTTCCATACAGATGAGTTTAATAAATAAAATTATAATATACCCATGTTCTGATATAATTATATTTTATTTTTGTTTAACTATATTAATTTTTATAATTTTCTAAAATACAATTATTTTAAACTACAGTTTTGTGGGAAAATATATTTTTGCAATTTTAGCGGAAAAAAATATTCACAGCAATTTTGACGAAAATTTTGATTTTGCGATTTTAACGAGAAAATGCAATTTTGTAATTTTGGCTGTAAATATGTTTTTGCATTTTTGTTGTTTAGGCAGAAAACTGCGTTTTTGGTTTTGACGAGAAAATACGATTTTAATGGGAAAATGCGATTTTACCATTTTGGTGAGTAAATGAGTTTTTGCAGTTTTAACGGGAAAATAAGTTTTTGCAGTTTTAACGAAAAAATAAGTTTTTGCAGTTTTAACGGGAAAATAAGTTTTTGCAGTTTTAACGGGAAAACGCGTTTTTTTGCGATATTTTGCGAAAAACCCGCGTTTTTGCAGTTTTAGCAAAAAATGTGTTTTTTGCAGTTTTAGCGAAAATGTGTTTTTTTTGCAGTTTGGCTGGAAAATGTTTTTTTTTGCGGTTTTGACGAAAAACAAGGTTTTATGGTTTTGGCGGGAAAACATGTTTTTGCATTTTGGCGGGAAAATAGGTTGTACGATACTAGCGGAAAGTGTGTTGTGGCGGTCTTGACAGAAAATGTGTTTTGATGTGAAAGTGCATTTATGTGGTTTTGACGGGAAAATATATTTTGGCGGGAAAATGTATTTTTGACGAGAAAATTGTGATTTTTACGGAAAACTATATTTTTGGTTTTGACAGAAAAATATGGTTTGTAGTTTTGGTGGAAAATTTTGTTTTTGCGGTTTTGTCATTTTTTGTGAGTGACAAAATGATATTAAGTTTAAGTTGTAATTTATAAATTATATAAGGGTATAATAAACATTATACCATTTTGACAGAAGCATCTCCATCCAGATGGTCCAATTTGGATCAGTCAGCTGATTTTCAAAATTAAGTCTAAATTTTTAAAACTCATTCTGATGAACCATCCATATGACTTGTATTTTTAATGTCTAAACGAACAAAACTCTCATCTCCATCCAGATGAACCATCTGGATGGAGAAACGAACATCCCCTTAATATAATAGTTCAATAGCTCAAATTTATAAAATTAACGCTTTAAACAATTATGCAAATGAATAAACTAAATTATCTTTCAAACCACACTACATACGATACAATTAGGTAAGGTTTTCTAATTTACATACTTTTTTACCCGAACCCGACCAAGACAAATGAGATCCTAAGACGAAGGCTATGGCTATAGCTCAACATGTCGACTAAGTTGACCTCATCATCTATCACACAATCTACTCGTCTCCAACTGATATACATAAGCATGTCTCTGTATCTGGTTAACAAATATCTTCAAGTAGGTGGATGAAGTACAACTCGAGGAACTGGAAGTTTAGGCTGAGAAATAATAATAGATGGAGGAGTTATGGATTATCATTATGATGTTTAAGAACTTGTTTTCAAGTGTTAGTCTGGAACTTGATCCTTAGGAAAAAAAAAGTAAAAGAAACAATATGGTTGGCAACATTTGAACAACCAAAACATAGTTAAAAAGGTATGCGTAGCTGATAGGTAAACTAAGTTGGGCTGAATTCAATTGTTTTCTTATGTTTCTTTGATGGTCTTTGTGGTGGCATATTAGGAACATAAACTTAAGCCTCATTCAGATATTTATACATATGAGATCAAGTTCGGTTTGGATCCAATGAAACATATAATTTAGAAAACAATACCAAATTGTATTATATGTAGTGTGGATTTTAAAGTAGATCTTTCTCATCTATTTGAATCATTTGTTTGAACAGCTATATAAAATTTTGCATTATTAACCTTTCGAACTCTCAACTAAGTTTGGTTAGGATAAAAATCCATAAACTAAAGATTTACCGTAGTAACAAATTGTTTTACCAATATTGTAGAAAGGGGAGCTAATCCATTAAATAAAATCATTTGAGGAGTTTTTACGTTAAATCTTTAGTTTAAGGGTTTTTACTCGAACCAAACTTAATTGAAGAGTTTTCTTATCGAAAATTATTTATTTAATTCATGCTTATATACATTTAGGCTTGCCAATTTGGTTTATCGCCTACAACCTAGCCCAAGTAAGGCTCGTGCAGGAGGACTTAGACATCAAAACTGTGGCCCAGATATTGGTGGGTCTGGTCCATGTAGTGAAGTGAGTTGATTCTTTTTCATCTTCACACTAGATCCTTCATGCATGCTTCATTTCTAATCTTCAGTGAAGACGTTCCTTCGGGGAAAACTGCTTGGATGCATGCTTCGTTTTTCATCTTTGGTAAAGACTTCTGTCCTTTTATCATTTCTTATTTTTAGTGAAGACTTTTCTCTTGTTTGATGAGATCATTCAGATGATGTCATGTTCAACATATCCAACTTTGAACTTGTATATCATGCAAGTCTGAAAAATCCAAAATTGGCTCAAAGTAAATAAGGCAACAATAAAAGAGATCAAAAATATGATCATACCATTGAAAGAGAAGTTTGATAAGTATCAAAATGAAGTTAGTGGCATACTTGATATTGCATCAGTCTTTGATCCACAGTTGAAGTTTACACTTTTGGAATTTTATTTTGGAAGCTTGACATGAATTCGTATGAAGCAGAGATGAAACACTTGTATCGTAAGCTTTGTATTATGTTTGAATTATACGAAAAAAAATCGAAGTACACATCACCTTCTTCTATAGAATCACGTGAGATTAATCGACAAAGTGTTTTTGATGGAGGAAAAAAAGAAATCTTTAAGAATCACGACATAAGTGATTCATTCACTTTTATGCAATTTTTTTTCAAAAGAAAAGTTTTATGATTTTTTTCTATTTATGCAATCGTAAAAAGAGAAGTTTTACGAATTTTTTTATTTAAAAATAAATCAAAGGATTTTTTTGTTTTAAGCATTTACAAATATGGTGATTTATCTACAATAACTTGTGATTTTTTAGTATCCATATCATGATAACAAGCTTTCAAATCTTCTTTTATCATTGGATCTTGAGTTCTTAACAAATTAAGGAATTGTCTACTTCTTTTGGTTGAGGCGCGACCATTTTCGGTTGCCAACCTAGATGCCATACCATAGTGTTTAGGGGTCAATGCAAGAAACTAACACGCTGTGAAAACATAATAGAGCTAAAGTGGAACTTATCTTGATGAAACTTATCCAAGAAAAAAAGAAGAGAATCAGTGAGATGAGCATGCCAGCATAGAAGGACCCTTATGCTTTTTGGTCAGCTTGGCTTCTGAGTGGTCTATCCCTCTTAGTACCCCCTCTTGAACTAATTCAGTACCTCCACTTAATGCTTGACGCTCATGCTTCTGAGTTTACCTTGTAAACCCTTACAAAAAGGGCTAAGCCTTACACTTTTTAAAAAAAAAAAAAAAAAAAAATTTAAATATAACAAAGTTTTATGAAACAACTTCTGTAAAAACAAAACGAAATAGTTTTTACAGAATATTTTTCAGAGATTAAACAAGATCACATAAAAACGATCAACGTGAACAAAAGAAGAAGAGGCGAGCAACTAAGGTAGAAGACCTTGCCCATTTCCTCTCAACAAATCACCTCGCCCAGGTGAGGTCTGATCCGAGCGAGTTTGATACCAGCAACCATCTCTTACAACCGGCTCTCTGGGCGCGATGAAGCCCTGAGAAGTAAGGTCAAAGCCAAGAGATGTGAGTATCTTGATCGCATGGTTCAGCCAAAAGCGGAAAAAAATTCTATCATTTAAGTCAAAATATGGCATGAAAAGGAAATCCAATTTTGGTAAGACTTGGAAAAGATTATAGTTCAAATTCAAGTTGGTTCACTGAGGGCAACTGTGGAAGTCACATAATGGGTAAGTATTCTCCTTCGATTTATCATATATTCTTTTCAAAAAGTGTGGTTAAAGATCTCTGTATGGACAATCCAATTGATTAAACTCTTGATTAATCAGAAAACAAGATTAATCAAAGAAAATTATGGGAATGTGCCTTAAACTCTTGGTTAATCAGAAAACAAGCCATTTCTTTCACGCATTGAGAAGAGGTAAACAGTAATACCTGTATGGACAATCCAATTGATTCACATATACCATAGTCTTCTAGATCTAATCAAAATATTTCAAGATGGCTATATATCTCGTGTTCATGCTTCGTTTGTTGGGTATATCAAAATATCCATATAAATATTCGTATATATATTTTATCAAATAATAAATAATTGACTGAGGAAAATTAAACGTTAAAATAATTGTGAATTTAGAAGAGTAACATGTATCTTACATATACTTCCATAATAGGTGAACTGCAGAAGTGGGTTGAAGATGAGTCAAGACAACAATACTGTGACAGCCCGTCCCGCTCACTCGGAACCCTGACTCACAGCGCTGCAGCGCATCGACCCTAACCCCTCACCGTGGGAGGAACTGCCTCCACATCCACCGGTAGGTTATTGATGCGCTTGGCGTTACTCGAACCCAAGACCTCACCCTTTAACAGCCTTCTCACAGGACAAGCTGTCACCAATTGANCTTCTAGATCTAATCAAAATATTTCAAGATGGCTATATATCTCGTGTTCATGCTTCGTTTGTTGGGTATATCAAAATATCCATATAAATATTCGTATATATATTTTATCAAATAATAAATAATTGACTGAGGAAAATTAAACGTTAAAATAATTGTGAATTTAGAAGAGTAACATGTATCTTACATATACTTCCATAATAGGTGAACTGCAGAAGTGGGTTGAAGATGAGTCAAGACAACAATACTTTAGTGCCAGCAAAGCCGTAAGATCTACCAAATCATAAACTGACATCAAAGACCCACTTCTCTTTATTATTCTTGCGAACTAATCCCCACCATTAAGGGCCACTAATCCAATTTTATATTCATTCATAAAGTCAAAATTATTATGTAGCAAATTAGTAATTCTACTCTTTTCTTTCTCCGAATATTTTTCAAGGTCAATGATGCAACAAGTAGTCTTTAATTTATATTTAAAATGTTTTACCTTCTTCTTAATTTAGTAATATTTCTTCCGGGTAAGTAATCTGAACCGTATAATTAATAATAGTGCTCTCTTACATTTCTGGAATGGTACCAAACTTAAATATAACCTTAGTGTTGTATATTTACATATATTGTTCTACATGTTTTAGCAATCGATCCTAATACAATCTAGACGTTGAAGGCTAAAGCATTGACTTTTTCCATCTGCACCAATAGTTATATTTACCAGAATATCCAGGGATATTATAAGGATTCAATATACGAATTTTAAAATTTTATTATTTGTCAAGTTAAGCTATATACTAATGAAAAATGTTATCATGATGACATTTAAAATGGGTTAGTATTTTAAGTATAAATGGGGAGGGAGTGGAGGTTGCTCCACTTGCGATATTACAAATGATGATAGACCTGAATTATCAAGTCTCATTAAGATAAAATGATTATTAAAGCTGAAACAACATTCATGTTAGTACATACTTTAAAAAATCCCAACCTTAAAACCTAATATACTTTTCTTTAAATTAATCTAAAGCAAATGCGCAAGTTGGATATGTCTCCACTTATCTTTACATGTTTTTTGTCAACATGTTAATTTTTTTTTTTTGGTGTTTTCATTTTGAATTTGAAGTATGAACACAGTTACTTAGTAAGTACATCTCCAAAATCAACCTTATTTTAAGGTTTGGCAAAACCTTAAATTTAAGATTTGATGGTGTTATTCTCCAAAATCAAATCTTATATATAGTAAGAAATTTAAGGTTTGATGTTGTTTTTCTCCAAAACCAAATCTTGTACTAAATCTTAAAAGTTTTTTTAATATAATTTTATCTTAACTATTTATCAAAATTATTAAAATCATTAAAATTATAATAAAATATGAATTATAATATCCATCATGAATTTATTCAATTTAAATAAGAAATAATAATATAAATAATTCATAAACAATAACGACTTTCCAGTAAGCTAAATTTAAGTGAATAACGTTTTGGATTTTTGGATATTTAAATTAATTTTGCATAAAATTTAGTATTATTTTAATATTTTAATTTTATATATTTGATAATAAGATTAAAAATATATGTAAAACTTTATGTGATATGAAATTATGAAAATTAAATGATAAAAGAAAAAAATAAAACTGATAAGATAATTTGGAAAAAATACAAGTGTAAGGATTTAAAAATAAGAAACCTTATATAAAAAGTTTTGAATAATGAAATTTAGGTTTCATTGTTCAAAACCTTTAAATTTAAAGTTTCAAGATTGCTTTTAGAGTGCACAAACCTCTTTCTTTAAACCTCTTTCTTTAAGCTTGAAACTCCCTTTGTGTTACCACGTGCTACTCGATTTATAAATCTAAATACGCAGTAAAAGATTACAGATAAGGTAAGGTAACTTGAAGGAAATTGGAACGCAAGAGTTTAATTTCGTCCAGCTCCGTCGCCAACGACAGCCATTTGATCCCCCTGGACCATCGCACGGCCATAAAAAAATGCCCAAGTAGAGTTTGATCCAGACTTACGCGTCCACCATCTGATAAATTTCGATACAAAGGAATGGAATGAGAACCTCATCGTGCAAGTTATATATACTGATGATATTCCGCGAATTAATTCTGACCACAAAGATAAGTAAAACGGGACGAAAAGATGGCTATTGCTGGAAGCAAACAAAGTACGGTCACTACTCGGTGAGATCGGGATATGATACTGCAGTGGAACAAAGGAGAAGACAGAGTTTTAACCCACTGACCGAACAAAGCATAGCACCTCTAAAAAAACAAGTGTGGAAACTGAAAACGGCAAGGAAAATTAAACACTTCCTTTGGAAAGTCCTTTCGGAATGTGTGGCCTATGCGAGTAAACTGGTTGAAAGACACTGTGGTACTGACACCTCGTGTCAACGCTGCGGAGCTGAGACAGACACATAAACCACATACTCTTCGAGTGTACACCTGCTTTCCAATGATGGATCCTTTCCCTGATCCCTTCACCTCCGGGGGTATTCCCGTGTTTATCTTCATTTGCAAACTTTGAGTACTTATTGCTGCAGGTGCTGACATAGAACCAAACAAACGGTTTCTCTATATTCCCATGGATGCTTTGGTATGTGTGGAAAGCCAGAAATGAGAAGTGCTTCAATGCAAAAGATATATCACCACTAGATACTCTACAATTGGTGAGTCACGAAGCTGAAACATGGAAGATGGCACAGTTAGGAGAAGCGAGGGAAGGAGACGAAGAACAAACGCAGGAAGCCCCTCGGCCGATGCGGGTTGAAAGTGAAACCGATACACTTGCCAGGTAGATTGCTCGTGGGCAGTAAACGATGATTGGATGGGGGTGGGCTTTGTTCTTCTTGAGGCAAATGAGGTGATCTTACAGGGAAAAGATGTGTACACAAAGCACAAACACCAATAAAAGCTGAAGCGGAAGGCGTCTTATGCGCAATGAAAGAAGTACGAGACCGAGGCTTTGAGGATATCAATTTCGAATCAGACTGTCAACAACTAATAAATCTGATCAGCAAAGAAGAGGAATGGCCGTCGTTGGCGACGGAGCTGGACGAAATTAAACTCTTGTGTTCCAATTTCCTTCAAGTTACCTTATATTTTATACCACGCTCTAATAATTTCCGTGCGGACTCCTTGGCAAAAGGAGCACGATCACGTGGGTGTTTCTTCTCGGTTGTAAACTCATTGGTTCTCTTTTGACCTGCTCGTGAAGCTTGCCTAAACGAACCATCGTAATCTTTTATGAAAGTTCTTTTTTTTATGTCAAAAAAAAGAAAAAATCACCACAAAATTGTTGAGTCAAGTTTAGATAAATTGAACATTTGGTAAACCCGTTACAAATTTAATTTAATTTTAATGTATTTGAAAAAGTGACAGTAGTCCTGCTTAAATTTCATTATATTCTAAAACTTTCTATATTTGGTTCATATTATTCCAACTGTTGAATTTTAAAGTTTACGTTATTCACTGGACATAAAAAGCCGATAGACTGTATATTTAAAAACATTGGAGCGGATTTGTTAAACACGTTGCAAAATGTCGAGATTCTATCTCACTTCAAACAAAATTGGAAAGCATGATTTTAACTGTAACGTCAAATTTTAATTTTTTAATTTGTGCACTATTTAAAAAGGTAATAACTTTCGTTGTTTATCGACCAGCGATTATCTAAGTTAGATTAATTAAGTATTCCTTAACTAAACCACTATTTTGCTTTCTTATGTGTCGTTTGAAAATGCAGAGCTAGATGGTGACACCATGACCTATTGAGGCAACAAGATGTTGAAATTTAAAGATTAAGACTTAGTCATCAGATGAATATATATAGAGAGAGAAATAGAGTTATGTTAATTATTCTTCAATATTGGTTGAGCTGTTGCCATATAGGAAACGGTCTCAAATCGTCTTATAGGAGTTTTGAGAAGTTAATCCACAAATGAGGCATGCGAAGAGTGCAAATAAATCATTGAGAATGATATATTATTTGATGTCTTGTGCAAATGTTTTAACTCACATATTACTACTGAAATTTCTTTGGTCGAGTTTTATTAACTTTAATTTAAGTTTATTAAATTATAAAATAACCTTATTAAATAAGATTAAAATTAATTAAATATGATTATAATGTTGCTATCATATTAATTTTTATATTGTATATGTGACATGTATTAACAAAAATATGATGTAATTAATGATACATGCAAATATTTTAAATGGTTGCCACCATATCAGATTATAATTCGTGTAGCTAGCAAAAAAAATTACTTTACTTTTCTATTTCTACGCATTGTTTCCCAAAATCCAAAATAACTATACAATGTAACTTTCTATTTCTAAAATGATTGCAACTATAAATTTCGAAAGAAAAGTCCGTCACTGTACGATGCTAATGAAATGTACTATGTATACATGTATGATAAATTACTTCTCTTTATTGTAGAACCAATCAAATCGTAAAACAAAAGATATGATTCCACCATTCGAATCCTGCTCGCGTGATTTAGAATAGTAATTATCACAACCTCCAACCACAACAATATATAAATATATACCACCCACTCAAGAAAATCAAAATTAACAAATAACAATAGGCTTATAATAATTATCCAGGAAAACATTTAGAGTACATTTTAAGTTTTTAGTTGGACAAATTGTAGTAAAAATTAAGAAATAAAGTCTAAATTTAATATTTATGACATAGGAGAGAAAGTGATGGTTAAGCAGCGGGCAAGAGCTGAGAGTTGACGAGAATTTATGAAATAACGAAGAGTCAGTGATCAACCGACGTGTGGCACACTCTTAGACTTCTCACGAGATCCAACGGTGATCGAAGCACAACGATCTAAGTAGTGTAAATTTGAAGGAACTGTAGCTGTTTGACTTTCAGTGCTTTCCTTAACTGGTATTTATAAATTTTCAACAGTCTTGAGTTTTTAATCCCTAAAATGGTCAGTTCAATCTCAATCCCACGCGCACGTTAATGATTTGTTATTTTAGTCAATACAAGTTAGGATTTTTTTTTCTTTTTTTTTTTTACAAGTTAAAATTTGAATGGGGGCAAATTTCCTAAATAACCTATATATGTGTTAAAAAAACTATTTTTTAGTTTCTATTACTAAAACAGTATTTCAAATGTTAAAGTGAACAAAATAAGTTTTATCAAAAGACTAAATGAAAATTCTCTCATCATATATAATTTTAATTAATTATTTATTAAATATAAAAATAAATATATATTATAATTTGAAAAACTTATTTTTTTTCTCTTTTACAGTTTTTTTTCATATTTCTATTCAATTTTTCATATTATTTTCTACAAATATTTTTTCTCAATCAGTTGTTACTTTGGACTTGGTTGAAGATGGTTTAGGTTACAAAAGGATTGACAGAAGGTACAAGGAGAAGCTAAGTGAGATAGGAGTGAGAGACAAACGTGATGAGTTGGATATCTACTTGAAAGAAGCTGTTGAAAATCCAGATTTGATGCTTGGTGTAGAATACGATGTTCTATCCTTTTGGAAGAGAAATTGCACCAAGTTTCCGGTTCTGTCACTGATTGCAAAAGATGTTTTGGCCTTGCAAGTTTCTTCTGTTGCATCTGAGAGTGCCTTCAGTACAAGTGGGAGGTTAATTGACCCATCTAGGAGCTGCCTTACTCACTACATGATTGAGGTTTTAATGTGTACTGAGCAATGGCTAAAAGAGGACATTCGATGTGAGTCAAGAGTGCTTACTAATGCACAAATTCTTGAGGATATTGAAGAACTTGAGAAACTTGAAAGAGGTATGTCTTCAATCTATTTGTTCACATTATTTTAATTCTTATATGTGTTTGTTAGTTTATAATGACATGCTTGTTTTTGTATTTGCCTCAGAGTTTGCTGATTGAATTAGCAGTTCTATGAAGGTAATGTCTGATCTTTCTATGAAGTTTACAAATAGTCTGTTTTCTTATAATGATTTCTGATTTGTTGTTATTTTTCTTGGCAGGAATAGAAGATTATCAAGTGTCTGAATTGTTGTTGTTCTGTTGTTGCTATTTTCAGAGTTTATGAGTTTATGTTTTTTGTTTGGATTTGATGTGTTTGGATATTTTTTTTTATTATGCAATGTTGCTATTTTAGGACTTATGTATTTTAGATGATGTTAATTCAGTTTAATATTATGTTTTCTATGTTATGGTATTTTTTATTTATGTATTTTACTTCAGTATAACCCGAACCGAACCGAAAAAACCCGAAACTGAATGATATATGACTACTTTACGGGTTTTAGAATGCAATACAAATTATAACCGAAGCCGAAGTGATATTATCCGAATCCGACCCGTAGTAATAAAAATTTAGTATGGGACCTAAAATCCTAAACCCGAAAATCCGAAAACCCGAAAAAACCGATCCGAATGCCAACGGATACCCGAACGCCCAGGCCTACAAGTTAGGATTTTTTTTTTCTTTTTTTTTTACAAGTTAAGATTTGAATGGGGGCAAATCTCCTAAATAACCTATATGTGTTAAAAAAACTATTTTTTAGTTTCTATTACTAAAACAGTATTTCAAATGTTAAAGTGAACAAAATAAGTTTTATCAAAGGACTAAATGAAAATTCTCTCATCATATATAATTTTAATTAATTATTTATTAAATATAAAAATAATTATATATTATAATTTGAAAAACTTATTTTTTTTCTCTTTTACAGTTTTTTTTTTCATATTTCTATTCAATTTTTCATATTATTTTCTACAAATATTTTTTCTCAAAAAAAAAAATGAAAACATTCCTTATACATATAATATCTTCCTCAATTTGAATTAGGAAAATCTTCATAAATATATGTAATATATTTTTGAATTTGTTAAAAATATTCTAAATTTAAGAATGGTTTTATAAATATGTAAATAAACTTTTAAAATGTAATGTGTATGTATATTTAAAAAGTTTTTTTTCTAAATATTTATATCATCTTCGTGAATTTGATTTATATTCATATTTAACAAAATATGATTCAATATATAATATCTTTCAAAATTTTATGAATATACTTTTAAATATGAATAATATCATTATAAAATTAGATATTAAATTCATAAAATATTCTTAAAATTTTAAGAAATATTTTAAATATCTTATTAAATATACATGTACTTCAAATTTAGTAAGATATTTATAAATATATATTCGAGAAGATTTTGCTAAAATACACATTTGAAAACAAATTTAAAATACATATTTATAAAAGATTTTCCTAAACTTATATTATACATATTTATCAATATCTTCCTATAAATATATTATACTTATAAGGAAAGTCTTTCGAAACTAAAATCAAAATATATCATATATATTTAGAAAAGTATCTCTAGACTTAAAAAAAAAAATTGTTTTCTAAAAAGTTTGAATTTTTTTTTCAAAAAAAGTATTTTGAAACAAAATTTTCAAAAACTTTTCAAGAAGATTTTTTTTTAAAAAAAAATATTGATTTTTTTAATACTCCCTCTGTTTCTTAAAGAGTGTCATTTTGATAGTTTTCACACATATTAAGAAAATGATTAGAATGCATTTAATGTTCTTAATAATGATAGTCATTCAACCAATAGTGTTTTAGATAAATAAAAATATTTATAAAACCAATGCATTTTACAATAAATATTAAGCTAAAAACATTAATAAATTGCATTGAAAATTGAAAACAACACTCTTTGTGAAACAAAAATAAAATCCCAAAACGACACTCTTTGCGAAACGGAGGGAGTATATGGATAAAGTAGAAGTATAATTGTTACTTATATCTTAAATTTGATATTTATATGTTAAAATATTTTAAAGCCATCTTAAAATATTTCTCCTCAAAATTTATATGAACATTCAATTTAATTTTTAAAATAAAATAATAAATATTACTTTTCTGAGTCTAAACAATTTATTTTATTGCAGCAGCGAATAAATCATAATCATTTGGAATATACAATTTATTTTTGAGAAATTGGTTAAGATACTTTAAATTTAGTATTTCTTCTTAAAACTATATTCTATCAAAAATACTTTAACTTTTGAGTTTATGGTTTATTGACTATTATTTAAGGTTTAATATTTAGTGAATAGTGTTGAATTTATAAACTTTTATAACTTTTTATAAATTATTTTAAAACATTATAAAATTATTTAAAATATTTTATTTAATATGTTTTAAGGTATATATGAATATAGCTACTTTTTAAAGTAAAATTTTAAAATGATACTAATTTGTGGTAAAAATTGATATTTTCCATTATATTTTTATGGTAGAAAAGTAATAAATTATATTATTAAACTGTAACTTCTAAAAATAGAAAAAATATTAATACCATCTATAATTATCAAAATAATTTTATTTTATTTTGTCTAAAGTATTTATTTTAATAAATAAATTATTCAAATTTACGAATATCCATTAACATTTAAAATATATTTCAATGTTAATATTTTTTAGTGGATTTTTGATGTAAAATTTATAAAATGAAAAATCATTACCTACAATAGCAGATATGATAAAAATTTATCTAAATAAATAGCTTATACAAATTCAAGTTTCACGAAAGACAGAAGGTTCCCCCAACTTGTAAAAGTAATTTAAATGCGCACGTGCAGTAGACGCGCTGCCTTACGAGGGTGAACAAAAGACACACATTTCAAAACCAACCCCTGAGTTAAGAAAACTGCAACCCTGCCTTAGCCACGAGTCAACCCCTTTGGCGTGGAAAGAGCTCGGTGCGAAATAACTTCTTTTTTTCCTTTTCAAAACAAAAAGTTTTATTTCTTTCATTTTCATCTATTCTTTCCCCTTTTCAGATTTAAAAACACCAAAACAGAATAATATTATAATATCTCTCATATTTGTTTTCTTTATATTCTCTTTCTCTTTATAATTTCCACTCAAAAAAATCATTTTCCTTACGCAGAAGTCAACTCTCTCTCTTACATCTTCTTCAACCCTTGTCTACCATGTCTGAACAACTTCAATTGTAATCTAACCTTTTGAATTTCTCTAAACTCATCACTGTTTTTCAATTCTCAAGAAAAAAAAATTGGTCTTTATCGGTGCTTCTTAGATGGGTAACGGAATCACGAAGCTGAGTAAATGTTTCACCGGCGGAGGAGAAAGTCGCCGGAAAAAAGAGATGAAGATTCTTGAACCGGATCCTCTCGACGAGGGTCTCGGCCACTCCTTCTGCTACGTCCGACCTGACCTGACCCGGATTTCTTCTTCCAAAGTTCACTCAGAGGAAGATACAACGACGACGACGTTCCGTACGATCTCCGGTGCATCGGTGAGTGCGAACGCCGCGACTCCACTCTCCACCTCTCTCTACGATCCGTACGGACACATCGACAGAGCCGCCGCGTTTGAAAGCACGACGTCGTTTGCGTCGATCCCTTTGCAACCGATACCCAGAAGCTCCGGTACGATTGTTCCCGGTTCGGGTCCGTTAGAAAGAGGATTTCTTTCCGGCCCGATCGAGAGAGGATTCATGTCCGGTCCGATTGACGGTTTAGGTTTATTCTCCGGTCCGCTCGGCTCCGAATCAGATCAATTCCAACGTAGCTTCTCTCACGGTTTAGCTAACCGGGTCGGGTCAAGAAAAGGGTATCTAGTACGGGTTCTCCGTCGAGCGATCTCAAAGACGATTAATCGAGGACAAAACTCCATCGTGGCTCCGGTTAAAACTGTCAAAGAACCCGACTGGGTATTCGGGTCGGATAAAACCCGGAACCAACAACCGCACAACGAGAATCTCACGGTGAATAGCTTGAATTTCAGTAGCGAAGGGAGCTTAGACGACGACGTATCGCTCGAAAGCCAGAATCTTCAGTGGGCTCAGGGAAAAGCAGGCGAGGATCGTGTACATGTGGTCGTGTCTGAAGAACACGGATGGCTCTTTGTCGGAATCTACGATGGATTCAACGGTCCAGATGCACCGGATTATCTTCTCTCTCATCTATATCCAGCTGTTCATCGTGAGCTCAAGGGATTGTTATGGGATGATCCCAAACTCGATTCAAATCCTTCCTCTGGTGACGTTGATCAGGACAGTAACAATCCTTGTCCGAGCGAAAACTGTGAGTCGAGTTCGGAGAAAATGTCAAAGGACGATGGTCGGAAGTCAAAGAAATGTGACGAAAGTCAACGACGGTGGAGATGCGAGTGGGATCGAGAAAGACTCGGTCTCGACCGTTTATTAAAGGAAAAAATCAACACGAGGACAAATGGGTCGGATCCGGATCCGAACTCTTCGGACGTGTTGAAGGCTTTGTCAGAAGCTCTGAGGAAGACGGAAGAAGCGTATCTAGAGAATGCAGATATGATACTCCACGAGAATCCTGAGCTAGCTTTGATGGGTTCTTGTGTTCTTGTGATGTTGATGAAAGGTGAAGATGTTTATTTGATGAATGTGGGAGATAGTAGAGCAGTGCTTGGTCAGAAAGCTGAGACTGAGTACTGGATGGGGAAGATAAGACAAGACTTGGAACGAATCAACGAAGAAACAATGAATGACTTTGATGGTACCTGTGAAGGAGAACGAGCTAGCCTATCTGCTTTTCAGCTTACTGTTGATCATAGCACAAACGTAGAAGAGGTAAGGAGCTATATATCATTTAAATTTTAATAAGAAATTGGATTAAATGTCGAACAATTTGATGAAATCAAGTTTTGTTATTCAGGAAGTTGATAGAATAAGAAAGGAGCATCCAGATGATGCTAGTTCAGTGTCAAATGAACGTGTTAAAGGTTCGTTGAAGGTCACAAGAGCTTTTGGTGCAGGTTTCCTCAAGCAGGTACGTCACATTCATCATCTCTTGATTCTTGGTTTGAATATAAGCAAGAACGATGTTTCAGTATAATCTAACTTTTGGGATACAATATTTGCAGCCAAAATGGAACCATGCACTGCTCGAAATGTTTCAAATCGATTACATAGGAACGTCTCCTTACATCAATTGCTTGCCAGCACTTTACCACCATAGATTAGGCTCTAAAGACCAGTTTCTGATACTATCATCAGATGGTCTTTACCAATACTTCACTAATGAAGAAGCGGTTTCAGAGGTGGAACTCTTCATCACGTTACAACCTGAAGGTGACCCAGCTCAACACTTGGTTCAAGAACTTCTTTTCCGTGCTGCCAAGAAAGCTGGTAATTTATTGATTCATTGATTCTAAGTATTGAGTCTGGTTTAAATCAGTTTCTAAATCTTTATTGGTCTTTCTAGGTATGGATTTCCATGAACTGCTTGAGATACCACAAGGGGAACGGAGACGGTACCACGATGATGTTTCTATTGTAGTGATCTCTTTAGAAGGAAGAATGTGGAAGTCTTGTGTATAAAAGTATAATCAAAACCATATGATGAACAGAGAGATACTCGGAGAAGACGTGCAAATATGTATTATGTTAATAATAATCATTAAGAAAAAAGTTTTGCCTCTGGAACTAATTCACAAGTCTCATTAAACACAAGTCTCACATGTCATGCTTTCGTCTATCTGTTTTGATTATCCTTGTTTCTCCATAAATACATATTCAACAACGAATCCTAGTCTGCAGAACCCAATCTTTGACTTATAATAAAAAACGTTTTTTTATATATAGGTTCGATATTTGTGGAAACCTCTTCGTCAATGCAAGCTATTGAAGTAGTTATGTGCCTTCCAACTCCTAACTGTAATGGAATAGAGAAGTAAATGTAGGAAGAAGAAGATGTGGTGGGTATGAGATGGAGAGAGAGTTAAAGAAGCTATCTACTCTTGTTCTATTTATGGTTTAAATTGCTCTTACACTTAACTCGCTTACTTCCCACCAAATCTTGGTCTCGTCTCTTGCTGTTTATGTACTGGTTTCCACCAGTTCAGGCAACACAAGTTTGGATCTTTATGTGTGTAGTCCCCATTGTACATTTCTCTCGTCTCAGTCTTCCTTTTCACAATGCGTACTAGCGTTTCGGCCTCCATAGAGTTGTAGATTAAAAAACAAAGTTTGAAAGATAACAGCAGTTTATTTTTGTAACACTAACAGCAGTTTATAGGTATGATTCGTATGTTTAATTTGATTAGTACAAAAATAACAGTTGCGGCTAAGAGCATCTTCAACGTATTACTTTATATTTTATTTTAAAATAGTGTAACACTAAAATGAAGTAAATTTTTACTCTAATTTATTACTTCAATTTTTACTCTAAAAATAATATATTTAATTAATATTTGTTAATAATATTTTATACTTATGAAAATTTACTAATTAACTCCAACTATTTTATGTTTACAAAAATTTCTTAAATATAATAGATTTAAACTAAATATTTATTATTAAAAAATACAAGAAATTATAAAAATAAAATAAAAGATAATATATAAGTTGGTTCAATAATGATCATTAAAATATTTTTCTCACAAATGATCAATTAATGCATTTCGTAATGAAAAATAAGTTTTTTTATCTTTAATATTTGTAAATCAAACAAGAAAATTTTGAAATTAGACATTTTCATCTTCTGCAATTTTGATATCTGGAGGTGAAGTTTCTCTTTCAAGTTCAATTGGTATATCAAGTTCACACTCATCCTCAATTATCTTGTTATGTAAAATTATATATGTAGTTATGATATCATGTAATATATTTTTTTCCAAAAACGAACATATCATTTCATTATAGCGAAACACGACTGTAAATCTTTTTATGTTATTTTTATTTTATCTTATTTATGTTTTTAATTATGTTATGTATTTTGTATAAAATTATTAAATAATGGAATACCTGTTTATTCATGTTATTATATCAATTTAAATTATTATTTAAGTAAGAAATAAAAACATTAAAAATTTAAAAGACCATTTCACAAATAAAAGAATTCAACACTAAATGGAGTAATATGTAAGATTATTCCATAAATGAAGTGACCTTAGCCATTACTTCATTTTGAGGTTGAAAATGGAGTGGGGTTAAAAACTATGTTGTTAAATTAGAGATTGAAGATGCCCTAAGTAAATGGCTCACCTACGCTATGCATTATGTAGCCATGTTATATTTTCCCAAAAGCTAATGAAAACTATGTTGTTAAATTAATTTTTCCAATAATATGATTACAGAAAAGAGCATTTCTTTGATTTCGATTAGTTTCTCATATATGAATTAAATAATATGATTATCTAAGAGCCTTTATTAGTGATTATGAGCGGTGCCGAAGCACATAATATTTACATGGAAAATTGCCAAAACCAACCTAAAACTTAAATTCAAATGCAAAAGTGTATCCAAACATCAATCAAATGCAAAAGTAAACTAAAAGTGTAGTAAAATTACAACAGCCCCCTTATGACCAAAAAAAAAAACATATGCGCTTTTACCTTTATAACCTATTTAAGTCTTCCGTCTTTTTAAGTCTTCCATGATTTTGTAAGTCTTCTAAGAAGACTTACATGTAAGTCTTCTCGTTTATTAAATCTTAAAAATAATTTATAAATTATATAAAAAATATTTTTATGGGGAAAAAAATCTAAATCATGTAATAATAAACATTTGTAAATGATATAAATTAAAATCTAGTAAAATTGAATTGTTCTCAACATAGATGAGTGAATGTATCATCTTATGATATTCTTTGGTCTAGGGTTTGGAAACATATGTCATAGTATTGTATGTATCTTTAGGGTTAGATTTTAAAGGCCTAACCATTTTTTTTGAAAAATAATTTTTTACATATATTTGTTTAGTTTTGTGTATATTAAATAATTTTGGAGTTGATTTTAAGTTTAGTGAAGTGTTTATTGATATTAAGTTTGTTATTTAGTTTAAGGTATTAGAAAACTTAAGTCTACTAAAAAATATTACGCCAGAAGACTTACATGTAAGTCTTCTGGGCGAATAGTAAATTCAAGGGGTAGAAGACTTTCAGAGAAGTCTTCTGAGACTTCCCTGAAAGTCTTCTGTCTTCTTAGAACTTTTGTCTTCTCAGAACTTCAGTCTTCTCAGAAGACTTCCCAGAAAGTCTTCTGTCTTTTCAGAAGACTTCCCAGAAAGTCTTCTGTCTTCTCAGAAGACTTCCCTGGAAGTCTTCTCAGAAGACTTACCTGGAAGTTTTCTCAGAAGACTTACCTGAAAGTCTTCTCAGAAGACTTACCTGAAAGTCTTCTGAATCGAAAATATTTAACCTAATTACAATTTTCAGATCTGGGTGAGATTTTAGAAGACTTTTGAGAAGACTTTTGAGAAGACTTTTGAGAAGACTTTGTTCTCTGTGGGAAGACTTCCAGAAAGTCTTCTAGTGCATTATATGTTAGAAGACTTTGTCAGAAGACTTTCTGAAAGTCTTCTAACATAATGTACAAGAAGACTTTCTGAAAGCCTTCTAACATAATGTACATGTGTAATAATTTTGTTTATGATTTATTTTGTGATTTGTATGTGTAATCTCTTATTTGTGGATTGTTTTATAAATTTGAAGAGATGTCAATGAATTTTTTTGGTAAATATGTTCATGTCTACAACATTATCTTGCAAAAAAAAAGATAACCTAATTACAATTTTCAGATCTGGGTGAGATTTTAGAAGACTTTTGAGAAGACTTTTGAGAAGACTTTGTTCTCTGTGGGAAGACTTCCAGAAAGTCTTCTAGTGCATTATATGTCAGAAGACTTTGTCAGAAGACTTTCTGAAAGTCTTCTAACATAATGTACAAGAAGACTTTCTGAAAGTCTTCTAACATAATGTACATGTGTAATAATTTTGTTTATGATTTATTTTGTGATTTGTATGTGTAATCTCTTATTTGTGGATTGTTTTATAAATTTGAAGAGATGTCAATGAATTTTTTTGGTAAATATGTTCATGTCTACAACATTATCTTGCAAAAAAAAAGATAAATATGTTCAATGAATTTTTTTTGGTAAATATGTTCATGTCTACAACATAATGTCTACAACATTATCTAACACTTATAACATAACACAACAACACAAAAACTTAGTTAAATTTACTAAAATTAAAAGAAAAAGAATTTTAAGAAAACTTAATCAAATTCACAAAATATAAACTTTCACTTGAAGTTTTCTGAGAATTTTCGGAATAATTTTTTTAAAAAATTTGAAAATCTTCTATAAGTTTTTGGAAAGTCTTCTAGCATATAATGTAATAGAAGACTTTATGGAAGTCTTCTAGCATATAATGTACTAGAAGACTTTCATGTAAGTCTTCCTGAGAAGACTTCCACGGAAGTCTTCTTCTGGTAGAAGACTTCCACGGAAGTCTTCTTCTGGTAGAAGACTTCTAGGAAGTCTTCCGGAAAGGTCATTTTTGCAATTGTACATTTAGAAAGGAAGACTTCCATGTAAGTCTTCTCGAGAAAAATGAGAAGATTTCCATGTAAGTCTTCTCGAAAAATAGGTTAGTTTTGCAATTGATCAAATTGTGTCAGAAATTTGACTTTCTGTGGAAGACTTCCAGGAAGTCTTCTCGACAGAAGACTTCCAACAGAAGACCAAAATCACAAAAAAATAAAGCTAGAAGACTTACAGGGAAGTCTTCTGCTAGAAGACTTCCTAGAAGACTTCCCTGTAAGTCTTCTCGGTGGAGAAGACTTTCAGTTTAGTCTTCTCCACGAACCAGATCTGAAAAAATAAAAATTCTTCTTAAATTTGGTGAGATTCATGTTTAACTTCTCCAAGTACATATCATTTCTTAGTGAAAGTTACATACTTGTTCTTGACCAAGAATCATGAATTTTAGTAACATTAATAAGTTTATAAATTTTAAAATAAAAAAGTTGAGATTTTGGGAAGTAATAAGAGAGAAAGTGAAAGGAAAATAGTTTGTGTGTGTAAGAAATAAGAATATAAAGATGTAGATGTTAATTTTAGAAGCATTAAAAGCTTCAAATTGGTTGTTCATGGTGGTTGGTGTATTGAAGCCAATGACAATATTGTAAATACTTGATGAAGATGAGGATGATATGGTAATACAATCATTTTCAAAAAAAAAAAGTAATGGCATTTTCGTGAATTATCTGAACTTCTAGGGTGAAAAGGGAAAGTGGAAATTTCAAAAAAAATCATGGGTTGGTTTTGTAATTGAGTTCAAGTTTTGAGTCACTTTTGAAAAAAGCCCATATTTACAGGAGTTAATATCAATTTACAATTGAATATAAGGTAAAATATAATTTTATATAAAATTGAAATAATTAAATTTATGTATATACATATCCAAATATTATATTTTAAACAATTATATAATTTTAAGATTATTTTAAGCTTATCTAGAAAGAAAAACAATAAAAATACTAATTAAGAAATAAAAATGTTAGATTGCTGAAAAAATTAAAATGGATAAAACAACTTCATAGTTAAATGATTATGAAAAATGAACATTGACCGAAAAAGTGACTCAAAATTTGAAGTCAATTGCAAAACCAACCCATGATTTTTTTGAAATTTCCACTTTCCTTTTTCACCCTAGAAGTTCGGATAATTCACGAAAATGCTATTACTTTTTTTTTTGAAAATGATTGTATTACCATATCATCCTCATCTTCATCAAGTATTTACAATATTGCTATTGACTTCAATACACCAACCACCATGAACAACCAATTTGAAGCTTTTAATGCTTCTAAAATCAACATCTACATCTTTATATTCTTATTTCTTACACACACAAACTATTTTCCTTTCACTTTCTCTCTTATTCCTTCCCAAAATCCCAACTTTTTGATTTTAAATTTATAAACTTATTAATGTTATTAAAGTTTATGATTCTTGGTCAAGAACAAGTATGTAACTTTCACTAAGAAATGATATGTACTTGGAGAAGTTAAACATGAATCTCACCAAATTTAAGAAGAATTTTTATTTTTTTTCAGATCTGGTTCGTGGAGAAGACTAAACTGAAAGTTTTCTCCACCGAGAAGACTTACAGGGCAGTCTTCTAGGAAGTTTTCTAGCAGAAGTTCTAGCTTTATTTTTTTTTGTGATTTTAGTCTTCTGTTGGAAGTCCTCTGTCGAGAAGACTTCCTGGAAGTCTTCCAGAAAAAGTCAAATTTCTGATACAATTTGGTCAATTGCAAAACTAACTTATTTTCGAGAAGACTTACATGGAAGTCTTCTCATTTTTCTCGAGAAGACTTACATGGAAGTCTTCTCTGGAAATCTTCCTTTCTAAATTTATAATTGCAAAAATGACCTTTCCGGAAGACTTCCTAGAAGTCTTCTACCAAAAGAAGACTTCCGTGGAAGTCTTCTCAGGGAAGACTTACATGAAAGTCTTCTAGTACATTATATGCTAGAAGACTTCCATAAAGTCTTCTATTACATTATATGCTAGAAGACTTTCCAAAAACTTATAGAAGATTTTCAAATTTTTTAAAAAAATTATTCCAAAAATTCTCAGAAAACTTCAAGTGAAAGTTTATATTTTGTGAATTTGATTAAGTTTTCTTAAAATTCTTTTTCTTTTAATTTTAGTAAATTTAACTAAATCTTTGTGTTGTTGTGTTATGTTTATAAGTGTTAGATAATGTTGTAGACACTATGTTGTAGACATGAACATATTTACCAAACAAAATTCATTGAACATATTTATCTTTTTCTTTTTGCAAGATAATATTGTAGACATGAACAAATTTACCAAAAAAATTTCATTGACATCTCTTCAAATTTATAAAAAAATCTGCAAATAAAAGATTACACATACAAATCACAAAATGAATCATAAATAAAATTATTACAGATGTACATTATGTTAGAAGACTTTCAGAAAGTCTTCTTATACATTATGTTAGAAGACTTTCAGAAAGTCTTCTAATATATAATGCACTGAAAGACTTTCTGGAAGTTTTTCCACAGAGAACAAAGTCTTCTTAAAAGTTTTCTCTAAAGTCTTCTAAAATTTGACTCAGATCTGAAAAACCTGCATATCCAAATATATTCAAATATCCTCAAAACAAAGAAAAAGAGTAGAATATGAGATATATCTACCTTTATAGAATATACAAAAATACATATCCATCATATATATATATATATATATATACCTTTAAAGGTAGAAGATGAGAACCAAAAAATCTGTAAAACATGATAAATTAGTGAGAAGACATGAGATAAAAATAAGAAATTTATATAAAATTTGTTATTTTTCAAGTTCAAAAATATTAGAAAGAGGTTAGAGAGTTTTAGTTTGGGAAAAAGGTAAGAGCTTTAAGCAATAAGAAGTTACAAATGATGTAAATCATATATGAAAACTTACTAAAACACTCAAATATGTTATGAAAGAGGAGACATGGGAGAAGATTTCGTTAGAAGACAATCATAAAGTCTTCCAGATCTGAAAACCTGCAAATCCAAAGAGTAGAAGATGGGAACTATACAATAAAAACTTGTAAAAAACAAGATAAATCAGTGAGAAAGCATGAGTTAAAAATGAAAAATTGATATAAATTTGGTATTTTCAAGTTAAAAGAGATTAGAGAGAAGTTTGAGAGTTTTAGAGTGAGAAACATTATATTTTCTTGCAGCAATTTGAAAGGAAGAGAGAGAATGTGTAAATTTTCTTTATATAAGGGGAGACAAAAATTGTAATTAGGTTAAATATTTTCGATTCAGAAGACTTTCAAGTAAGTCTTTTGAGAAGACAGAAGACTTTCTGGGAAGTCTTCTGAGAAGACAGAAGACTTTCAGGAAAGTCTTCTACCCCTTGAATTTACTATTTGCCCAGAAGACTTACATGTAAGTCTTCTGGCGTAATATCTTTTAGTAGATTTAAGTCTTCTAATACCTTAAACTAAATAACAAACTAAATATCAATAAACACTTCACTAAACTTAAAATCAACTCCAAAACTATTTAATATACACAAAACTAAACAAATATATGTAAAAACTGATTTTTCAAAAAAATTGGTTAAGCTTCCAAAATCTAACCCTAAAGATACATACAATACTATGACATATATTTCCAAACCCTAGACCAAAGAATATCATAAAATGATACATTCACTCATTTATGTTGAGAATAATTCAATTTTACTAGATTTTAATTTATATCATTTACAAATATTTATTATTACATAATTTAGATTTTTCCCCCATAAAAATATTTTTTATATAATTTATAAATTATTTTTAAGATTTACTAAACGAGAAGACTTACAAAATCACAGAAGACTTAAAAAGACGAAAGACTTAAATAGGCTATAAAGGTAAAAACGCATATAGTTTTTTTTTTGTCATAAGGAGTGTTGTAATTTTACTATCCTTTTAGGTTACTTTTGCATTCAATTGATGTTTGGGTACACTTTTGCATTTGAATTCAAGTTTTGGATTGGTTTTGTAAGTCTTCTCGTTTAGTAAATCTTAAAAATAATTTATAAATTATATAAAAAATATTTTTATGGGGGGAAAATCTAAATTATGTAATAATAAATATTTATAAATGATATAAATTAAAATCTAGTAAAATTGAATTATTCTCAACATAAATGAGTGAATGTATCATTTTATGATATTCTTTGGTCTAGGGTTTGGAAACACATGTCATAGTATTGTATATATCTTTAGGGTTAGATTTTGGAAGTTTAACCAATTTTTTTGAAAAATCATTTTTTACATATATTTGTTTAGTTTTGTGTATATTAAATACGTTTGGAGTTGATTTTAAGTTTAATGAAGTGTTTATTGATATTTAGTTTGTTATTTAGTTTAAGGTATTATAAGACTTCAGTCTACTAAAAGATATTACGCCAGAAAAGTCTTCTGAGACTTTCGTGAAAGTCTTCTGTCCTCTCAGAAGACTTTCCTAAAAGTCTTCTGTTTTCTCAGAAGATTTCCTAGAAAGTCTTCTGTCTTCTCAGAAGACTTCCCAGAAAGTCTTCTCAGAAGACTTCCCAGAAAGTCTTCTGTCTTCTCAGAAGACTTCCCAGAAAGTCTTCTCGGAAAACTTACCTGAAAGTCTTCTTAATCGAAAATATTTAACCTAATTACAATTTTTTGTCTTCCCCTATATAAAGAAAATTTACACATCCTCTCTCTTCCTCTCAAATTGCTGCAAGAAAATGTAATGTTTCTCAGTCTAAAACTCTCAAACCTCTCTCTAATCTCTTTTAACTTGAAAATACCAAATTTTATATCAATTTCTCATTTTTAACTCATGCTTTCTCACTGATTTACTTGTTTTTTGCAAGTTTTTATTATAGAGTTATCATCTTCTACTCTTTGGATTTGCAGGTTTTCAGATCTAGAAGACTTTCTGATTGTCTTCTGACGAAATCTTCTCCCATTTCTCCTCTTTCATAACATATTTGAGTGTTTTAGTAAGTTTTCATGTCTGATTTACATAATTTGTAACTTCTTATTGCTTAAAGCTCTTACCTTTTTCCCAAACTAAAACTCTCCAACCTCTTTCTAATATTTTTGAACTTGAAAAACCACAAACTTTATATAAATTTCTTATTTTTATCTCATGTCTTCTCACTAATTTATCATGTTTTGCAGATTTTTTGGTTCTCATCTTCTACTCCTTTAAAGGTATATATATATATATATATGATAGATATGTATTTTTGTATATTCTATAAAGGTAGATATATCTCATATTCTACTCTTTTTCTTTGTTTTGAGGATATTTGAATATTTTTGGATATGCAGGTTTTTCAGATCTGGGTCAGATTTTAGAAAACTTTTGAGAAGACTTTTGAGAAGACTTTGTTCTCTGTGGGAAGACTTCCATAAAGTCTTCCAGTGCATTATATGTTAGAAGACTTTGTCAGAAGACTTTCTGAAAGTCTTCTAACATAATGTACAAGAAGACTTTCTGAAAGTCTTCTAACATAATGTACATGTGTAATAATTTTGTTTATGATTTATTTTGTGATTTGTATGTGTAATCTTTTATTTGTAGATTATTTTATAAATTTGAAGAGATGTCAATGAAATTTTTTTGTTAAATATGTTTATGTCTACAACATTATCTTGCAAAAAAAAAAAAGATAAATATGTTCAATAATTTTTTTTTGGTAAATATGTTCATGTCTACAACATAATGTCTACAACATTATCTAACACTTATAACATAACACAACAACACAAAAAATTAGTTAAATTTTCGGAGAATTTTTGGATTTTTTTTAAAAAAAAATTTGAAAATCTTCTATAAGTTTTTGGAAAGTCTTATAGCATATACTGTAACAGAAGACTTTATGGAAGTCTTCTAGCATATAATGTACTAGAAGACTTTTATGTAAGTCTTCCCTGAGAAGACTTCCACGGAAGTCTTCTTCTGGTAGAAGACTTCTAGGAAGTCTTCCGGAAAGGTCATTTTTGCAATTATAAATTTAGAAAGGAAGACTTCCAGAGAAGACTTCCATGTAAGTCTTCTCGAGAAAAATGAGAAGACTTCCATGTAAGTCTTCTCGAAAAATAGGTTAGTTTTGCAATTGACCAAATTGTGTCAGAAATTTGACTTTCTGTGGAAGACTTCCAGGAAGTTTTCTCGAAGACTTCCTAGAAGACTTCCTTGTAAGTCTTCTCGGTGGAGAAGACTTTCAGTTTAGTCTTCTCCACGAACCAGATCTGGAAAAAAAAATTCTTAAATTTGGTGAGATTCATGTTTAACTTCTCCAAGTACATATCATTTCTTAGTGAAAGTTACATACTTGTTCTTGGCCAAAAATCATGAACTTTAGTAACATTAATAACTTTATAGATTTTAAAATCAAAAAGTTGGGATTTTGGGAAAGAATAAGAGAGAAAGTGAAAGAAAAATAGTTTGTGTGTGTAAGAAATAAGAATATAAAGATGTAGATGTTGATTTTAGAAGCATTAAAAGCTTCAAATTGGTTGTTCATGGTGGTTGGTGTATTGAAACAAATGACAATATTGTAAATACTTGATGAAGATGAGGATGATATGGTAATACAATCATTTTCCAAAAAAAAAGAAGTAATGGCATTTTCGTGAATTATCTGAACTTCTAGGGTGAAAAGGGAAAGTGAAATTTTCAAAAAAATCATGGGTTAGTTTTGCAATTGACTTCAAGTTTTGAGTCACTTTTGAAAAAGCCCTGATATAAATATGAGATATAAAATTGTTGTATATAAATAAATTAAAAAGTTACACACTGAATTAAGAAAAACTCAAACATAATTCCAGTATTGATATGAATATAAAAATATATATACTTGCACAGTTCAAATGCAATATGCAATATAAAATGGTCCAACAAAAACACATAAAAGCAGGAGTTTTTCTTAGGTTCACCCCTAGGGGGTGAACCTAAGGTTCACCATCCAATCAAAAATTGACATGTCATATTGTATTTTTTTAAAGAAAAAATGTTAAAAAATAGAAAAATAATGAAAAAAAAAAAAAAACGTTGCTAACACCCTCAGTAAAACCTTAAATCCTAAACACTAGACTCTAAATCTTAAACACAAAACCCTAAACCCTCAAAAACCCTAAATCGTAAATACTAGACTCTAAACTCTAAACCCTAAATACTAAACCCTAAACCCTTGGGTAAACCCTAAACCCTTAGTTAAACCCTAAACCCTTGGATAAACCCTAAACCCTTGGATAAACCCTAAACCCTTGGGTAAACTCTAAATCTTTGGGTAAATCCTAAACCCTAAAGTAAACCTTATTACTACTATTTAGAGTTTACCCTAAGATTTAAGATTTACCTAAGGGTTTAGGATTTACCCAAGGGTTTAGGGTTTATCCAAGGATTTAAGGTTTACCCAAGGGTTTAGGATTTACCCAAGGGTTTAGGATTTACCCAAGGGTTTAGGGTTTAGTGTTTAGGGTTTAGGGTTTAGTGTTTAGGGTTTAGAGTTTATTATTTATGGTTTAAGGTTTTACCGACAATATTAACAACGTAATTTTTTTTTTAATTTTTGCTGTTTTTTATTTATTTTTACATTTTTAATTAAAAAAATATTGATGTGGCAAATTTTGATTGGATGGGAAAGAATAAGAGAGAAAGTGAAAGAAAAATAGTTTGTGTGTGTAAGAAATAAGAATATAAAGATGTAGATGTTGATTTTAGAAGCATTAAAGCTTCAAATTGGTTGTTCATGGTGGTTGGTGTATTGAAACAAATGACAATATTGTAAATACTTGATGAAGATGAGGATGATATGGTAATACAATCATTTTCCAAAAAAAAAAAGTAATGGCATTTTCGTGAATTATCTGAACTTCTAGGGTGAAAAGGAAAAGTAAAATTTTCAAAAAAATCATGGGTTAGTTTTGCAATTGACTTCAAGTTTTGAGTCACTTTTGAAAAAACCCTGATATAAATATGAGATATAAAATTGTTGTATATAAATAAATTAAAAAGTTACACACTGAATTAAGAAAAACTCAAACATAATTCCAGTATTGATATGAATATAAAAATACATATACTTGCACAGTTCAAATGCAATATGCAATATAAAATGGTCCAACAAAAACACATAAAAGCAGGGTAAATTAGATGACTTACTATAAAAGCAGGGTAAATTAGATGACTTACTATAAAAACATCGTAAAAGATCTAAGTCGCAAAAATAAAAAGAACATAGTTTCATTTAAACCATCTCAAGAATTGTATTAGTAAATAAAAAACAATTACAGAAATAACGATTCACACATAATTTAAACTAAAATCTTGAGATTAAAAAGAATATGAAAATTTAGTGAAGGTAAAATTTCTTCAAGAAATGTAGACCAGTACCTAGTAACATATGTAACAAAGAAGATCAGTAGATGCAATGTCTAATTTTTAAAACTGATTTGTAACTTAACTGCACTTTTTACTTGTTCTAATTAATATAGTTTTCAACCGTTTTTCTTTCATTTATATACTTAATCAGTTTACCTTTAAATCAGATATAAATTACATTTACATTTATATCTTATGATTTTCCTTTCATAATAAAAACGAAAATTTTCATGAGAAAACAATTTTAATTTTAATTTAGTGAATACTCCTTTTATTTAAAGGAATAGTTTTTTTTTTCTAATTTAAAAGGGGTGTGTGTGTGTGTTTATAGTCCTCTCACCATCCTTTATTGTTTCTCCTCCTCGTTCTGCGCACCATTCATTCAATCTCATTCGCTCTCCACGGAGAAAGGGAGCGGGCAAGCTCCCATCATTCAAGCTCCCATCATTCTTATCTATACGATTCGTGCAATTTCGAATCTCCCCCGTTCGTTTCTAAGCGTAAGCTCTCTTTCATTTTCTCTCTAGTGGGTGGCTGCTGGTCTTTCTCGGATGTTCGCGTTGTTGATTTCATAGATCGCTAGGATGAATCGAGTTGAGAGATTGAATCTTAGCCTAATGGTTACTAGATATAATCGTGTAAGATTCGGAATCGATGTTAGAGACGAAACGGAACCTACCTTTGGCAATTATTTTCACACTCTCTTTAGCAAAAAAAAGTTACTTTCACACTCTCAGATCCACCACTGATTCTGGGTATTACGAAAGTATTAACATTGTTTAAGGAATCTCTGTCCCTTTCCTCTGGCAGGTAGCTATTGAACATGAATCTTTCCTTTTGCTCTACTACCTCTTCAGACCTCTCATGGCCAAGTGACTGTGTTCTGATTGCAAGCCGGTTGTTCCCTCGTGATCTGGTTAGGTTTGATAACACTTGTAAGAAAAAATTCATAGATTTACCTAGTCGTGGTACGAGGAAGGTTTTTGCGTCGAGGCATATTGTGCCAGGGCACTTGGAAGATTCTTTGATTGCTAAGAAGAGTCTACCGAGAAGAGATTCTTTGGAAAGGATTGGCTTTGTCAGGACTTTGTTGATTGATAATTACGATAGTTACACATTCAATATATATCAGGCACTCAGTACTATTAATGGAGGTACCTTCTTATCTTTCTCTTTGCCACTCTCTATACATAGATTTTGTGTGTTTTTCAACTTTTGTTTTCTATCCGGTTTAGTTCCTCCTGTGGTTATTCGGAACGATGAGTGGACGTGGGAAGAAGCTTACCACTACTTATATGAAGACGCTGCTTTCGATAATATTGTTATATCGCCTGGACCTGGTTCTCCCATGTGCCCAGCTGATATAGGTACCAACCTAGCTTTTGCTTTATGTCCCCTTATAGACCCACCTGTGTTTGTCTCATCTTGAATATGACTCTGGCTCTGCAGGAATATGTCTTCGCCTTTTGCTTGAATGTCGTGATATTCCAATTCTAGGCGTTTGCCTTGGCCATCAGGTTCTTATGTCTTCATACTTGCTAATATCTCTGAGCTTTCTTAGCGTAGTTCTTGCATAGTCATGAAAATGAGTAGTTTATCTCTCTCTCTGAAATTTCTGTGAACCAACCAAGACAACATGCTTTGACAGGCACTGGGTTATGTCCATGGAGCTCATGTGGTGCATGCCCCGGAACCAGTCCATGGACGGTTAAGGTATTGAGGTTTTGAGAATACAGGGATTTTTTTAATGCTCTTTATGTGCCTTTTCTTGAAATGATTTTTGTCAGCTGAAACAATTCTAAAATTGTAACAATTCTAAAATTGTTGACATTTGGTCATATCTGCTCCATTTCTTATTTCTCAGTGTCTTCTAGGTATGCTACTCACCATTTTCATCTACTTCATGTAGTGGGATTGAACATGATGGAAACATATTGTTTTCTGATATTCCATCTGGGAGAAACTCTGATTTCAAGGCAGGTCATCTACTTCTTACATGCAACATTCATTGTTCTCTCTAGATACAAAGTACAAATTTGTGTGTTTGGTTTCTCTACAGGTTGTTAGATACCATTCACTAATCATAGATAAGGAATCACTGCCAAAAGAACTCATACCAATAGCTTGGACGAGTTATGATGACACAGGTTCTTTCTCTGAGAAGAAGTTCTGTACTCCTGGGAATACCTCTTTGAGCCCATCGAAGAACGGATCTGTTGTCTCTGATCCGGAAACGTTGGAAAACCAAAGTTATTGGCCTTCGCCCAATGTTGTTGGAAAACAAGATAGACACATTCTTATGGGCATCATGCATTCTACTTTTCCTCATTATGGTTTGCAGGTTTGATGTTTATGATCATATTTAGACTTAGTTTCCTTCGTTGTTCCTGTCTCTGATATGCATTATGCGTTTAGTTTCATCCAGAGAGTATTGCTACCACTTATGGAAGCCAAATATTCAAGAATTTCAAAGACGTAACTGTGGATTATTGGAGTCGCTACAAATCTCCATCCTTGCGTCGAAGAATGATTAATGAGACTGGTGAGCTCTCTGAAGCTTAATAGGTTCATTAGTAATAAATTGTCACTTCTTCCTCTCTCTTCTTTTTATTCCTTTGTAACTGTAAGCCCTATTTTTGTTTTAGTATCATGTGATTTTACTCAATAAGTTAACTGTCTTAGAGCTTCTCCTGAATAATAATTATTTTTTAGCAAACATGCAGGTGCCTAGTGCCTGTCAATTGCTGAAAGAACTTTCCAGAACTAGAAATACAGGAAATGGTTCGAGCCATAATAGTACCTCTCTCTCGACTGCCAAGAAAAATGGTGTAGACGTATTCGATCTGGTGGATTTAGCATACCCGAAACCTCATAAACAATTGCTGAGGTTAAAATGGAAGAAGCTTGAACGTCTTGTACATAAAGTTGGTGGATCAAGAAATATATTCATGGAACTCTATGGCAACAGGAGAGGGAATGATGCTTTTTGGCTGGATACTTCTTCTAGTGACAAGGTTGGTAGTCTTCTCCTGCATAGCTACTTGATTCTTCCTCTTGACAAGATATTATCTACTTGATTCTAAAGAATGTTCTACCCAATTACATTGTTCCAGGCTAGAGGGCGATTTTCTTTCATGGGCGGTAAAGGTGGATCCCTCTGGAAGCAATTGACATTTAGTTTATCTGATCAAAGGTTTAACGCATGACCTACTCTTTCTCTATCGGCGTAAAGGTTTATGCTCTTTTTTACTTGAGCGCCATAACCCTTCGGCCTGCAAATTTTCTTAATATGCCTACGTGCTTGGGTAGTTACGGGACTATGTTGATATGGCTGCATTAATAACCTTCACAATGATGCATCTATCATGGGAACCGAAACACTGAACTTTTATGACTTTCTGTTTTTCAGCGAGATAACATCTAAACATGGTGGACACCTTCTGATTGAAGATGCTCACGGTTCTACTGAGAAACAATTCTTGGAAGAAGGCTTTCTTGATTTTCTACGTAAGGTATGACGAAAGACTCTTTTTTTTTTTTTTTTTTTTTTTTTTTTTTTTTTTTTTTTTTTTTTTNGTATTTTTACCAGGAGCTTTCATCTATCTCTTATGATGAGAAGGACTTCAAAGGCTTGCCTTTTGATTTTTGTGGTGGATACGTAGGTTGTATTGGGTACGTGTTACATCATTTAGACTAGCCCTTTTTCATATGCACCTTTCTATTGTACAGTTTGGTCCTAATGCCTTACCGTAGGAGACTTCCGAAATGAATGTTTATTTACCTTTTCTTGTATTGCAGATATGATATTAAAGTAGAATGTGGAATGCCTGTTAATGGACACAAATCCATGGCTCCAGATGCATGTTTCTTCTTCGCGGATAATGTTGTCGCCATTGATCATCAACTTGATGACGTTTATGTATTATCTCTTCACGAAGAGGACACTGCAGAGACCTCTTTCCTAAATGATACTGAAGAGAAGCTCATTACGATGAGTGTTTCGTCCACAAGAAAGTGGAAGGATCAAACTCTTCCTGCTATAGATTCATCTCAACGCAAAGCAAGTTTTGTCCCTGACAAATCACGAGAGCAGTATATCAACGATGTTGAGAGGTGTATGCAGTATATTAAAGACGGGGAGAGCTACGAGCTTTGTCTAACAACACAGAACAGATGGAGAATAGGGAACACTGATCCTTTGGGACTTTATCTCCACCTGAGAGAGAAGAATCCAGCACCATATGCAGCCTTTCTCAACTTCTCAAATGCAAATTTGTCTTTATGTTGTTCTTCTCCTGAAAGGTTTCTTCAGCTGGACAGAAATGGGATGCTAGAAGCAAAGCCGATTAAGGGTACAATAGCTCGTGGCTCCACACCTGAAGAAGATGAACTTCTTAAACTGCAATTGAAAGTCAGGTAAACACCATACATTCTATTCTTTAAGCATATCATGAGGAGTCTCGGATTGTTCTAGAATCGTATGTTAACCTTTCTTCTTTCTTTCTTTCCCTGTCTTGTAATCAGTGAGAAGAATCAAGCGGAGAATCTGATGATCGTTGACCTTTTGAGGAACGATCTCGGCCGTGTGTGTGAGCCTGGCTCAGTCCATGTGCCTAACCTCATGGACGTGGAAACATACACAACAGTACACACTATGGTGAGCACCATCCGTGGATTGAAGAAAACAGACATTAGTCCAGTGGAATGTGTGAGAGCCGCTTTCCCTGGCGGTTCAATGACCGGTGCTCCAAAACTAAGATCCGTCGAGCTTCTTGATTCGCTTGAGAACTGTTCGAGAGGTCTTTATTCGGGGTCAATAGGGTATTTCTCGTATAATGGTACGTTTGATCTGAATATTGTGATAAGAACAGTGGTGATACATGAGGATGAAGCATCCATTGGAGCAGGAGGAGCAATTGTTGCGTTATCAAACCCAGAAGATGAATTTGAGGAAATGATTCTTAAGACTAGAGCTCCTGCTAATGCGGTCATGGAGTTTTGTAGTGGTTCCAGTGAAAGTGTCTCTTGAAACAACTCCATTGGTAATGAGGATTTGCTCATCCATCGGGCATATAACCGATGTAAAAGGAAAAAAGACATTGCTTGGGTTCTTTAAAATATATCTGTAGAAAAATATAAATAGATATAGTTGTAAGAGATTTGGGGTGAAGTTGTTTTCTCTCTGTCTCTGTTGTTCCGTTTTATAGGGCCTTGTGTCTGGAGATATCAATTTATTCAGCCGGTTTTGATTTTGAGTTTTGTTTAAGTCTGTATTATGAAACTTATTTTTTAATGAAAAATATAGTTGAAAGATATTGTTCATTTGAAAATTATTTGATTTACATTTGAAAATAGGTTGATTGATGTCTTTGAGACAGAAGTTTTTTCTAAAAAGTTTTCTATTGGTTGCTTTGTTTATTACCCTTTACCTAAATTTCCAATCCTACTCCTACATTTTGTTTCAATTTCACACTTTATTAATTGATGCCTCTAAAATAAAAGTATTTAACCGTTTATTTTCACTGTTTGAAACTTAGGTTTAATTTATTATGTTTTCAAAACATAAGTTCACAAAAAGTGAAACTGAAAACTTAGGTTTCAAAACAGAATAATCAAACAAAGTAATGAAAACTATAAATTTCTATGTTTTTAATTAGAGGCTTGTGAAGTCCCATTCTTAGGTTTCCTTTCGAGTTGGGTGGCCAGTATGCATTCGTACATGTTTTTCACAAGGGTCACTGATTAGAAAAATAACTTAAGATATTTGAATTTTTTTCTGAAAACTTTTTATTTATCTCAAAAAGTTTTTACATGTTTTTCAAGCTAATTGATCGATCAGTCGGCGTCTTTGATCGATCAAACATGCAGCCGATCACTCATTAATAATATTTCCAGAGAGCAGTTAGGCATGGGCATTCGGGTCTTCGGGTCGGTTTTGGGTCGGGTCCTTTCGGGTTCGGGTTTTTCGGGTCTTAGTGGGGCTTATTGAAATAAAGATTTGAAAGAATTTAAGATTTGAGTAAATCCAAGAAAATCTGAGATTTGAGTAAATCCACGATACAAATTTTATGAGTTTGTTACCAGTTTTATAGGTTTTTGAAGATTTTTCAGAGTTTTTGTTTAAAGTATTTTTTATGAGTAAATCCACGATACAATTTACTTTAAATTTTTATTTAAAGTAATTTCTATTTTTAAATTAGTATAATTTGATATTTTAATCATTTTATGAAATATATAAAAGTTTTTAAAAATCAATTTTCAAATATAGTTTTTTCATTTCAAACAGTTTAATTTTCTTTTTGAATAATTTCAGATTTTTTTTGAAAAAAAAAATCTTTATTTAAAGTAATATTTTTATTTTTGATTTAATTTAATTTGATTTTTTTATAATTTTATGAAATATATAAATATATGCAAGTTTTTAAAAATCAATTTTCAAAAATATTTTTTCATTTCAAACAGTTTAATTTTCTTTTTAAAAATATGAAAATTATTTTTATTTTTTGAAAAATTTCAAATACCATTCTAGTTCCACCAAATCCCATTTGATTGATTTTGCTGACAAAATCCATATTTTCCAATAAGCTAGAATTTGAGAAAATTTATACAAATGACTAATCCAATAAGCTTGGATTTCACACATAATTTAGAAATTCTAAGTACAATAAGAGGGGATTTGAAAAATAAATAAAATCTTCTCAAATCCTTGATCCAATAACACCCCCTTAGAGTTTAGGACTCAATAGGGTAATTTGAAATTCTCGGTTCGGGGTCTTGTCTGGTCTTGTCGGGTCCGGGTCGATTCAGGTCTTAAATAGTTGGACCCAATAGGGTAATTAAAAAAATTCGGTTCGGGTTTTTGTCGGTTCGGGTCCAGCCCGAAAAATACTCAAAAACATTAAAAAAAAACATAAAAATATTTAAATATCTAAAAAATCTAAAATTTTATCCAAAATATGAACATAAAACATGAAAAATACCCAAAAACACAAATATGAATCTTAAAAATATATTTATAATACCAAAAGTATATTAAAACACTCATATATACCGTATATATACTAAATATTTCGGGTATTTTGGGTACCCGTCAAATTTTGGGTTCGGGTCGGGTCGGATCCAAGACCCACGGATCCTCTCCAACAAGACCCAATGGGGTAAAATGATCGGTTCGGGTCCTACCCGGACCCGGATTTTTCGGATCGGTTCCGGGTCGGGTCTTCGGGTCTGGGTAAAATGCCCAGGCCTAAAAGCAGTGATCGACCAGTTGATCAACTTGATTAAGGTTGATCTTGTGGATTTATCACTCTTTTTTATTAACATTATTTTAATAGAAGATTGATTTTTCAGTATTTTGAATCATATACAACTGGTATATTAGTCACATACCACTTGCAGATGAAAGCTAAAATACTTAAGCTATAATACTTTATTTCTTATCTAAGTGTTAGCAAGATTCCGTTATGGAAAGTCTTCCATCTCATTCAAAAAATTATGAGAAAGATTACATAAACGATTCAATAACCGATAAATACTACATTCCTTATGAGTATTCACGTCTAACTATAACGTCCGAACCACCTTATGAATATATCCACACTTGACATGGTTTATCTGTAACATGTTAAGATCTTGTAAGATTTCCTCCATTAATATTTATAGTTGTTTGATAAATCGTTTTTTCGGAGATTAGAAATCTGGATCTTTTAGTGTAGAATTATTAATGAACCATCAATTAAACTATTAGACTAAGAGAATTCCATGAGCTAAAATAATAGTGAATGTTTATTTTAAGTCAGTTATTCGGAAGAAAAGATAGATTAACTGAAACTTTTTGAGAAGTGTTTAAAACTAAGTCTAGTAACAAAAAGTAAGGTATCTCACATTCTGTTTAATGCTGCTAGGGGTCCAATCCAACGGGTAAAAAAAATAATATTTTTATATAAATAAATTTGTTGAATATATAATCATATATAATAAATTCCAACCAATTTACGAAGAGGTGTTTTGCTCCCCCTTAAGGTGTTCATCTCTTCCCAGGGCTGTCTAACAACACGTGTAAGTGAAGCGGTCAAACAGGGTTTGAATCAACATATATTAAAAAAATCAGAATTTTTAAACATAAATATATAAGTTATGATATAAAACTTTAAATTTTTAGAATCTTATTTGAGTTTATATTTTCAAAAGAGATTTCAAATATATAAAAAATAAATATATGAACTTTTAAAACTACTTTATTATATTGTTAAATATATCATTAATATTTTTTGAATAGGACCCCAAAATAATACAAGACGGTCCTGGCTCCCCCTCAACTACTGGTGGCTTGCTCTCCTTGAAGGTGTTTTGCTCCCCCTCAACTACTGAATAACCTTCAAATCTCTCCCCCTATTTGTGTGCATATTTACTTAAAAACATAGTCCAGACCATACCGGCTTTTTCAAACATGAAGTAGTTTCTTAACCATCTTGCTTCCTTATGTTTCCTTTGAAGCTTCATAGGCGGTACTCATGAGGGTTGAAGACTGTTGAGATGCACTCGTCTGCATCGTTGTGGAACTCTCTTTCATTAACACTTGTGATATGTGCAATGCATGTTTTCTTGTTGAATAAGTCACAAGCAGATATTAAAGTCTCTGATTTTTCTTATTTTTCACCATCTTCTAACATGACTAATCTTTACTTTTCTGAACTTGTTCCAACTGATCTGAGTTACAAATTACTTCAAAATTATCTTCACTGTTGTCTTTATCATCCTTTGAATACAAAACATATTTAGCTATCCAAAATTTTCTATGGTACCTTGGTTCAATGATGCAATTGTTCTGTTTCCAGACTTGTCGAATATTTTTAATACATTCATAACATAATCTAGCAATATGTCCTCTTATGCCACACAAGTAACATCTTTTGTTGAGTCTTTCATTCTTAACACAATTATCTGTTTCAACAACCTTGTACGTTTTCGTGTCTGTTGAACCTCATTTGTTTTTGCTTTGACAACAACCCATGAATCTGCACTCACCAAGTTATCACTTGTTTATCTGTAGTGCAAATTGTACATATCCTTTTGTTTCAGCAGCCCAAACAGGCACATAACGAACATAGTCAACAAGAACATGCTCATCACAAAGAAAATTTGTCAATCTTGTCTGACTTTGAGTATTAATTACTTGATTTGTCACTCTTTTTCTTTTGTATCCAAGCCCCCAACTTTTTTTTGCAGTATGTCCCATGGCAAGGAGAATGTTCAAGTCTTTTGTTCATGAGTTAAGCATCCTGATTTTTTTGTGGTTATCTCTTAAATTAAGTTCAAGACTTTTGTTCTTTTCTTTTTTCCTGTGATAAAATATATGATAGTCTAGTTATCTTTTCTTCCAGCTCAAGTGTATTTTTCTGTTCAGCTTGGGTGTTCATGTGCAACGTATTATCCAACCTTGAAAAAATCAATGTTTCAAGCTTTGATGTCACATGCTTTTCCATCTCCATTTTATTGATTTAAGCTTCTAGCATTGCCTTGTTCTTCAATAATTTCAGATTCTCATTGCTCAGTACAATCCAACTGTTATAGAGCTTGTGGTATTCCACCTTTGGATTTATATCTTCATCATCATCATAATCTGAATCTGAGTTGTTCACATCCTTTTTGTCGATCAGTTCAACCATATTGAGCATCCTATCTTCATTACCCTCTTCATCAGAGTTAGTGTCACTGAAATTTAATAGAGTTTTGCCATCTCTCTTCTGAAGATTAGCACATTATGCTCTGATGTGTCCATATCCCTTACATTTACTGCATTTAAACTCTTTGCGTTTGGTAAGAACATCAATTCTTCTATTCGTCTGATTCATGTCATGATGTGAGTTTAAGTTTTTTCCTTGGCCACTCTCAAGCCGCCTCAGTGTATTATCAAAGTCATGGGTCAGAAAATAAACATTATCCTCAATTTTCTGATTCAAACTCTCATGTAGTGCTTGTAACCTATATGTATCTTTCTTAGCAGCAAATGCAATATCTTTGACCTTTTTAGGTTGATGAGTAGGTGACTCTATCTCCCATGCTTTGAGAATGCCAACAAGTTGTGAGAAATTCATCTCATCAGTATTCATACCGACTTTAAGAAGTGCTTTGTAGGATGAAAACTTCTCAGGTAAACAATGAATCAATTTCTTAACTAACTTCTTTTCCTTGTAGCTCTTTCCCAGAACAATAGCTTCATTAGCAATAGAACTCAATTTCAAACTGAAACTTGTAACTGATTCATCATCATCCAATCTCAAATTCTCAAACTGAGAGGCAAGATAATCCAATCTAGTTTTGTCATCATCGGTTCCTTCATAGTAGTCAATCAATATATCTCAAGCCTCTTTAGCTGTTACACAACCCTGAACAAGCTTGAATTGATCAAAATCAATACATTGAAGATTTAAGAGATTGCTTTGGAGTTGAGTCTAGATCCTAAATTTTCAGCTGCTTTCCACTTATTTTTGGGTTTAGGTACTAGCTCAGCATCAACGGCCTCGACTGTGGGTTTTGTCTAACCAAGTTCTACAGCTGTCCAAACATCTTCGTTTATCCCTTTGAGTCGTTGTTTCCTTCGTACTTTCCAGTGCCCAAAGTTGTTCTCGTCCATCATGAGAGTTCTTTGAAAAACTAGTAGCTCCTTTGATGCATCCATGTTTGTCACATAATCTCGACCTGTGTATAGATTAACCAATCTAGGAGGTGACCCATTCTGATACCAAATGTAAAACCTAGAACACAGATGTATATCAAAGAACATGTTTGCTTCTTCCAAACAAGACTGTTTTATTAGAAATCTTTTAAACATAGAACACATGTTTCGGTCTAATCAGAATTGCACGCTTCCACACACGTGAATCACCACTGACCAATCTATAATTTCCTAAACAATCAATCTAAGATCTCTCACGTTCTATCTCTCTTACTCACAGACTTTTTGCAGAAATGTTTTTAAATCTCTCAAATCATAAAACTTACAAACGACTTCTTAAACTCATTATATCCCTAATAGAGTTAACCTTGTTGTATTTAGATGAGTCCAAAACCACTTGATTTAACTTTATCTCTAAACTTCTTGATGTAATTTCCTTATTTTTGCCACATCATCGCAATAAGAAACGTTCATGTGAACTCTTTGAAATCCAACACCTAAGTGTTGATTTGTAAATTTGTGTTCAACCTCAAAATTCTGCTTTAACAAATCTGGCCGTAACAGCTTTTCCCTCTTTCTTTCTAACATGGCTACTCATTCTTCTACTCATATGCTCTTGTTTAATCGTCTCCTAGATATACAGATGAAGATATAAACTTTTCAGGTAAGCTTTAATCGTCTCCTAAACCCTTTGCTCTCTCTAGCCCGACACTCATCCTCTCTCATCTCTTCTTTTTCTCGCTTTCCCAACAATATTTGACTTCATTTTATTATCTTGTTTCTTATGGGTCTTTGTCTCATTCTCATGTGGTCCTTGATGGTTCATCTATTGTCTTTAGGTGACATATTACTGCTATATGCAGTCTTCTTTCCCAGTTTCATCCAGTTTCTTCTACTGATACCATGTTTTATTCTGGTTTGTTAAAATTTTACCCTCAAATCTTGCAGATTTGTAGGTTTTCCTTAGTTGTGTTGTTTAACAAAATCGTTATGCATTTTTGACATGATTCAAAACTTTTGCTGGTCACAATACCAATGTTGTATGTTATGTTCGTAGCTTTCAAAGTATATCTAATGGCGGATCCATACAAATTATTTGACGGGAGCACACAATAAATATATTTTATAATATTAAATTATTAATATAATAATTTGTATTTTTATAAAATATTAATAGATATTAAAACTCTTAATAAAACATTATTAATTATAATTTTTAAATAAAACAAAATATATAGGAATTTTTAACAACTCATAAGAAGTTTTATAAATTTATTTTAATATTTAAAAAAATATTTTACCAATTTTATTAATCAAAATAATAAAATTCTAAAATCAAAACTAGTTAAACATACATACATATATAATGTATTATATATATATATTACAATACTTTACATGTCACTATAACATAATGATTTATATTACTTAATTAAAAGGTTGATAAAATATCATAATAATCAATTAGTTGTTTTAGAAAAAAATGTTATAATTTGGTTATCAAACCAAAAAATATAAGGAATAAAAAAATTATTTTGAAATTTATTAATAAACACATACAATAATAAAAATGAAAGTTTGGTAATAAAAAATGTAAATGTGAAAAACTGATTTAAAAGCGAAGTAATTTTTTTAGAAAAATAAAAGATTTCATTCAAATATTTTACATATTTCAGAATTAAAAATAATCATTATATCATATTTTCAAAAAAAGTAGAAATTTGATATAATACAAATATAAAAAATATTAATGTATTTGATGAATTTACATATAAAAATTCAAATCAAAGATACAAAATCATTTATACAATTTTAGATTGTAAATAATAACTAAAAATATATTAATACTAGGTGTTAGGATTTCATGGCAAATACATAGGTGTTTTTCGTTAAAATCTATTGATTTTAAAATTAAATTTATAATCAAAATGTGTTTAGATTATTTATTATTTGGATTATATAATTTAAGTTCAAAATTATTTTTATAAAATTTAACGTTACTCAAAAATTTCATAACATTTCTATTTTTTTTCTTAAAAGCTTAAAATATTTCTATTTACAGTGATGATCTTAAAGAGTTAACGTATACAATTAATGGAAAACAAATGAATGGTTTAAAATTCATACAAAAAGCCATATAAAATATATACGCCAATTATATTAGTACTGCACTTCAGATAAAAATGATATTTGTTTAGAATGCTTCCAGATTTCTTTTATATGTGTAATATAAGTCTGATGTACAACATATTAGTTTTTTTAAATCTTTGATCTATGACAAATAAATAAAAATAGTTTCAGATTTTTGGATATTTTCATAGTATAGTATGACTGATTTTTTTCATTTGCGAAATGACTAGATTATTTACATGGAACTCATATTGAGTCAAAATAGTCAAAAACTTTTAAAATTATTTATTAGTATTAAGTTTGAGAATTATTGCAACCTTAAAATAACTTTTTACATATTTGATAACGTTTGTGATGAGATATGTATTTATTTGCAATGATAATCATTTAAAAAAATTTACATCTAAATAAAAATTATATAATGAACTTTTAAAATAAACTTTTTTGCATGTGAGCGTTTTATAACGACTGGATTTAAAATGTAAAAGGTTTATAAGTTATGTTGAACTCAAATATATTTATTGTATTGCTAATTAAATTTGTAGTTATATTACCCCAACTAAGTTTTATATTTTCGACTATTTAAAAAAAAAAATGATTTTATTAACATGTCATTCTATCTCTCAAAATTATAATTTAATTGTTTGTATTTTTATTTTCAGTTTATATAATTCAGATAAAAATGAAGGTAATCTAAAAACTAACTTACACCAATCGCCAAATAGTTCAAAAATATTACATGCAATATATAATCTGAAATTGATATGTAACTCAATAATAATATAAATTTAAAAACTATCAAACTAATCAAAAATATCTCTACATCCTTAATTTACAAATATCTACCATCATAAAAGATAATGCAATATTGAACTTAAATTTTTAAATTTTAGATGAATCTGAATGTTGAAAAATATATTTATTCTTATAAATTTAATCACAAAATATAATATTGTATTTAATTTTTTGAAAATATATTCACACCTGCAAATTCCCAAGCATCTACCTAATTAAGTTATTGATAATAAAGTAAACTAGGTGAAATGCAATTTTTTTTGAAACATGTGAAATGCAATTAAATAGCTACAATAAACGATGTAAATGTGACAATACAAAAAATCAGAAATATAAACCAAAACAAAAATAAAAATGATATAAGGAATCTAGGAGAGAATGAAACTATGTCCACGAGAATTGATAGGGGACACCTTTACCCTTTGACCTACAAATATCACCAAGGTCCCTTACTACCTTATAACACGGGAATTTATATAATTAAGTTGGGGGCACGTTCCCCCATACCTAAGACTGTATATATTCCCCTGGGCATATCTGTTTCATTGGCCTTAGATGTGGATGAGCATTCGTTGCCATTATTACTCTTTTGTGGAGATCTTTGCTCTATTAAATCCTCTTTTTGGGTGGAATGTGTACTTTGCAGGGAATCAATTCTTTAATAAATTTTCTTACTCATGTTTTTTTTTGTCATAAGTTTGTGGTTTATAAATGCTCTTTGCATTATAAGGTCGCAATTGAACAGATCGAGCAAGTTATTAACGACTACTTGGGAATCGCTAGCCGTTCCTTCGCTGCTTGCTTTGCTTCAAATAGTTGATGATTTCTTGATGGTTGACTGCTACGTAGTCAACCCTATTTCCAATAGGAGTACTTGAAAGCGGGCTTAATAATCAAATAATAAGATCAAATTAAGAAGATCGGAATAATTGAAACACATCGAAATGGTATCAGCCGTAAACTCAATAGAGATCTTAGGAAGAAAAATCTCAAAAAAAGGAGAAAATTATAGCAGAAGGCATTCTATCCAAGTTGCTTTAGTCAACGGTTCAGTCCGTTTCCAAATTGCTTCCTTTGCCTTGAGTGGCCTAATGGCAGAATGCTTATGGCAGTTGATATTTTTTGGTTTAGTGTTTGACATATCAAATTGTTCAAATAGTTCTGGCTTTGTCGCCCCTGCTATGGATGACGAATCACTACTCGTTATCCTGCTTGTATTTCCCGACTCAGTTGTTGTTTCGACCTCGGTCAATGGAGCTTCATTTACGATCTCTATCCACCCTAGCCTCATCCTGCTTCTCAGCAACATTGACGTCGAGTTCAGAGGACTTCTTCATGACTTTGGTTGTCTAAGTGTTATGGTTGCATCTATCATTTCCTACTTTGTCTACCGTTTTGCAAGTATAATAGCTGTTCTTTTAGCCGGTTTGGCTTTGTTATCATCTCTTGTGATCATTTTTACTCCATGGTTGGAGAGTAGTTATCTATAAAAAGCTTAAGTTGACCCCCCCCCCCCCCCCCCAAAAAAAAAAAAAAAAANAAAAAAAAAGAATCAATGGATTAGTAAATGGTTTAAATGAATAAAATGAAAATATAACTATCAAAACATTTGTATGCGTTTTGATGTGAATTGTTCAAGTTCGTAAATTCGTTAATTAATTCCTTAGTGCTAAATAAAAACATTATTATAAACAGATAATAAATTCTTTGAAAAATCATGCTTGAACAAGACAAGATTTTGTAATGATCTTTATTGTCCAATAGAGACATGTTCCGCCAAACTATATTATTGATAGTCAATGATTGTAATTACACTGAAATTGAAACTAAAATCAACGGGGAAGAAACAAGAATGATAGAAGGAGAAAGTAGAAGATGGGGGACATAATCATTGAGCATGAGATAAGATTCAATTATGCTCCATAAGAGTGTGTGCTTAACTTATGCTTATTCGTCAGTTTTTACTGGTAAAAGTGGGTAACTATCTGATTTTAAACTTTTCTCTGAACAAGAAGTTATATCTGTTTAACTTCAGTTGTTGATTGAGATAAAATCCCGAGAATTTAGGTGTAGATTCTCTCTGGTTTAAAATAGTACTGGAAAAAGTGTTATACTTTTGGTGACAGATGGTGATAAAAAATGTGATCTACAACAAATCTAACAAATGCATTTGATGCCACCATTCACACTATTTGCCTGTTACGTTTGTGTAAAGGGCACGTCAATAAGCACCAAAAGGCACCAGGAATTGTACTAACATCACCACTTTATTTTTCTTTTCATTGGTAAAAAGAGATTGTACTGTTTTGTTTAGTCCACCAAAATAACTTTATAGAAAATTTTTGGATCGAGTGTTACAAAATTAATTATAATTTGATATCTGTAATATATTTAAAAGTTTTTTTTTTTTTTGAAAAAAGCCTCTTCAATATATATAAAGTTCTATCACTCAAATATGGTTATGGTGTGTTTGTTCTCTACTTCTGTTGAGATTCTTCATCGTCTAATCAATTTGGTTATTCCAAGTTTTATTTTGTTAGGTTAGCACCGATAGAGTATCTGATCACTAACTTTTCATAACTGAAGTTATGGACTCAATGTCAACTGCTCTTAAGAATGACCATTTATCGGTCTTGGTATATATTCCTTCCGTTTCAAATTATTTGTCGTTCTAAGTTTAATTTTTGGTCACAAATTAAGTATTATTTTTGCTTTTCAATGTAAAATTTATTAATAAAATTTTTCAATTTATTTTTCAATTGGTTAAAATATGGTTAGGTGTATAGGTAATTGTATTTTTATTTTGGAAATATACAAAATTACATATTTTCTTAATATGTGTGCATAAACCTAAACCGACAATTAAAATAAAACGGAGGGAGTAAAAACATATTTAGTATTATAGTGTGGATTTATGCTAATATGAATTTAGGCTTTTCAACTAATATCAGACGGTAGCTGAATTGCATATTATCGGACTACGAAGTAAATTGTTTGAACCGAAGGTCAAATCTACATTTCTACACTACATAGCTATGATTTTGTTTCAAGAGAAACTAGAATCTGCAAAAAAATGTTTTAGCACATTCCTAAATCTTGAATACCACTTGATCATAGCCATGCAATGAGCATGTAATTTGCCAGAAGTTTTCAACAAATGCACCACAAAATAAGTATCTGAGCGGAAGCCTAAGAACTTAAATGGCCCAAACAAAACGATGACTTAGTTCGTAGGAGAATCGAACTCAGAAGCGCTAAGTTCAGGATGCAATCCCTTTTTCCTAAGTCCCTATCCAACTACCACTTAGTCACTGACCTAGCTGCTTGGATTATCTTTTTTAGATGATTTACTCACAGTAATTTATCATTTTCTATATGATAAGTTTGCTATTTTTGTCCGGTTAGGATTACCAAGATTCTCTCGTGATTTGATAGAAACGTCTCTATCTATGTTGAAAAAAGAAAACACTCTCTTACAAAGTATAATAAATTATCACTACGCTAAAGGTACTGAGACAATATTTCTTCGGTGTTTGTTTTCTGTTTAAATATTTTGTACGTATCTTGCCATCATTTTTTGGTTGTGTTATTAGTTTATACATAACAGAGACAAAACATATGTACACTATCTATTAGTAGTGTTGACTTCCGCTGCCTTTCTTGATTTTCATTGACAAATGTTGAGAAATGTCGATAGAATCTGAAATTGTATCATACACATTTAAGATTTTTGTCAGTTTAGGTGGGTAGTTTAATGTCGTTGGATCGTTATTTAATCGCCATAGAGTCTAGTATATAACGACTCCTTGAAGTATGTCAGTTATATCGATCTAGACTAGATATACACACAAAAGGTAATGGATGTAAGATAGATCATATTAAATGTTGATGTACATGAGTGTATTATGTTATGTATAGGTGGGTGTGATAACATAGAAGCCATGTGAGATCACTGTTCACATGCATCAAAGTTAGGATCATAAAGAAAGTATTATAGAAAATGATGATTTTGAACTAATTTGAATAGGATGAAAGAGACAGTCTATCTTACTGTGGACGCTAAATTCAATAATTTCTTTTAGCTTATGAATAAAGGAAAGTAATTGACCTTTTTCTTTTCAACCAACAAAACTGGCCTTTTCCCGTTTCTATGTCAAAACTCTTTCAAGCTTTCTTATATCTTTACATAATTATTATATATGTTTTCCTAATTTAATTTATTTGTTAGAATAGCAACTTGATTATTCCAATATGAGAATGAACACATTGCACTATATAAAGTTTTGAAATATCTAGAAAGAATAGCATGAGTTTGTAATTTAATTGTTACTTTTTGAACATCAGTAATTTAATTATTGTTTTCAAGAACTTAAAATAAATGAGGTTTTGTATTCTAATATTTCAAACCTCATTTTATATTCTTTCCTACTAAATATTTGGGTTTCCTGAAATAATCTTCTGCATCTTATAGCAAAATGTGGCCTTAAAAGACGAGAAACATGTGATTGGTATATAGATTAAATCGACGAAAACCTTACTTTATTAAAAAGCAAGCTTGCATAAAGTATATTTGTTGCATCGGATCCTTCAAAACATTAACTAAAACCCCGAATGTTCTCAAATAAAATTATTTATACAAAATACACAATTCAAAACAACACGTACATAGTGTTATTATACCACTTTCCATTATATAAACTAAACTAAGCCTCTAAAGCCATAAACTTCTTCTTCTGCCTCTTTCTTCTCTCTCATCAGAACTAGTATTTAGCAACCTTCCCTTTTACGCTTGAGCTACATTTTTCTTCTGAAAGATGGGTTTCCCCGATCAAAACAATCTCTGCGAAACAGAATTAGGGTTCCTTCGTGTACCCCCTCTAGGGTTTCCAGACCAAAGCGTTCGAGAGTTAGGACCAGACCAAGAACTTGAAGCTAAAGTCCAAGAACTAACTAGTTTCTCACTCGAAGGAGTAAAAGTAAAGAAGGAAGAAGAAGATTGTTGTAAGACTCCGACACGACTTGATCAAATTCTCCCGGCGATCCCACAAACCTGTCCGCCGGCGCCGAGGAAACCTAAGGGAGTCCCGTCGAGAAGTTTGAAGGTTAGAAATGTTTATAGAAGCAGGAGAATGATCATTCTGAATGTTTCTAGAGAAATCGATTGTATGTTTCATTCAACATCTCTATGTTGCAAGATTAAGAAGGCCAGACATATTTGATCTTTCATATGGTATCATGTATGTATAACGTACGTAGCTACATGTAACCAAATTGTAATAAACTACGTACGAGTTATATAATAATGTAGTGAAATACTTTTTCTTTTTATCTTTGTTTAACATCTTTTTTCTTTTGCTATTTTTTTTTTTTCCTGGCAAGTGACAAGGCTTTTCAATTTTGGATTATTTGTCCGTGAATTATTTAGAGGCGCATACGCTTTTTGCATGCTTGTTTCTCGTGATTTTAATATTTTTGTACATTGGAAATAATCGGTATTTAGAATACATAAACTATATATAAGCATTGGAAAGCAGAGCAAAGTTGGTGAAATACTTTGGTTATGTAAAAGTGGAATCTAGTCTTGAAACAGTATTTAAAACTTTAATGACGTTTTGTTAACTAAAAGAAGATTTAAATGCGTGGATCACTGAAATCAAGGCGAGCGTGTTTTCCCATTTTGCCTATCCAAGGCTATGCAACTAATTATTCGTAAAAATGCAAATCTTATCGATTGGCCGTATAAAGAATTTATAACATAGTGATACGGAGTATTTTCTTCTTCTTCTCAATTTACATCTATCCAAGCCTGCTTTGTCGCAGTACTCTACATCCAAGTAGAAGAATGTTAGTCCAGACTCCTTAGGTATTTGCATTGGTCAATTTGCAGTAATGGTCCATCAAAGAACTACTTTAAGAGCATCTCCAATGTATTACTGCATTTTTTACTCCAAATTGGTGCAACACCAAAATGGAGTTAAGTTTTACTCCAATGTATTATTCCATTTTACACTCCAAAAATATTATTTTTAAATTATTTTATTTTTATTTTATTAATAATTGTAAATAATATCTTATACTTATAAAAATTTACAAATTAACCCCAATTATTTATGTTTACAATATTTTTTTTAAAATAAATTATTTTATGTAAATTTATTAAATAATTCTTTGTGGAATATATTACTTCTTTCATGTTATTGTATCATTTTAAACATTATTTAAGTTAAAATAAAAATATTAAAAATTCAAAGGACTATTTTATAAATAAAAAAAGTTTAACTCCAAAATGGAGTAATAGGTAAGATTACTCCATAAATGGAGTAACCCTAGCCATTACTCCATTTTGGAGTTGAAAATGGAGTGGGGTTGGAGAAGATTTTACTCCATAATTATGTTTGGAGTTGAAAATGGAGTAGGGTTGGAGATGCCCTAACTCTTTTAAGAGAGAACCCTTATCGTATTTAATATGTTCTATTGTCTATATTACATGAAGTTGTATTTGATGGAGTTTAAAAACCACATTTTGTATAAATATTATTATAACTGAACCTCCTTAAAACCCCGATAGTATAAACATATACATTCAGTAAACTCATTATATCATAACAAACAGAAAGACAATTTCCACGATCTTCAAAATCTGGATATATAACGTTTATATAATATAAAATGTCAAGAAGCTTTAAAAGTATAAAGAGGTTTCTCACGTAAGAAGGTATTAGCTTATATACAGACTACACATGAAAATAACCTAAATGACAATACATATTACATATATGAAAGTCCAATAGGACCCAATACCCCCTCTCCTCTCAAGATGGAGTGTAGATAAGAAGAAAAACACCTAGCTTGACAAGAAATACTTCAAACTCTTTCCGACCAAACGCTTTGGTCATAATATTGACCAATTGCATATGTGTAGAGATATGATTTGTCGCGATTATTCCTTGTTTGATCTCATTACGTATGAAATGACACTCTTTCTCTATGTGTTTTGTCCGTTTGTGAAAGATTGGGTTCGCGACAAGCTGAATGGTAGAGAGACTGTCTGAATAAAGAGTGATCGGAGATGAACAATCAATTCCCAAAATAGTTAGCAATTGATGCAACCAAAGAAGCTCACACATTGTATCACCCATACCCTGATACTCGGGTTCTGCCAAAGAACAAGAGACAACATCGTGTTTATGAGTGTTCCAAGATAAAAGCGACCCGCCTAGCTGAATAAACCATCCTGTGAGAGATCGACGTGTAGTAGGACACCCCGCCCAGTCTGAATCGCACCAAGCAGTGATAGTGAGATCAGGATCAGAACTTAGGAGAATATCTTGACCCGGGTCATTCTTCAAATACCTCACAATACGCAAAGCAGAATTCCAATGAACAACCTCTGGTTTTGCCATAAATTGTGACAGAATATGTATCACGTCGGAAAGCTCTGGTCGAGTCGTGGCCAAGTAAATTAGTTTCCCCACAAGATGATGGTAACAAGAAGGTTCTGAATATGCATTTCCATCTGCAAGAGCAAGCTTGTGATTCTGTTCCAATGGAAAAGTGACTGGTTTAACTCCCAAGAGCCCATGTTCAGAGATGATATCGAGAGAATACTTCCTTTGACATAAATAGATCCCAGCCGTACTGCGAGCAACCTCAATTCCTAAGAAATACGTGAGCACACCAAGATCTTTCATGTGAAAACATGAGCTCAAATAACACTTAAACTCGTTGATGTGTGCAATAGAATTTCATGAGACAATCAAATCATCCACATTGACGAGAACTTGCAATCGTAGCTCATCCTTTGCAAGAGTAAATAGTGAGTAGTCCGAGAAGTTTTGCTCAAAACCATACTCTTTCAAAGCCTTAGCCAATTTTTTAAACCAGCATCTTAGAGCTTGCTTAAGACCATAGAGAAATTTATGCAATTTACAAACCTTGTTTCGACCTTGATCTTTGGTACGAAAACCTGGTGGAAACTGCATATAAACTTCCTCATCAAGATTACCATGGAGAAAAGCATTTGGTGGATTTCCCAATTCGGAGATGCTGCAAGTTTAAGAAAAGCACGGACAGTGATCATCTTAGCGACCGGAGCAAAGGTTTCATTGTAGTCAAGGCCCTCAGTTTGGTTGTTTCCAAAGACCACTAGTCTTACTTTGTACCGTTCTATTGTACCATCTGCTTTAAAGTTGATACGATACATCCATTTACAGCTTAGAGCTGTCTTTCCGGGAGGAAGATCAACAACCATAAAATTCCCATTATCCTCAAGAGCAAAAATTTCATCAGTCATTGCATTGCACCATACTTCAAACTTAACAGCGTCTTTGTAGAACCGTGGTTCAACTGCTGATGTAGCAGCCATGATATATGCTTGATGATTAGTAGACAACTGAGAGAATGAGAGGTAACTATCAATCATATATCGACAGGCAGTAGGTGAAGGATTATGCAAAAGTGTATCAACATAGTCTGCGAGCTTAATAGGCGTTTTTTTCTGCCTGAAACCTCGTCCTAGAGGCTCTGGAATGTCAGTATTAATCACTGGTGGAGGAGTTTCAACATCAACAACAGGTAAAGAAGAGGAAGTAGAAGCTGGAGATGACGAGTCTGAATTATCTAAAATGCTGTCAGGAATGAGTGGAGGAGCAGGCTGTTCCATGTGAGGTGTAGTTGACGGAACAATTTCAGCATCTTGGAGACTCGGCGTCGTAGCAACTACAGGTTCTGTATTCTGAGTATCCGAGAAACATAGATGGATTGCTACATGGAGCAAACTTGTCGCCTCCATGTTTCTGATTATGAACGTAGCATAGGCAGCCAAAAAACTCGAAGATGGTTCATCGGAGGAGGACGCTTGTACACCAATTCAAATGGCGTTTTGCCATTAAGAATTTTCGTTGGTGTGCGATTTATCAAGTATGCTGCAGCAAGCGCACAATATCCCCAAAATTCGGTAGGAAGAGATGAGTGAAACCAAAGAGCTCTGGACACGTTGAGGATATGATGGTGTTTACATTCTACTCTACCATTCTGTTGTGGAGTTCCGACGCACGATGTCTCATGTATGATACCTTTCTGCGCAAAGAAATCAGCTAAGCAGATAAACTCGGAACCATTATCACTGCGAATGGTTTTGACCTGACACTCGAACTTTCGTTCGACAAGAGCAAGAAAATCCTTGAGATGTTTAGGAGCATCTTGTTTCGAAGGCAATAGGTATATCCAGACAGCACGCGAGTAATCATAAAGTATAGTAAGAAAATACCGAGACCCACACAGATTTGTAGTTTTATAAGGGCCCCAAAGGCCACAATGAATCATCTCAAAAGCCATGGTTGTTTTATTAATACTCAAAGGAAATGAATCTCTTGTTTGTTTTGCACATATACAAACATCCCAAGTCTTAGAATCAAAAACACTACTACGAAAATCAGATATTTGCAACATCTCCAAAGCCTTAGATGAGGGGTGTCCCAGACGGCAATGCCAGAGATCCATGGGCTGAGAGTTTGTCCCTTGAACAGCGGCAGAAACTGCCACTCCTCTAAGAAAATAAAGTCCATCTTTCTGCTCAGCCGCTCCAATCAGTGTCCTCGTGAGGCGGTCTTGAACAACACAAAGGCGATCAGAAATCTGAAATACGCAGCCACTGTCTCTGGTCAACTGATAGACTGAAATAAGATGACACTGTAACTTGTCGACATAGAACACATCACATAGAATAAAAGTCAAACTGATTTTCACTTTCACTTGTTTACATGAAGTTGTATAACTTCCATCAGGAAGCTTTATCATAATCGGTGCCATATCCGAAATGTCAGTTAAGAATTTGGTACTTCGTGTCATGTGGTTGGAAGCACCTGAATCAATAATCCAAGATTCCAGAAAATACATACCAGTGAGACGTTCATTAGGTGCAGATTTGCGTTCATCGAGCATCCGTACCAAGGTATTCCATTGAGCATCATTTAAACCGCTAATACCAACACTATCAGAAGCAATAAGGTTCGCGTGAGCAGATGATCCAGAGGAGATCTCTTGACCAGAGTAAACATGATTAGAACGTGCCGATTGTGCTCTGGAATTCGAGGGAGCAGAAGTAGCTCCTCGACCATGTCCCTCAGAAGGACCACAAGCATATGGTGATCCAAACTTTTGTTTGTTCTTTTCAACAAACCATGGAGGGTACCCGATCTTAGGGAAACAATTTTCAGAAATATGCCCCTGTTTTCCACAATGTGTGCAAACAGCAGAGTTGTTTACTCTGTTTTCAGAGGCAGTCCGCGATGGTGGAGTAGTTTGAACAGTGAAGCTCAATCCCTCAATGCGTTCTTCATTCATGCAAGCTGCTAGCTTCGATTCTTCTTCTTGCATAAGAACAGTATAAGCTTCATCCAAAGTAGGTAATGGATCACGAGAGAGAAAATTTGACTTCACTGCTCCATAAACAGATTCGCCGAGACACATAAGAAATTGATGAAGTTTATCCTCTTCACGCTCTTTTTGTATCTAAGCCGGTGTCTTGGCACATTGAAAATCTGACAAACTTGTCCACAACTTTGTGAGTTGTCCATAATAAGCTTCGATCGCCATGCCCTTTTGACGACAATTAGCAAGTTCTGTCTTGAGTCTCTGGATGCGTTGCCCGTTTTTCACCGAGAAACGACATTGAGCATGGAGCCACAGCTCATGTGCGTCTTCACTATACAGTATGGTGGATTACATTGTCTCCGTAATGGTGAGTTTAATCCACGATATCACAAGTGCATTATTTGCACACCAATCTTCATAATCTTCTGAATCCAATTCTGGACGCGGTATAGAACCATCTGCGAAACCGAATTTCTTTCGGGCTTGGAGTGCCAAACGCAGATTCCCAGACCATTCATCGTAGTTAGGTCCTCGTAACAATGGCTGATAGATAAGGGTTCTGGGATTGTCACCGGAAGTGAGGTCATTAGGAGATATAGTTCTCCTTACGTATTCAACACGCTTTGACTTTGAAGTTGACATTGCTGAATCATATTTGGTCTTTGATGCAGAGTCGTTGGCCATAATAAAAATTCAGTGAGTTTGAGTCAAGCACTATGAGAGTAAACAGAGAGATAGATCGAAAACCAAAAACCGTGAATTAGGTTAGTGGCTCTGATACCATATCAAGAAGCCTTAGAAGTGTACAGAGGTTTATCATCTTATTACGTAAGAAGGTATTGGCTTATATACATAGTACACCTGAAAATAACCTAAATTTACAATACGTATTACATATACAAAGGCCCAATAGGGCCCAATATAAAAAAACTATATTTTTTCCTCAAGCCAAAACGTCCATTGTATGGAATTGAGTGAAACATTGGAGTATCATATAGCCCCCACATTAGAAATTAAAAATCGCTAATGTGAAGACCATATGCTACTCAAATGCTTGTTCAACCACAACCATCTCCCACAGAAAATACGTAGAGTTTATCCACAATAAAGTTGGCTAATCTAGATTTGACAATCATGCAAGTTACATGCATGTTCGTCAAAAAGAAACTTGATGCAACAACCATTGAAAGACTACATTTTGTACAAGTTAACACCACTGGTGCTTTTCAAGGATTCAATTGTAATTTTGAAATTAGGAGGCATAAATTTCTCAATCTAGCTTCAACTATAACTTCATAAGTCTATCTATAATAGGACAAGCTGATCGTAAAACATTTCTGCCCTGGTTGAGTTATGAATTTTTTTTATTAATATTATTGCAATTGACAATGTCAGAGAAGCACAAACAGCTATAGAGATGAAACCAAACTACATATATGATATGATTTTAATGCTAAAACTCTCACCTAAGTTTGATTAGAGTGGAAATCCCTACACTAGTTTAAAATTTTATTTAAAGGATGAGACATTCCGTCTACTGCTAAAACAAAACACCTCTACCACTAAATTTCTTGTTTATGGGTTTGTATATGAACCAATTAATTGGAGGGAAGTTAACATTATAAATCGTAGAAAAAAATTGTTTAGTTCTTGCTGAAAACATAACAAAAGCATCCAAATACACACAAAGAGTCAAATTCAAGTTCTTTGTTAAGCAACTTTTCAAAAGGAGGAAGATTGTTTATCAAAGGAGAAGGAGTACATTTTACTAAATGAGCAACAGTTTGAACATAATTTCCCTAATGACAGAGTGGAACATTAGATTGAAATAGTAGAGCATAAGCAACATTCGAGAGATGTTGATGCGTACATTCTACAAGAGAGTTTTGCTGAGGTACTACACATGAGTAAAAGTAACAAAATCATGAAATTTTAGTTCAAGTCATCTAATGGCTTTAACATGAACAACAAAATTGTGTTTCTATCATTTGTAAGAAATAGGGGAAAAAATTGAATGAAACTATTTTATTTTAACAAATAAATCCCTGTAACACGAGTGTAGTGATCTACTATAGTGAAAAAATAATGAAAATCTTCACCTGTTTCTTGTAAGAAAAATCCTAAAACATAAGATGAATGATATAAAAGGCATTGCTAGCAATGCTATTCAAAGAAACTTATGGAAGAAGCTTTTGTTTTGCTATGGAACACCAGGACAAACCGAAGAAGATGAAAATGGTTTTGACAAAGATATATATATATATATATATATATATCAATCAGGTATAAACGCTAAACGTTAATTTCTAACTAAATGTTTTAAATGATATATATGCTAGATCTAGGTTTCAAGCTAAATGTTTTAAATGATATATATATATATAAAAAAGGCTATAAACCTAGCATATTCACATTCATATTTACATCTAGTTAATTAATATCATATTTTCATATTTGCATTAGTAGCATATTTCTATATTGCATCACACTTCTTGACAAGGAATATTTTCTTAAATTGATCGTCCACCACCAATATATATATTTACCTAGTTTAGTCTTTAGAAATAAGAAATCTATTGTGTGCCTTTGCTCTATGTGGATTTGATCCATAAGTGTTACACCTGATCTCTCTTGGCAAAAATATTATTTTATGTGTTAAGATTATGGTTAATTTGATAGTTAATTGTTTAGGATATTTATACCCTACTAGAACAATAAACACCACATATGTCACTTCTACAATCTCATCTCTATCAGTAACTAAGTATCCACAAAACGACAAAGAAGAAGTAGAGGTGGCTAAATCACCTTTGGTGCGCAGATGGAGATTGTGAAAGAAATTACACTTCCCGATAGTTAAGTTTGTAGAAACGTCATGAATGACACAGGAATCATGAAAAATGATCAGAGAACATATTGAAGAAATAAGAGAGCTAAAACTTATCAAGTTAAAGTCAAATGTAGGTATGTAAAGAACATAACGTAAGATTAAAGTATATGAGAGATGAATGGTTCCAATATGCATAATGGGTACTTAAATACCCTTAGGAAGAGAAACTGTCAATTTCTCAACTATTTTAAGTCAACGAACAATGTAAGGTCAGAGCATACATGACTTGTTGCATCACTATCCAAACATCAGAAGAAATAGGAGTGGTCAAAGAAGAAAGGAAACGATTTCGATAGGTGTGGAAATTATTTGTGAGGCATGCACTAGAAGAAGGAAAATGCATGATACCTACAGGGAAATTACAAGCAATGATATCAGGATCTAAACAATCAGGCTCAGACTCTTGATGATCGGCATGAGCATTCAGTCTAGCTAGAGACTATCTGATGCACTTTTGCATATGTGAAAGAACGCAAATCCAGAGTGTTCTTTTCCGAAGATGTAGGAAGAGAAGAAAGTGGCACATTTGGATCTGTGAGAACAGTATTGACCACCTGAGCAATATCATTTTTATTGTACAACTTTGGAGATGCCTTTGATTGCTGTGTAGAGGCTGGACGATTGTAAGAAACTGTGTTCATGTGAAATAAACTGATTTGATCCATTAGTATTCTGAAGGATAACCATGAAACATTTTTTGACAACGAAACATTTTTTGATGCGGGTCTAAAAAGACAATATTGAGGTTTGTAGTTACTGTAACCAGTAAGGTGTTCAAAATCGTATTCAGTCGATAAATGGCAATGGTTTCAACATCAAAACCTTACGCTTAGTAGTTTCATAAGATTCATTAAGACCCATAAGGAACTTCATTACACAAAACCTTAGGCTTAGTGTTGGCAATTGGATTGTACGACCCGCCTTGTCCCGTCCTGCCACGATGCAAATTCAATGCGGGTCTTGGCGTTACATGCCCGCGAGGGAAGCGGTCCCTGGAAGTGCTACCCAATCCCCACCCGCGACATACACATGTCTTGGTGGGACAGGCGCGCGGGACTCCGATCAAGTTCCACCTGCGCCTGGAACCTGCAAGAACACAACACTTTTGTTAGCACTGATTGATACGATACTTTGTTAAAGAAGATCAAACTTAAGTTATATAGTCTTTGATGTTTTGAATATATTATATATGTAAATTTGAACCAAATGCCTTCCAAGTTCTAACGCTCAAAGTGTGAAATCAACATGTACAACCAAATCAATTGTACAAGCTGAAGTTTGGAGAATACCGATGGTTGTTCGTTGGTTTCTTAAGAACGCCAAGGTTCCTTAAGAAACAACGGCACGGTTCTTAAGAAACAGATGCAACTTACTAACTTTAAAAATGGTAGAAGAGGTCTGTGGCAGACAAAGACCACACCAATGTATATAACCAGTAGGTTTGGTATTAAGAGGAACCTGCAAGAAGAAGACACAACAAACACACTTAGTAACAATCTTCGATAAATGCAAAATTCCCCTGCATATTGGTTTTGTCGACGAGAAGCTCCAAATGTAATTGTACAACCAGCAACTCAGCAAGTTACAAACAACAATCAAATGTCTCTATCAAACAACTCAGCAAGTTTGATTCGAAAGTTAACACAAAACCTTCAATATAATGAAAATAAAATACATACGTCTGAACATGCACCATCTGAGCTTCTCTTCTGCTGATCGATGACGTATGGAAGATGGGAAGCACCACTAGAGCTCGAATCAGCTTCGTCGGAGCTTCATCAGTTTGGTAAGTGCCGCCAAAGTTCATTTCTTTATCCGGTGAAGCTCCACAGGTGCATATGGAATACGGAGGGAAAACCAGACGAACTATCAAACAGCGAAGCGTCACCGCCAGAGCCTCTTTTCTTTTGTCGGTGAAGATCTCCATGGAAATCGCCATCATCAAGCTCTCTCGTTGTTTGGACATCTGAAGAGGTGAAATAAAAATAAGAACCACTGTCGGATCACAAGAACCACCATCGGAGATCAAAACACCATCACCAGAGCTCCATTTCAGTAAAGATCGCCTCTGAATCGCATTTCTCTAACCTTTTTTGTTTTTTAGGTGAAAAGACGAACTGCAGAGAATGATGCGGGTCCAATTTCCCGCAGGCTCATTTGGGTCCATCCTGCGCGAGGTCCAATTCTGCACAGTCCCCATTCCGCGAGGCCCGATATAAAATTGGGCCTGGATGTTCAAGCCCAATCCCGCCCTGCTGCAATGCTTAACGGGCTCAGCCCACAGGCAAGTTCAAGAATTGCCATCTCTAATCATGACCTTCCAATTTTTAGCAGCTTCACCTTCACACTTTCCAAGTGCAAACGACAACTTAAAGAAGCTGATATAGGTTTCCCAAACAGTAATCATTTCTGTATAATTCGTAACATCATGAGATCCTTGACTCACAAAAGGAAAATATTTGTTAAATCTCAAAGATATGAACAAGATCATCTTGTTTAACACGATTCATTAAGCTATTCCAGATATCTTCAGCCGTAGACACGTAAAGAAGACTAGCACTAATCATTTTTAAGACTGATTTCAAAAGCCTAGTAGCAACCATGTCATTGCCTCTCGCCCAAGATCCATAGGTAAGCTGAGTTTCCAATTGATTTTTAAGATAGAAACATTCACAAGGCCTAGCTTATTACAGACGTGAAGAGCAAGGCGGACAGACCGCCTCCATGAATGGAAGTTGGCACTGCTATTTAGATGATTGGAAACCAAAACCAGTCCGACAAGGTCGTTCCTATGGAGATGAAAGGTATTCTCATATAAATTTGTAGATCCACGATTCAGCTCAAAAATAGGTCGGATAGAAGATGAATTAATAGCTAATGAAAACTGACTGCAGAAGAGCTCAAAACTGAGAACAACAAAGATGAGAGATACAATTGGTTCAATCGATTCAAGAAGAAAATAAAAAATCACACAAAAGAGATCTTGAATAAATTTTGATACTAAAACACTAATTACCAGAAAACTTGGCTATTTCCATGGAATTCCGGATGGAACAAAATCTGTCGAGAATTCACTCTGACAAAAATCAACAAAAAAAAATCTGTCAAAATTCGTTAAGAAATTTCTCAAGAATTCACTAAAAAAAATCCTTCGTGAATTACGGAAGGATTCCCGGAGAATTCACATCACAAAAATTTCCAGCCAAGTTAACTAAAAAATTAATATTTATTTAATTCCATTGGTAACTAACAGAAAATTTCTGACAAATTTATTAAATATAAATATTTATTTAAGTCCGTCAGGAATTCGTAGGAAGTTCCCAAATTTCCCCAATTGAGTTATAAAAAATAAAAATTTATTTAATTCCGTCAAAAGTTCATAGGAAATTCTTACAATTTCTATTAGACTTAATCCCTATGGACTCTTGATATATTTATTAAATATAAGTATTTAATTAATTCCATCAAAAACTTCCTTAGAATTTTTACAAATTTATTAAAATAAACATTTATTTAATTCCATTAAAACTTGTAAGAAGTTAAATAATATTTAGTTTTCATTAATTCTTTGGGAAAACCGTTTGGAATTCCAGTCGAATTCCCAATGACTTAGAGTTTAGGTTTTTTAACTTGGTGTCAAACTAATCACAATTGATTCTCTAAAGATATTGTCGGTACTATAATATCACTTAAAACCTTGTATGTTATAAGATTTTCTCAATAATTGAATATTAAAAATGTTCACATGGTAAATCGATAAAATTAACAAGAACCTACACATATAATATACATTTACAAAATATTTTGAACCTTTGTTGAAAATATTGTCAAAGATGTTTAAAAGGTGTTTCTATAGGTGTAAGAAGGTCAAATGTCTAGTTAAATCATTTTTATGATGTCAACATATATTATTGATATGTTTTCTTTGGATTCGGTAACCCTAAGCCACATCTGAGGAATACATCGAGAATTCCCTACGAATTCATACAGATTTTTCAAAATAAATGAATACATGTTGAAAGTAAATAGATACTTATAGTAATAAATATGTCGCGACATTTCAGTGGCATCTCTCAGAGGGTAAAGGCTCAGAAGATGTTAGTGGAAAATCTGCAGAGAACACTACTTACTTCCCCGGATATTGCTACTGCTAGAGAGGAACATGTTGAGAGGAACAAATTAAATGTGCTCTTAAAGGCAGAGGAAAAATTCTATAGACAAAGATCAAGGGTGAGATGGGCAGATGTTGGTGATCGTAATACAACCTTCTACCACAGGATTGTATCGCAACATGCCACCACAAATCACATTCACATTCTCAAGGATGAACATGAAAATGTTTTCTTTGCTATGGATGACATAAAAGAGCATGCGGTTGATTATTTTAAGGGTATTCTTGGTTCCACTGATCTCGCCCAATCACCAGCCTCGATTGTGGAATTACAATATCTACTCCCCTTCCGGTGCACTGAATTGCAACAGAACTATTTGAAAAGGGAAGTTACGGAAGCAGAAATAAAGGCAACTATCTTCGCAATGCCTCTTGACAAAAGTCCAGGTCCTGATGGGTACTCTGTCGAATTCATTCGTGCATCTTGGGATACTGTGGGAACGGATATTATCAAGGCTGTTCGTGAGTTTTTTCGAAATGGTAAGCTCCTAAAGGATATGAACACAACAGCCATTGATCTTATTCCTAAGAAATCAGAGGCATGTGTCTTAGGCGATTACATACCGATCAGTTGTTGTAATATCGTCTATAAGGTCATCTCAAAAATCCTAGCAAATCGGCTAAAACCCATCTTGACGGAATGTGTTAGTCCAAATCAAGCAGCTTTTTTGAAAGGTCGTAGCCTTGGTGAGAATGTCTTGCTGGCCACGGAACTCATCAAGGACTACAACAACTCGTCATGCCTTAAGAGTGCAATGCTCAAGATTGACATACGGAAAGCGTTTGATACTATATGCTGGGACTTCGTTCTTAAAATTCTTGAAGCTCAACACTTTCCCCCAATGTTTATAACCTGGATAAAAGAGTGCATCTCTTCCGCTAGGTTCTCGGTTGTTATTAATGATGAGCTTGCTGGGTTTTTCGAAGGAAAAAAGGGTCTCCGTCAAGGTGACTCAATCTCCCCATATTTGTTCATCATGCTAATGGAGGTTCTCTCGCGCTTACTGGATAGAGCCGAGATGGCAGGGGCATTTCGATTACATCCGCTTTGTGTCTCTCCAAAGATTACACACCTGTTGTTTGCGGATGATCTCCTCGTCTTTTCGGATGGCTCTCGTCTCTCTACTGAGGGGGTTAAACACGTCATGAGCCGGTTCAAGAGTTGGTCTGGCTTAGACACAAACCAATCTAAATCTGAAATCTTCCATGGTGGGTACTCGGATATCCAAATCTCGGTCCTGAGCGATCTATCGGGGTTCAAGCGTGGAGTCTTTCCGACTAGATATCTGGGATTACCACTAGACCCGAAGAAGATTTCTTATGCAACTCTTCAACCGTTTTTGGACCGTATCACAGCTAAAATGCACTCTTGGACAGTGAAGTATCTCTCCTTTGCTGGTAAGGTTAAGATGATATACTCTGTTATCTATGGCATGGTTAATTTCTGGAGCTCAGTTTTTGTTTTGCCTAAGCGGTTTTATGAGAAAGTGGATTCCCTCTGCTCGGCTTTTCTATGGAAAAACAACACAGCCTCCGCTGCGGGGGCTCGAGTCTCTTGGGCGAACATTTGCCAACCAAAGAAAGAAGGTGGTCTTGGTATTAGGAAACTGGATGAATTTGAAATGGTGTTAAGACTTAAGCGAATTTGGCTATTTCTTTACGCATCGGGTTCGTTGTGGGTACCATGGTTGACAAATAACAGGTTTGGTGGTCAGAGTTTTTGGCTGGTAAATGACTCGCCAAGGTTCTCAAAGACGGTCAGGAGTATGCTCCAATTGCGGCGTGAACTCCACCGTTATCTCCGCTGCAATGTTGGTGATGGAAAAACAGCTTCTTTCTGGTTTGATTATTGGACTGAGCTGGGTCCTCTAAATTCTCTCTTCGGTCAATCTGGCCCTCGGGAGTTAAGAATTCCAATCACTGCCACTGTTTCACAAGCAGTTCGCAATGGTCACTGGAACCTGCCTCCTGCTCGCTCGGAATATGCGGAAACGCTTCAAATTATACTCTCCTCTATTATGGAAACTTATATCATCGTATATACTCTGTATCAATTATGATTATTACTTCTTTCTTCCTCAAGCTTGTACTCTGTATATATTACTATCTCTGTCAATAATATAGAATCATTCAGACATATATCCTCTACATGGTATCAGAGCCATCGATACCCTAAAAACTCTAAAAATTTCTTCTAGCCGCCTCTGTCTTTCTTCTTTCTCGTCTCTTTGTTTTCTCAATGGCTGCCAACCCTACGTCCTCTCCTGTCACCCCTGACAACACTGGATCGGTTGAAACGATCATCAACAACACACACCAGCCTCTCCTCCATGTTAACATGAACAACGTGGTGAAACTCTCCTCCACTAACTATCTTATGTGGAGCCGTCAGGTTCTAGCTCTCTTTGATGGCTATGAACTCTCTCAATTCTTGGGTGATTCATCCGTACCACCATCGCCTACTGTGCTCAACACTGAAGTCATAGTCACGCCTAATCCGCTTTTCACTCACTGGAAACGTCAAGATCGGTTGATTTACAGTGCTCTTCTTGGGGTCATCTCAGTAAATCTTCAACCAATGGTCTCTCGTGCTCAAACCTCTGCTGATGTTTGGAGCATACTTGCTGATACATATGCTAAGCCATCACGTGGTCACCTTAAACAGATCAAGCATCAACTCAAGAGTTGGACCAAGGGGAACAAGTCAATTGATGAGTATCTCCAAGGTCTAACTATGCGCTTTGATCAGCTGGCTATACTTGGAAAGACTATTGATCAAGAAGACCAAGTTGAGTATACATTAGAAGGGCTCCCAGAGGAGTACAAATCTTTGGTTGATGCTATTGAGGGTCGTGATGTACCACCCACCATGACTGAGTTGCATGAACGTCTTCTCAATCATGAAGCAAAAATTCTCTCTGCCACACCACTTCTGTCATTACCGGCCTCTGCGAATGTTGCAATCAATCGCAACAACAACTACAACGTGAAGCAGCACAACAACACCAACAACAGGAGGCCAAATCAGCAGTGGCAGCAACCACAACACTTCAGACAACAGTCCCAACGTCCATCAAAGCCGTATTTGGGGAGGTGTCAGATCTGCAGTGTTCATGGATATAGTGCTCGACGGTGTCCACAACTTCAGCAGCAGAACGTGTCTCAGGGTTATGGCTCCTCTGCAGCAGCACCATGGCAGGCTCCTACTCTATGGCAACCACGAGCCAACCTAGCTCTTACTGCACCCTACACACAGGAGAACTGGCTTCTTGACAGTGGCGCCACGCACCACTTGACATCGGATCTACACAATCTCCCGCTGCACCAACCGTACACTGGTGGTGATGAAGTTGTTGTTGGCAATGGCTCGACCCTTCCAATAACACACACTGGTTCCCTTACTTTACCCTCCTATAAGCGTCCTCTCTTATTAAACAGAGTTCTTTGCGTACCTAATATTCACAGAAACTTGATCTTAGTCTATCGGTTATGCAATGCTAATAGAGTTTCGGTTGAATTCTTTCCCAACTTGTTTCAGGTGAAGGATCTCACAACGGGAGCTCCGATACTCCAAGGACACACCAAGGATGAACTATATGAGTGGCCTAAGCCCCCTGTTCCCATCACTTTCTTCTTCGCAACACCCGACACCAAAACCACTATGTCTCAATGGCATTCCCGCTTAGGCCACCCATCTCTCTCTATTTTAAAATCTATTGTTTCCAGCAACTCTTTACCTTGTTTTGATTCATCTTTAAAGACATTAGCTTGCAATGATTGCCTTCTTAATAAAGCTCATAAGCTTCCCTTTCATGAAAGCTCAATATCTTCTTCTCATCCTCTTGACTATATATTTACTGATGTGTGGCAATCACCTATTTTGTCTACAGATAACTACAAGTATTATTTGGTTCTTGTAGATCACTTCACACGTTATACGTGGCTGTACCCTCTTAAAGCTAAATCTCAGGTTAAAGAAACATTCATTCTTTTTCGTGCCTTAGTTGAAAACTCTCTCGGTTTCAGGATTAAACATCTATATTCTGATAATGGAGGAGAATTCTTGGCCTTAAGGCCTTTCCTGTCTGCCAATGGCATTTCTCATCTCACCAGCCCACCTCATACACCTGAACACAATGGTGTCTCAGAAAGAAAACATAGACACATTGTTGAAACAGGTTTATCTCTTCTTACTCATGCTGATATACCTCTCTCTTATTGGCCCTTTGCGTTTTCCACAGCTGTCTTTCTAATAAACAGAATGTCCACTCCTGTGCTTTCACTTCAAAGTCCTTACCAAAAATTGTTCAATAAACAGCCTCACTACAACAAGCTCAGAACCTTTGGCTGTCTTTGTTTCCCCTGGTTCAGACCTTATTCACCAAACAAACTAGAACTTCGATCTTTACCTTGTGTATTTCTTGGATATTCCTTAACTCAAAGTGCATATCTTTGTCTAGAGCCAAAGTCTGGAAGGATATATACTTCTCGACATGTTAGGTTTAATGAGGCTGATTATCCTTTTCAAAAGCTTTCCCACTCATCTTCTCATTCTGTGACGCATGACAATACCACTGCAGCTCCTAACACTATACCTCATCTCACCACCATCGTCTCCTTCTGGCACTGCTATATTCAGGAACTCCTCAAACAACCAGACAGTCTCCACTAATCCGACAACCTCCACCAGTTCACAGTCAAGCTCCCCTGCTCCTGTTGCAATCCGCAACACACATTCGATGCAAACTAGAGCAAAGAATGCAATCATCAAACCCAGCAAGAAGTTCTCCCTGCTCTCTGTGTCACGTTCTTCAGCATACCGTGAACCCAGTACATGGCAGCAAGCTATGAAGGATTGTGAGTGGAGGGATTCTATGAGCACTGAATTTAACTCGCAAATAGCCAATCACACGTGGGATTTGGTTCCGTTCAAGCCTCACATGAACGTTGTGGGTTGTCGTTGGGTACACACGTTGAAATACAATGCTGATGGTACTTTACAAAGACACAAATCCCGTTTAGTTGCCAAAGGATTTCATCAACAACCTGGAATTGACTTCACAGACACGTTCAGTCCGGTTATTAAACCAACAACCATCAGGACGATTCTTGGCATCGCAGTGAACTGTGATTGGCAGATACGCCAGCTTGATGTAAACAATGCATTCCTACAAGGTCATCTTACTGAAGAGGTATACATGAGCCAACCACCGGGATTTATAGATCAAGAGAAGCCAAACCATGTCTGCAAACTACGGAAGGCTATATATGGTCTTAAACAAGCTCCAAGGGCCTGGTATGTTGAGCTGAGACAATACTTACTCTCCTCGGGTTTTCAAAATTCGTTGAGTGATGCTTCTCTCTTTATCTTGAAACGGAACCGAGATTACGTATATCTACTGGTGTATGTCGATGACATGCTTGTCACAGGCACAAATCCAGCCCTGGTTGATGACATAATCTCACAGCTTGGTCGACGTTTCTCCATCAAGGACCTTGGTCAACTGAGTTACTTTCTTGGGATAGAAGTTACAAAGACCTCAAAGGGACTTCATCTCATGCAGCGTAAGTATATAAATGATCTCCTCCTCAAGACAAAGATGCTTGACGCCAAGGCAGTAGCTACTCCACTTCCATCGTCACCAAAACTCAGTCTTCACTCGGGAACACCATTACAAGATCAGCGTGACTACAGAATGGTAGTGGGCAGCTTGCAATACTTAGCACTTACGAGACCTGATATTTCATACGCAGTCAACCGCCTTTCACAATTCATGCACATGCCAACAGAGGATCATTGGCAGGCTGCAAAAAGGGTCTTGCGGTACTTAGCAGGAACCACAACACACGGTATCTTGCTAACCAAGCAACAAAATCCAGCCTTACATGCTTTCTCGGATGCAGATTGGGCAGGTGACACGGATGATTACGTTTCAACAAATGGCTATGTGGTCTATCTTGGTAATCAACCACTTTCATGGTCTTCTAAGAAGCAGCAAGGCGTCTCACGTTCCTCCACAGAAGCGGAATACCGGGCTGTAGCTAATACAGCAGCTGAGTTACGTTGGATATGCTCACTTCTTACTGAGCTAGGAGTTCGTATACCGGAGAAACCAACCATCTACTGTGATAATATAGGAGCTACCTATCTCTCAGCCAATCCGGTTTTTCATTCTCGTATGAAACAGATTGCCATAGACTTTCATTTTGTTCGGGGCCAAGTTCAGAATGGCATCCTTCGGGTCTCTCACGTTTCTACAAAAGATCAGCTAGCTGATGGCTTGACTAAACCTTTGTCACGGACCCAGTTTCAAGAGCTCAGAAACAAGATTGGAGTCATAGGACTTCCTCCATCTTGAGGGGGTGTATTATGGAAACTTATATCATCGTATATACTCTGTATCAATTATCATTATTACTTCCTTCTTCCTCAAGCTTGTACTCTGTATATATTACTATCTCTGTCAATAATATAGAATCATTCAGACCTATATCCTCTACATCCTCTACTGTTGTTCCCAGTGACGCAAATGGTAAGGACGTGTATCTGTGGAGAAATAAAACAGGTGGTTTCGGTGGTTTCTTTTCATCTAGTGTGACATGGGAGCTAACTCGTACTCCATCTCCCCTAGTTCCGTGGCATCATATAGTTTGGTTCCGAGGAGACATCCCTCGGTGTTCTTTCATCACATGGACTGCTTTCTTGGCTAGATTGCCAACTCGTGACCGTCTTATTTCTTGGGGTTTAGCGATCCAACCAGGTTGTGTTCTATGTTCCAATGCTAATGAATCTCATTCTCATTTATTTTTTGAATGCTCTTTTGCTGCTGGGATTTGGTTTCGTTTTTGTGGCAGGTTCTTGGCGTCTCCTCCAGCTTCATTGGCTTCTATCACCAGTTTGTGTTTGCAACTTCATGGACCTCACGCAGCCCCGGCTATCTTGGTGTTGAAGCTCCTCAATCAGGTGATCACCTACAACCTCTGGCGTGAACGAAATGCCCGCATCTTCACGAATACTCAGATGTCGCAGGAGGCTTTCTTCAGAGTGGTTGATCGTGGTATGCGGGATAGACTGCTCTCTCTGCCTGCTGTGTCTACTGGCGCATCCTCCCCTTCCTTGCTTGAGCTCTACTTTTGGTTTCTTTCACCTTATAGTTAGTGTGCCTCTCTGTTATGTTACTCTCTTTATGTTGCTCTCTCTCCGTCTCATCTCCTTTGTAATAAGTTGTGCTCTACAACATTGTAAACTCAGAAAATGGTTATAAAATTTTAACATTTTGACCCAAAAAAAAAATATATATGTCGCGAGTGTGTAGGAAATACCCAACGAATTTTGACATAAATAAATAAATTTTTAATTGTAATAAATTAATCGAGAATTCTTGACAAATTACCAATGACCTAGGGTTGATGGTTTACAATAGGTGTCAGTTTGGTTACTCCTTTTTTCTAAAGATCAACGGGTGCTATAGTAGCATTTCAAACTTTGTATGTCATAAGATACACTCAGTCGTCTAATATTAAAATTTTCCATACGGTAAATTAAAAAAATCAACATGAACCTAACGAATCCTTTCAAATTGTCGTCGATAATATTATCAAATATGTTTAAAAAAAAATCTGAAGGTTTATGAAGGTCTAATGCCTCGTTAAATCATATTGTCGATATGCCTTTTGGATTTCGTAAACCTAAGCATTAAGTCGAGGGGAATCCATTGGTTACACATATGTTCATCGGGAACTCCTGGGAAATTTGTTGAGAATTTTCGGGAACTCATGACAACTTAAACTTTTACCAGCAAAATATTCCTCAATTTTTTTTGGTTTCAACAGATTTTCGTTGGATATTAGGAGATATATAATGTAACACACAATTTCTTTCTTCCCCATTTTCCTGCTATTTTCTCTCTCTAAATTAATTTTGACTCTCTCTTCCTACCTCTCCCTCAATACAACAAATATAAGTATTGATAGCAATGCATTGTAGCACTAATTCACCAACTGCTACAAATAATGCTAAAATCTGATTCCAAGTTTTTTGCAGCATTATATTAGTGCTAGAAAAAAAAATTCATTAAGTGAGAACATAAAATGGCTACTATAGCTGGAAGTTCTTTTGGAGGCAAAATGGCAAAATACTTGGCCATTTTAAAAAAAATATTCTGCCATTCTCAGACTCAAGCATGCAAAGAGAATTTACCCAAATTTTGTTCTTTTTCCATCAAATCTGTAGTTTTTTTCTCAAGAATGGAAATATATATAGGGCACCACGAATCCCATTTTCGCTCATATTTTCAACCTTCGCAGCCTCAAATTTTCTATGTAATCAGTGTGTAGAAGTTGATCGGAAATGAAAATCAGATCTGGTGTCATCTCAGCCGCTCTCGTCAACCTGCAAAATTCCAGGCAAAACCTAGTTACGATTTCTGTAGTTATGAGCCCTAGATTTAATTCCTCATTGAAAGTGTCTTCGATTTCTCTTATTAATTTTAATTACCTCACACTGCAGCAATATTCGAAGCCATAAAGATCTATTTGAGGACACGAAGACAAGCAAGATAAAAGTCAGGTTATACATTTTCGATTTGTGTGTCTTATTCGTTTGAAATCTATAAAAAAAATTGTGTTATAAATTAATAAATTCATGATATTGCTTTGCAGGTTGTAGCTTGTTGCAACATTAGGAGTTTTGAAAGTTTCTTTTGGGGTGAAGAAGAATTGAGCTCTTAAAACCAATCTGTAAGTGCTTATAGAGGTAATTTTATCATCCAAATATAAGTTTTTTCATTATTGGTTTAATATGTTTTGTTTGTGTTTTGATTGTCTCTGACTTTTAAGTCTGACTGATTTAATAGTTGACTTTTTATTGCTGCTAATGTGAATGACAATGTGTTTGTTTGGTGTTTGAGATATTCTTATGGGTTTGTTTTGTTTTTGTTCATGGGTTAGAACATAAAAATGATCGAAAGTCATGGGTTCATCTTAACAGGTAAATGAAAAACAATATATACTTAAGTGTTTATTTGGGATTAAGAGAGTTTATGGTTTGCTATTGTTTTATGCTTTCATCTGTCATAACCGAAGAGCTGATTATGGTTACGAGAGAGGTTCTTGGAATATGTTTTGTTTTGATGTTGGGATTTATGATTGCTTACAATCTTAAAAAAAATGAAGTTGGATCCTTTCGTATTGCTTCTGACTGTTATCTGTTTTGGTTTCATTGTGTGTTTTTGTATGTGTGTGCGAGTTCATCTTAAATTGTATTGTGAAAACTCTCTTTTTTTGTTTCATGTAAACTAAGATTGGTAGTCGTAAGAACAAGCGTGGAAAAAGCCAAGGGAACCCAAAAAACATATGGAAGAGAAGGGATTGGTAGAAATGGAGGTAGAAAGGATAAAAGGTGTAGAGAATAAAAGGATGATCAATTGAATGTATCTGGTGAACTGAATGAAGAAAATGAAGAAGAACAAAACAAGGAAACCTATGAAGAAGCAGAAGATGACACTGCTGCTGATAATCATGTTGATACTGAGACATACCAAATTAAGGAAACCTTAGAAGATGAAGTCCAAACTAAGATAGATACATTCAATGAACCACACCGTACAAGATGTCGAGGATCAACGAAGATAAAACACATTAACAAGGATTCAAAATGAACGGCAACATGTTAACTTCACTGACTTGGGAGAACCTTGTGGTCTATGGTCAGTATTGTTATCCTTGTGCTTAGGTCCCTTGGTACGTGAACATGTTCCTGTTATTATTGAGAATTGGAAAATGAAGATATCAGAACAGTGTTGCGAAAATATATATTGAGGTAATTTAAATCCACTTTTAAATATATTAATTCTAACTTGTAATTGATTGTCTCACATTCCTTTCACTGAATACACACAAGGTTTGACCTGGATGATGAGTATAAAAAGGCTGTTGTGTTTAAGAAAATGTGATGTTTTCTGGAGAGCATCCAAATAACGCCTGATGACCTATGTTAGGCAAGCTACAATAATTAATATAGGATGAATATGTGACCAAAGAATACTATAATTTCTATGTTAAGATAACTATTTTACCCATTATTTCTTTTTTTTTACAAATACAAAAATTGGGTTTAAAGTTTAGATTTAGAGTTTAGGTTTAGGGTTTAAGGTTTAGTTTTAGGGTTTAGTGTTTCTTTGTAGGATTTAGTTATAGGGTTTAGGGTTTATGGTTTATTTTAGGGTTAGGTTTTTTTGACAAAAGATTGAAAACACACAAGGACCAAATCTTCCATTTGATCACAAGATTAGAGCATTTTTACACACTTTTATTTTGATGCTGTTTTTGCTCATTTTTAAACACGTAATGGCATTTTTAAATAATAATCCCTTTAGAAAATTTATATACAGTCAAAACCAATCTACACCAACCCAAAACCAATACAAATCAATGCCAAAACAATAATTTTTCAAGTTGGGAAAAATATTTACATTATAGAGGGAAACCAAAATATACATTTTTATCCAAACAAACATATTTTTGTTATATGTTTCGGCATTATGAAGGTCTTTTTGTTTAGAGAGAAGACAGTCCAAATTCTCTCCTTTTCTCTCAAACCCTCAAACTATCAATCTCCATAGCCACCACAAATTCATATCTGGTCAAGTCTTTCCATCACTCCCATCGATTTTCCTCTGTCTCTCTGTTGCCTCAACATCCATCCATCTTTGTCGCCTCAATTTCCCTATGTGCCTTGGTTGCATCTATTTATATAAGTCTCTCCGTGTCGTCAATTTCCCTTTGCGTCTCCCTCAAACTCGTCCACTTACAATACCAAAGAAGAAAATCAGGAAAGGTAAGCGAGCTATAAACCCTAGATTTTAGTCCTCATTCTCAGTCTTATATTTCTCTGATTACAAGCTTGTCAAAATAGGAAGATTCGAAGCCCTAGAGATCTCAGAGGGACCTAATATGAAAATAAGCAAGAGACTCAATGTCTTGTACCATCTTCAGGTTATCCTTTTCGATTAATTGTTCTTAGTCGCTAGAGATCTCGGAAGGGATCTAACTTGTGTTCACTTTGGCAATGTAGAAAATCTAATGAAAGCAAGGATGGGCATCATTTGTGGAATCATGACATACAGAATGAACCCACAACTCCAACAACAGCTACAATAAGAAGCACACGAACAAGGAAATGATGTGGTAGAGATCACCATAACCGAATTTAGACGCTCTTAAGGCTACTAATTGATACACGTTGAGGAACCTGAAGAAGATATCAAGACAATGTTCCTGATGGGTACCAGAAATATGAAGAACCGTGCACGCAGCTCAGCTCCAATGAAACGTCCAAAAGAAGAACAAGGGCACTCCTCACGACACAAGGCAGCTCGTATAGACTAAAGGCGTGGTACCAACCACTCCATTGTAAAAACCATTATTTTGCTTCTTACTTAGTTCGATATTTTCTTTGTCATGACTTTTTTTTTCTTTGGATTCATTGTAATTACCATTCTATTTCTTTTGACTTGGTTGTACCTTGTTCTCTAATTGTATCTCATTAGAGTAAATTATTTTTATTATTATTTCTATATGAATATAGAAATTATGCAATTCAATGATCCCAAAAAAACAAAATAATAACAAAATATGACACCCAGAAATATGTCATGTTACAATATAATAGAGCACCAAAATATCCATGAAAATGAACATCCTAGCACGACAAATGTGCTAGCTAATAGTATCATATAGCAAATGGTACACACTATAATATGTGCAAAATACGACAAACAAAAACGTCAAGAAAACATATGAAAATGTGTTATTATAAATTATGTTCGAGCATGACAAAAACGCCCTAGAAAACTACATAATAGCATGAAGCATGTTCGAGCATGACAAAAACGTCAAGAAAACATATGAAAATGTGTTATTATAAATTATGTTCGAGCATGACAAAAACGCCCTAGAAAACTACATAATGGCATGAAGCATGTGCCATTAAATAGTTTCATATAGCAAATTATCAACACAACAATATGTTCATTTATAATAGCGTTAAAAACGCTACGATAGGGGGTTTATTATAGATGTGGCTGACACAATATTTATGGAAACGCTATGAAAGCCTTATGGTAGCGTTTTCATTATGCTACTAGTGACGATATTTCTTGTAGTCTCTCTCTCTCTCTCTCTCTCACTCTCTCTCCCAATTCTCATCCACTTCTAATGTAAGTGTTATGTACATTGTTAAATTGTTATATTGGTGGTCAGATTTGTTAGTTTTATGATGTTATATTAGTGTTTAGGAGGTGTAATATGAGTATTGGATGAATAAGGATTTGTAAGTTTAGTGTTTTATAATTTTGATTGTTAGATTAAATTTTTTTGTATGTTATTTTTAGGAATAAGGCATGTTGTTCTGTAACTTTAGTTTTGAAAAACGTTTATATATATTTTTAAGTTTAAAAGACATTTTAAATTATTAGTATTAAAAGTATTTTTAAAAATGGCTATATATTGATTTAAGGCGTTTTTATTTTTTTTACAAAATCTGATAATTTTTACATAATTAAAGATGGTTTTAGTAAAAATCATATGATGACATTGTTATAAAAAACTACATAGAAGTAAAACAATCTTTAAAACTATATAACTCTGGTTATTTTTACTGATAGAAAAAGTTGTTAAAACTATGTTAGTTATACAACTGTCTAGTGAAGTATGTATTTGAATACTATTACTTTTATAGTTTTGTACACAGTTTAAATGGATGCTTTAGTTCGTTGGATAAGAAGTTACTTCGAATCCACACACAAGGTTCACAAACTTGTTTTTATCCGCAATATAGAGATTGGGCGCCTTCACCTAATAGTCGGTGGTTGCTATCATCTGTATACCTACTTCTCATTTGACCATCTGGCTTCAAAAGTATTGCGATCCTTGTTGGCTCATGGCTCTGAAAGTATGGCAATCGTTCTCGGCTTACGGCTCCAAAATATTGCGATCTTTGTCGGTTTATGGCTCTGAAAATATTGTGATCCTTGTCGGCTTATGGCACCGAAAATAATGTACTTCTTGCTAGCTTATGTAAAACTTTCAAGTGTTTTAATATAATCTAATAGATGACAAAAAGACAATTTTAAAACGTAAAAGTATTACTGTCGGATCAGGCTATGTAGGTCAATCGCCTTATATTTTCCATCTGCTTTATCTTCGTATATTATGGATCCTAAGCATTGAAATCAAACGAGAATTTCAACACCCATAGCGAGAAAAATGACTGTCAGCTTGAAAACAAATCAAAATTTCATTGAAACAATGCGGCAAAGATCTGGCAATTTAAAGTTTTGTCACTTTTTATTGTACAAAAATTATACCCCCTCCATTTCAGAATGATTCATATTCTAGAAAAAAAAATTCTTTCTAAAAGATTCATATTTTAGGTTTTCAATGTATGTAATAATGAAAAATTGTACACTTCAAAAATATTAATTGTGTTTATTAAATTTTGATTGGTTAAAATTTATAGAAAACAGTTAAACACAGAAAATAATACATTATTATAAAATTTTACGTGTTTTCTTAATAAGTATGAAAACTCTAGAATATGTATTATTTTGAAACGGAGGGACTAGTTTTTAATTTAACAAAATTAATTTTTTATTTAAATTTTCTAACTTAGTTGTTTATTATTCAATTTTTTAAAAAAATTAATGGATTTTATTAATTTATAATAATGTGATAATTTATAAACTCGTGAAAAATTAGTGGGGAAAAGAGTTCCTCAAACTTGTTTTTCTTGTAAATCCATTTCAAAAGATTTTGTTGAAAAAGATTTTGTTGAAAATTAGTCAAGAAAAAATTATTAAAAATATTTGATAGAAATATTCTCAATGGTTTCCCGACAATATATGTTCAATGGCTTATGTTCTCGGCAAATCATCCAGAATATGGTTGTCAAATTTAGTCTAGAAATTTGACAGATTTTTTTCGATTAGATAAATCCAACGAAAAAAATTCATCGAGAATCTGTTGGTAACAAGTATTTTTGACGGATATATTTGTCATGAATGAACTGTTTTTTATAGTGACTTATCAATTAAAACACTGAAGAAGAAGATGAAGCGGATAAACCTTAGGGCTTCTTCAAATATTACATAAAACTAAACTTTTCAATTTTAAAATTAGATTTTCAACGTAGTTACTCAAATTCATTATTATTCGTCAATAATGAATGAGTGTCTTTATTTAAGAAGTTTTGGGTGCTTGGAGAAGTTTTCTCTCATAAACTTTTTGAAGATGTTGTTTTATGTTTACTAATGTGTTTTAATGTCAATTTTTGCATATTGGTTCAGTTACGAAATTTTACTATATAAGTCTAATGCATATATATTTTATTAAAGTTTGAGATATCATATGTTTAAACTTATGTATTATTATTTCTTGTGTTTGAACTTATGTGATATTAAAAGTGTGATGTGCTTGAAGTTTGTTATGTTGAACTTGTGCCAAATGTTATTTTATTATAAATTTGTGTGTAATAACTAAAATTTGTTACCATCATTATCATCTAAATTGCACAGAATTGATAAGGATACAATACATACACTACAAGAAAACATGAATTTCTGACTATATTTTTGCAACTAAAAATGCCGACCATTTACAGACGGATTAACGACTGATATGCGACCCAAAAAATCAGTCACTATTTGGAAGCTAACTTACGACTACATATACTCGTCGCGAAATAGTCGCTAATTTATGACTATTTTCCGACTCATCGGAGGTTGCTAAAATGTCGTCGTGCATCAGTCGCAAATTTAGCGACCATTTAACGACTTAATGTTTTGGTGGTATAACAATCGCCTCTCAGTTGCGAAAAAAAAAAAAAAAACAGGTTTTAAACTCATGCAATTTTAATGTTTTAAACTCATGCAATTTTTAATATGAACACATTGTTAGGATGAAAATACATATCTTAGACTTTTAAACAACTTATTAAACTAATATAATTATTAAAATGAAAAGACACAATGTTAAAATAGAAAGATACATATTTATATGGGCAATTCTCTCAAATAGCCTATTTTTAAGTTTTTGTCACAAAAATAAACTTCAATTAAAAATAACCTCTTTTGTTTTAAAAAAAATTAATATTTTTTTTTTAATTTTAAAAATTTGAAACTCTAACCCCAAAACTTCACCCTTAACTCTAAACTCTAAGTCTATAATAGTTAACCTAGGGGTATAAGTGTATATTTACTTGTTTAATGAAACATTTTAATCATTTTCTTCCTTAGAGGCTATTTTGTGACAAAAACTTTTTAGGATTATTCTAGGGTATTTCTCTACTTATATATTTGATAACTTCTTTTAAATCAATGCAACTTTTAAGATGAAAAGACTCATTTTAAAAATGAATAGATACATCATTACAAAAAGAAACTTTATTGCATATGAAAAGATATATAATTATAGAAAATAGATATTTTAACAACTTATTAATTTATGATGAAAAAATACAACTATTAAACGCTACAAGAAATATTGGCATTAGTATCACAATGAAAATGCTACATTACCATAAGACTTTCGTACCGTTTCAATAAACGCTCTGTCAATCGCAACTATAACAGACTACCTCTATCGTATCATTTTTTAATGCTATGATAAATGGACATATCATAGCGTTATTAATCTTCTATAGGAAATTCTTTTATGGCACATGTTTCGTGCTTCATGAAGTTTTCTATGGCATTTTTTCTTGCTGTAACATAGTTTACAATAACACATTTTCAGTGCCATAGAATATGTTCTTGTGACGTTTTTGTTTGCCAAATTGTGCACATACTATAGCGTGTACATTTACTATAAGATACTATTAGCTAGCATATTTCTCATGCTAGGATGTTTATTTTCATAACTTTTTGGTGTTCTATTACATTGTAAAATGACACAGGTGGGTGTCATTTTGTGATATTATTTTGTTATTTGGATCATGGAATTGTATAATTTATATATTCATATAGAAATAACAATAAATATAATTTACTCTAATTAAACATAATTAGAGATACAAAGTATAACCAAGTCAAAAGCAATAGAACGTAAATTACAATGGATCCAAAGCAAAGAAAGTCATGACAAAGAAACAATCAAACCAAGTCAGAAGCAAACGGGTGGTTTTACAATGGAGTGGTTTGTACCATGCCTTTAGTCTAGACGAGCAGCCTTGCCTCGTGAGGACTGTCCTTGTTCTTGTTTTGAGTGTTTCATTGGAGCTGAGTTGCATTCATTGTTGGGGTCAAAATCGGTCAAAACAAAATAAATGGCTAAAACTCTCGAAGAACTATTTTCTTTCAAAAAAAGATAATTTCAAAGAAGTCTCGACGAAAAACACTTGAGGAGCAAGTTTTGAAGCCAATAAAGTATACGAGATTACGGTTGGAGACAAAACCGTATCTCCCTAAGGATGAGAAGGATCCAAGATGACCCATCTCGCCCTAGGGCGAGAAGGATCCAAACCGACCCATCTCTACCTAGGGTGAGAAGGATCAAAATCGATCAATCTCGCCCTAGGGTGAGAAGGATCTGAACCAAATCCATCTTGATCTAAGGCAAGAAGGATCGAAGCCAATCCATCTCACCCTAAGGCGAGAAGGATCCAAACCAATTCCATCTTGCTCAAGGGAAAGAAGGATCAAAATCGATGCATATCGCCCTAAGGCCAGAAGGATCAGAATCAAATCCATCTCGCCCTAGGGCAAGAAGGATCAAAACCAATCCATCTCACCCTAGGACGAGAAGGATCCAAACCAATACATCTTTCCCCAGGACGAGAAGGATCCAAACCAAATCCATCTCGCCCTAGAGCGAGAAGGATCGAAACCGATCAAAGCTTATATGACTCTAACCTGTCTAAATGTGTATGCAATCCTAACCCTAACTCTCCTTCACAATACACTCAGGATATTCTTCTTTGAATCTCGATGAAAACGTCTCTTGTTACATCACAATTGGAGTTTTTGTTAAGACTTTACGAAGATGACAAGCAAGATGTTGTTTTCTCGTAAAAAATCGATAAACGTCAAAAAGATACTAGTTAACTTGAAAACCTTTGTATCTTCAAGAAAATGGACTTGTTTGCATCAGCCCATGATGTAAACAACATAAAAGAAAATGTACTAAGCCAACTCGACGGTTTTCCCAAGAAAAATCGTAAAAACGATTTAGAACCTTTAAACGGCTCAAGTGGTCTAAAATACGAAACAAGCCCATTTGCAGTTTAAAACTCAAGAAATTTTCCAAAAGAAATAACGGTTTACCCAAAAATTGGAAGGAATAGATAAATACTGATTTTTTAAGATAAACATGAGTTTTCGAGAAGATAAGGATAAATGTCTACGAAGAGATAAACTCAGATTGAGGGCAGAAAGAGAAGAAGTTCAACCGACCTTGATGCATATATATATGGATCCAAGATGAAGTGCAGGAGACACAGAGAAATTTTCATACAACAGTTTTTACTTAGAGAAATTTAGGCATTTTTGGAATTTGTTAGTGAGCTGCGATTCAACTAGGTTAACAAGTCTTAGGTTGCTAAAAATAGGAAACTTGCCGACAACTATTGTGGCATAGGCTTTCTTACTAGTTGTATTTCCCAAACACGAATTCAAATAAAACTACCTTGCTTCTTTCTTTACTTTACGATTTATTTTACTGCATCTATTGTCGTTTTTAATCAACAATTCTCGGTTAGCAGGTTTTCGAAACCTCAGAGAAAGCGAGAGTTTCTCGACTTTCCTCCGTTTATGAAATTGACAGTGTGAATCTCGGTTCTACAGTTTGGCGTTAGAAGGAGTGGGGAAGATCAATCTAACATGCAGCCACATAACACGCTTGGTCAAACATGTCTACATACGCTCATAACAATCAACCAGCTCGCGGCGACAATCCTGTCGACGACAACGTTGAAAATACTCCAGCAGCAAACGTCTTTGCGGTTAACGCTGATGCTAACACCGTGGTGTTTGAGGAGATTAAAATGATGTTCTCGACTCTTGAAAAGAAGTCGGATGAATAAGATAAACTTACGAGTTCTCTCGCTAAACAGGTAGAAATCCTAACAATGAGAACCAAGAGTATTTTCCCGCACGGGACGACAAGAGCCTGCAGCGAAAAAGACTTGATTTCGCGAATCCGTTTGATAGGCCCGCCAACGCACATAAAAACCCGTCGGGACATAACCCTGGCGAGGTAACTCATGTAGCAACGCGGCAAAACACGGAAAGTCTTCCACCTCCTGAATTGGAAAATGAAGAAGACAAAATCAAGCGAGTAAACTTACACCTCAGCAATGAATCCGATCAGTCGGAGGAAAACACCGACGTGCATCCAAGAAAGACGAGAAGCCAGACAACTTGGAAAAACCCTTCCTTCAACAAACTCATGACTGAAGAAAAAGAAGAAAACATCTTCTGGGTAGTACATGAGGAGCTAGCCGAAAAACAGGAGGAGCTAGCCGAAAAACAGACGCAGATCACCCGCAGCAAACGTCGATAAGATCGGAAAATTGCTAGCATCGATTGACAAAATACATGAACTCCGCGAGTACATTGCAAAAACGACCGCATTAGTGAAAGCAGTAAAACCCTCACGACAGCAAACTGAAGTACAAGATAGTTTGATCCTCGAAAAGGGTACGTAGACAACTTGTCACAAGACAAGTTCAGCTGTCCCCTCTCCAAAAGGGGGGGGGGGAGTGGGTACGTATATGTATACTCGTATACTCCCACATTTTAAAATAGTCTTTCTTGTACTCGAAACTTTTAAAACTTTTTGATAATAAGAAAACGCAGTATGACTTATCGGAATCTCGTAAATCTCTTTTATCGCAAAAAACACTTAATCTCACAACTTACTTGCGACAAAAATAACAATCCACAATCCAATTCTCCCAAGTAAAAACAAGCGACAATCATAAAAAAATCTAAAGCCCTAATCAAGCGGTTAACAGAAAAATCAAACTCATCATCGACCAATCAAATTGGTACACTTCACAAAAGCACTCCTTGGTCGACATAAACCCTCTTAGCACTAACAAAACATCTCCAAAACCCCACAAATATTTTGTACAGAAAAGCGGTGTGCGAAAGACAACTTCTAAAATAAAAAAGCACATTCGTATAAAATACACAAACTAAAACGTTTTCCGATCGCGAGGTCGAACAAGACCTCCGACCAAAACACAAAATGAATTCACTTAACATGTTTTCACAAACACTACATCGCCGTTCACACTAAGGAAAAAGCATATTTTGGGGAAAAAATAAGACGTTGCGGACTTTTGAAAATATAATATTTACAAAGAAAATCTTTCTTTGGAAATTTTCAATTGTAAAAGTGACCTAAATGGAAGATTTCCTAGAATTCTTCTTGAAGAATTCCTAAATGGAAGACTTCCTAGAATTCTACTGGATGACTTCGTTGAAAGTGTTCTACGCGAATGTTTAATAAATTTATATTTTCTCTAAAATTATCTAAAATAAATTATATTTTCTTATTAATTCATGTATATTAATCGATATTTGGGTTCCTGAATGAAATTCATAACTTAATTGGTTTTAATTATGAGGTTACCAATATTCATGTGTATTAATGTTCCTAGATAATTCGAGAAGATTTACATGGAAGTCTTCTACGTTAGTTTTTGTAAATTTGTTAAGTAACTTTAAGATATGTCGTTTTTAAACTTTCAAAAATATTAAGTAACTTCAAGAATATCAAGTTATATAGTTTAATGTGTCTTCGTAGATCATAAGATATACTTTTTAAAAATATAAAATTTTCATTTTCATTTAAAATTGAGTTTTCCTCTTAAATTTAATTTTTCTGCTTATATTTTAAATTTCCACTTAAATTTTAAGTTTTCCGAGAAGACTTCCTATTTCTCATAAGACTTCCAGAAGACTTCTCGGAAGTCTTCCAAAAAACTTCATGGAAGTCTTCCAGAAAACTTCATGGAAGTCTTCCGAAGACTTCCAAGAAAATTTTAGTGGAAGTGTTATATCTTTTTATCTTATGTAATTTTTGATATTTTTTTGAATTTAACTATGTTTTTTTAGAAGTTTTCTCCCTTAGAAGTCTTCTCTCTTAGTAAATTTTACTAAATTTTTGAGTTATTGTGTTTTGCTATTAAAGTTGTATATAACTTCAATAATGTCAAGTATTTTTGCGATATAATAACGTACACAAGAACATATTTACCAACTTTTCATCAACATCTCTTCAAATTTAAAAAAGAATCCACAACCAAAAAAAAGTACACTTACAAATCACAAAACAAACCATAAACAAAATTACTACACTTGGAGTTAGAAATCATTCCTTCACATATATAAGTTTGGACTCCACTTGACTTACTAAAATGCTCAGATCTGTTATGAAAAAGGAGACATGGAAGAAGACTCCATCAAAAGATTACCGAGAAGACTTCCCTGGAAGTCTTCCGAAGTTTTGCTCAAATCTGAAAAATATGCATATTTAAAAACATTAAAATGGCTTCAAAACAAAAAAAAACTTTAAAATAAGGTAAGAGCTTTAGGCAACAAAAAGAGTTTTCAAAAGATAAGAGCTTTAAGCAACAAAAGGTTACCAAATAAAGAAAAATCAGACATGAAGACTTATCAAAACGCTCAGATTTGTTATGAAATAAGAGACATGGGAGAAGACTCCGCTAGAAGATTTTCAGGGAGTCTTCTAGTTTATTAAATATTAGAAGACTTCCGAGAAGACTTCCTAGAAGACTTCCTTGGAAGTCTTCCAAGTATGTCTCAAATCTAAAAAACCTACATATCCAAAATCATTCAAATGACTTCAAAACATAGAAAAACTTCAAAAATAAGGTAAAAACTTAAAATAACAAAAAGAGTTTTTAAAAGATAAGAATTTGAAGTAACAAGAGGTTACCAAATGAAAGAATATGATTTATAGATCTACTTTTAAATGAGTGGAAAATGTGAACCTTGTAATGAAAAACCTGACAAAAACAAAATAAATCAGTGAGAAAGACACGAGATAAAAATGAGAAATTGATATAAAGTTTGGTGTTTTTAAGTTCGAAAACAATAGAGAGAGGTTGAAAAATATTAAAATGAGAAACATTACATTTTTGTTGGATACAGTTGAAAGAAAGAGGTAGAATATGTAAAAAAAGTTTATATAGAGAGTCAAAAATTCCAATAACATTAAATATTTTTGATTCAGAAAACTTTCAAATAAGTTTTCTAATAGAAGACTTCCTAGAAGTCTTCACCCAGAAGATTTTCTAATACATTATTTGTTTGAAAACTTAAGTCACATAAACCCTAACTCAAAATAATTAACTAAGTAGAAATAAACATTTCATAAAACCTAAAATCATCTTTAAAAACATTTAATATACACAAAACTAAATACCTATAAGTCAAAATTTAATTTTTCAAAAAAATGTCAACATTTAAAATCTAACCCTAAGAATACAAACAATACTACAATATATGTTACCAAACCTTAAACCAAAGAATACCATAACACATTACATTCACTTATCTATGTTGAAAACAATTTAATTTTTACCAGATCTTAATTTATATCCGTTACAAATGTTTATAATTACTTGATTTTAATTTTTTCTTCATCAAATTATTTTTTCATAAAATTTATAAATTATTTTTAAAATTTAAGATATGAGAAGCTTTCCAAAAATCTTCTCGTAGACAAACTTACATAACTTCAGAAAACTTTTTGGAGTTATATTTGTAAAAATGAATTCTGATTTTTTGTTTGGTCATAAAAAGATGTTTATAATTTCACTTACCTTTTAAGTTACTTTTGCAAATGATTCTAGTTAAATTATATTTTTATATTTGAAATCAAGTTTTTGGTCTGACAAATTTCTCAAATATAATAGGGTATTGAGAATACTATTTTTCATTTGGAACATTTTAGGTTAGTCCCTGTTTCCGAACAGTTTGATTTGATTTGGTAAACTATGTTGGGTTTTTATTTGTATTTCAAATTATGTTAGATGTTTGTTTTAGGTTAAACAGTTATAACCTGTGGTCTTCTAAATTCTTTTAATAACAATTTTCCCCTTAAATGTGAATACTATCCCTCCTTTTTCTTTCACTTTCCCCCTCTTCTCGACACAGAATCAATCTATTCTTTCGGCTCAAACACGTTTTTAATAAAAAAAATCTTAAAAAGTAAGAAATCTAACACTCATTTTCTTCGTTTGTCTAATTTTATATATGTCATAGTAATCACTAGGGTTTTTTTTTTCCTTAAAGTCGATTAACATAAATTATCCACCGAATGTATCGGTCTTTTCCTACTATGGCTCTATAGAGCGAGTCTTACACGTATAAAAAGAAAGAATAGTCCACGAAGGAATAAACAAAAAGTGATACTAGCTGTGACAACTTGACTAATATTAAAAATGTATATATTTTAGTTAAACAAATTGGCAAATATGGCAGATATTCAAAATATTTATAAGTTGTTAGAGGGATAGAAGAAAGTGATTGGATCATGTGTGGGTCAACAATCCTTCCAAATACTCTTTTCTTCTTTCTTCTTTTCTCTGGCCTCCATCTCTTTCTCTGTTGGCAACTTAGCTGCCATTCCCATAACATTTGTTCCCATCTTAATTATCCATTTTAAATTACTAAGAACAAAACAGGAGAAAAGTCTAATTTAGTGAGGATACAACCAAAAAAAAAAGAAAAAAAGAGAAGAAGACATGCATCATGTATTATCTCTTGTCCTTATACACATTAAACATGTCAAGTATAAGATGTGTGAATCTCATATTTTTAGAATATTAAAATTGATATAAATTGATGAAGTACATATGTATTTAAACAATATATTGGAAATATAAGAAGAAATAAATTGATGAAATCTAAGAGATTAGTCAAAAGGAGATGAATGAGTGAAAATACGAAGAGACTAGTAAACAAGAGTATAACTCTAATACGATGGTCCTATCTCCTTAAGTGAAGTATTTGAGACCGAGTTGAATTGTTTTAAATTGGTGAACATGTCTTGTCTTTTCGAATTTACAGGATGAGTTTAGCTTTGTTACGGGATAGGTTCGATCATGTAAACCCTTTTCCTCCAAACTCTCGATAATACAGTATATTTTTTAAAATTAATACTCTATAAATTAATATATACTAAAAATTTCTATAAAATAATATTCCCTCCGTTCCACTAAGATGTATGTTTTGGTGTTTTCACACATATTAAGAAAACACATTAATTATACATCGTTTTTAGAAATTATTAAATTCCAATGCATTTTAACTAATATTCTTTCAATAAATTCAATTAATTTTATTGAAAGTTGTAATTTTTGTATAGAAAACATAAAAAATACATCTTTGTGAAACAATTTATTTTTGTAAAACATTTATCTTAGTGGAACGGAGAGAGTATAATTTTATAGTCTTAAATTGAATTTTTAATTCAATTAGTATATCGATAAATTAATAATTTTTATAAATTAATAAAAAAATACTCCCTCCGTTTCATATTAGTTGTCGTTCTAGGTTTATGCACACAAATTAAGAAAACATTTAATTTTACATATTTTCAAAATAAAAACACTATTACCAATACACCTAACCATATATCAACCAATAGAAAAATAGAATACAAAATAGAGAAATTCCCTTAGATAGCCCCTTTTAGTTTGTTTGTCACAAAAATAGCTTTTAAGGAAGAAAGTGACCAAAATGTTTTTTTTAGAAGCTAAAAAATTCATTTATATGCATTTATACCCCTAGGGTTAACTAATTTGGACTTTAGGGTTTAGAGTAAAGGGGTGGGTTTGGGGTTAGGGTTTCAAATTTCAAAAAAAAAAAAAATCAAAATTTCAAAAAAAAAAAAATAAAAAAAGTCTATTTTGGTCATTTTATTTTTTTAGGACTATTTTTGTGACAAAAACTTAAAAAGTGTTATTTAAGAGAATTGCCCTACAAAATATTACCAAAAAATTTTGTCTTGAAAATAAAAAACGACACTTATTTTGAAACAAAAATTATACTCTAGAACGATAAATAATTTGAAACAGAGGGAGTATATTTTTGGTGTAGACCCAAATTTATTAATTTATAGAAGTTTTACTGTAGTATCTTAGTTTAACTTAATTGTTTGTAAGACAAAGACAAGAAGATGACGAGGGTTCCCTTTCATAACAACAAGTAACCAAATAATGACAACAAACCATTTTTGAACTGATCAAAGAAACAACAAATCATTGATTTCATTACAGAAACTCACATCTTCTTTCCTTATTTCAATCTCCCACCACAATAAAAGATCTATCTTTTATACATTCGCACCCCTTCACCCTTCCTCACAGTATGGGTTTGTCCATCAGCTCGTTGTCGGCTGCGATCCTTCCCGAGCCACGGCCGGTTATCTTCCCGAACGATCCAATGCTTGATAGTCCAAGGAAACTGCTGCTTTCTTCTCCAAGGTTTATCGATTTTCTATGCTTTCTGAGTTTTGAAGAGCTGACGTCACCTGCCTCACGATCAACAACTTCGTCTTGGCTCTTGCTATTATCGTTGTTGTTGTTCTGGGCGATTACTAACCGTGAGATAACACTTCTACAGAATGGACAGACCGGTGGAGTCACGGTTGAAGTCGTTGGGTTCGGCTTATTGTGACAGCATAGTGCTAGTGTGCATTGTGCACACATTTGATGACCACAGTCTTTCACTTCAATCGTGCACGCTTGCTCAAAGCAAATGCAGCACAGCTCCGAATCACTCATCTGTAAACACGCTTTGTAATTGAATTAATATGTGTGTGTTTACATGTTATCAAACAGACAGAGTACGCGGGTTTGATGTTTATTACCTCAGACATGTTATCATCTGAGGCAGTGTCGGAGTAAGATAGTGATGGTAAGGAGAAAGCAGTTCCCTTGAGGATGGTTTTCTCTCTCTCCCTGTTAGCATCCATTAGAGCCTGCTCCAAGAGCAGTTTCGCCTCATCATTAAGCTCGCTGATGAACTTTAACGGCGATGGCCAGACAAGAGGCTCTGCAGAAGAGGGGTTAAGCAACGCTCCACATGCTCCGTGCTTGTGTTTCATGGCAACCACATATGGTATCCTCCTGATAAATGACGATTGGCACAAGATTTAGAATATAACATAGGAGAGTGACCATACAGAATGTTTAAAATACCCAGAAGCGTCTCTCTGAAGACGATCAGCACCCCAAGCAAGTAACTTTCTGACGCAATCGATAGATCCGCTTCTTGCTGCCAAATGAAGAGGTGTGCTCCCTGGAGACCTGTTTCAACAAAGCATGAAAGGATAATAAGTCCCAAAAGATTGAAACTTTTAAACAAAATGCTAGTCTCAACGGAAACGTTTTCAATACCCGTATAGGCTAGTAGAAGCACAAACAAGAGAACCACTGTCCAATAGAACATTCACACATTCAGGACGTCGTTGCCTAGCAGCTAGATGCAACGGTGTTGCTCCTTTGTCATCTCTAGTATTCACAAATCGCGCATATCCCCTGAAAAAAAAGTATTTGTCAGTAAAGAGTTTGTTATAAAATGCAGAAACAAGCAAAAGAGAGACAGTCACCAATGATCAGCAACGGGACTTGACTGAGCAGCAGAGAGAATGGCTTGAACACAATCAGCATGTCCATAGTAAGCTGCGTAATGCAAACATGTTCTTCGATTGGCAGAATCAAACATCAAAACCTGTAAGATTACCAAGAAAAGTTTCAACCAATTATCTCAATCCAAAACACGAATTCGACTGCAAGAAACATACATTAGCTCCAACTTGAGCAAGCTTCTTCACGCAAGAGATCCTCCCATACATGGCAGCCAACATTAACGGAGTCTAAGAGAATCGCATCAGAGAAAATCAGCTCATCGATATTCACCAAAATACAACCAAATAAAAGTGAATCAGATGATGTTATTGTTAACCTGCTTGTGACGATTCAACATATCTGGATTCGTAAATCTCTCCAGCAGCAAAGACAAAATCTGCACAAGTAAACATCAGAAATGCGTTAAGTTAAATCGAATCTAGCGAGAGATTCCGGCGAATCTAAAACCAAAACCACCAGATTCGACGATACTCCGGCGAGATCTCGGAAGAAACTACTAAAACTAACCTCGATCTGACCACTAGCAGCAGCGACGTGAAGAACGGAGTGGCGATCATAAGGAGTAGCCTGGTTCAAAAGACTCGGATCCGTAACCATCACTCTCCGCACAGTGACGATGTCGCCAAACTGAACGGAGGCGAATATCCCCTGCTCCGGTCTCACTCCACAGCTCATGCTCTGCCCCATCTCAGCTTCCTTAGTGTAGAGATGATGATGAAAGGTTAAGAGGATAGGGAATCACGACACCGTCTGCAACCGGTGAGGCGCTCCGCCGTGAGAATAAAGCGCCACCGTGACGCAGAACGGTGGTTGGGGCTTTGGGGGGTTGCTGGAATGGAGAAGAAGAGGGAAGTTTCACCATTTATGTACACATTTGATAGGATGACTATTGGCGTTGAAATATTAATTTTTATATTCTTTTTTTGGGAAGTGAAAATAAAAGAGAGATGACTCTCGTATTGGAGTTTGAGGTTTGCCCGACGGGCAGCGTTTTTCTCTTTGCTCCTCTCAGTTTCACTACTGTTACACTCTGATTTCGGGCAGATATTTTCTCTCTTTCTTTTTATTAATATTAATAAGATATATTTTCTGTTTTATATGATAAAACAAGTCGTTTAATGTTTAACATTTTTAATTTTTTCACCGAAAGAATTTTAAGAAAAAATGATAAAAAAAAAGATTTCATTAAAGAATAAATATATATTTATACCATATGGTAACTAATCTGAAATTAGAATTTAGAATTAGGAAAGAAGATTTGAGAAAATTAAAAAATTTAATAAATAAATAAACAAATATTAAAAATGTTTTTTTAATAGTTTTCAAAAGTATTTTGAATTTAAAAATGAAAATTATTAAAAAATAACTAAAAATTGAAAACGAATTATAAAAAAAAATTCAAATTTGAAAATATATAATTTAAAACTATAAAATACTGTTTTTTGTTAGTTTTGTATTATTTTTATATTTATATATCTATAGAGTACAAAGTATAAATGTTTTTACTTCTTTACATAATTGTTTTGGTTATTTTTCTTTTTGATGATTATTTTGGTGATAAAAACTTTAAAATGAAAAAAAATTGATCCCAATTGTCTAATATACAAACATAAAATTGCAGTTCAAAATATATTTTAATAAAACACTGAAAAATATATATTATTAAAATGTAAAAATAATTGAACCTAATCTTAGTCTATTATGTGATATTATTAAACTTAAATATTTATACTCCTTCCATTCATGAAAGTAAAAATTTATATAACTTTTTTTCCACAAAAATAGATTTATATATCTGACAATTTTTCGGATGACTCTAAAATTGATTTTTCAATTTGTAATAAAAAATATTTTTAATATTTATTTATTTACTTTTCTAAATCCTAAACTCTGCATTCTCCCCCCCCCCCAAACTTCATCCTTTAAATCTTAATCTCTTTAGGTTAGTTACATTAAATATATAAATATCTATTTATATTTTTAATAAAATATTTATTATATTTGTGATTAAAAACAGGTCAGTTATCTCAAATAATTTTTTTTTTTTTTTTTTATCACAAATAGTACCCACGAAAAAAATTTATCAAAATAGCATTATATTTTCAAACTTTTAATTTTAATTTTTAGTCTTCTTAAATTTGAAACACTAACCCCCAAACTGAACTCTTTAACTCTAAACCCTAAGTTTAGATTATTTAATTATATGGGTATAAATATTTATTTACCTCTTTAACAAAATATTTTGATTATTTTTCCTTAAAGACTATTTTCTGATAAAAACTTTCTTAGGACTATTCAGGTAATTTCTCTTAAAAAGTTTGAGGTCATCTAAGAAAATTATCATCTTTAAATTACTTTTGTATATTTTCAGAAACATTAATTGAAATATTTGAATTGAGTAAATATCATTAGTTTGATAGTTATTAAAAGGTGTGTAGTAAAAATAAATAATAAATTTAATTATAAGCATTCATTATGTTCTTAATAGTTAATATATGTGAATACTCTATAAAATATAATTTTTACGAACATACAGAGATTATTATTCAACTGATTCAACTAAATATTCCTTTTTAATTTAAATTTGCAGTTTAATATATCATTTAACAATTTAAGTATTCAACTTTTTCAACTAAATATTCAAAAAAATAAAATAAAATAACTAAAAAACATATATTTTCTAAATTTTTAATCTAATACAATCTTACAATATTTTTTTAAAAAAAACTTTCTAAATATCAATATAATTAAATAACTTTGTAATTATTATTAAATTAATTATTATACAGTAATATTAGTTTAATTTTGACTTGTGTACACAATAAATTTTATAATATTATATATATAAATTTATAGCACTATTAAATATACATGCTATTAGTATTATGGTATATTCTTATTTCATAAGAAATCAAGCTTGAAAATCATTTTAGTAAAAAAAATGAATGAACATGATCTTCTTTAATAATATTCTCTCTGTTTTGATATGTAAGTTTTGATATATAAGATGAATTTGGAAAAGATGCTTAAGGAAAAAGTGTTGTTTCATAATAGAAAATATGTATTTACTAGGCCTGAGACTTTTATCTGAGATCCATATTTGCTCTGGAAATCTGGATATCTAAAGGGGCCGAATCCGGATCCGGATAGTAAAATGTTGGATCCGTCAAAACCAAATCCAGATCCAGATATCTTGATTTTTTAGTATGGATATCCAGATCCGTAATGAATCCATAATTTTGATTGATAATTTTTCCTAAAATAGTAATATATATATAAGCTAATTTTATTTATTATATTTTTATTTTATAATATTATATGAATATAGATTTTGTAATAATATACTTATAATTAACTAAAAACACTATATTACTTTTATTTTAAAATTATTGTTTATATTTATATATATTTTAATATTAGTTTTATTTATTTTAAGGATCCTAATCCGGATCCGGATATCCGCCAGATATTACAATTTTTAGGAAGATATCCGACATCCGAATATTTGAGAACTCCGGATCCGGATAATGATAGTAAAATCATGGATCCGCCGGATAAGGATCCGGATCCGGATACCTTAAAATATCCCAGATACCCGATCCGTTCCAGACCTAGTATTCACATCTTAATAGTTTCCATATAAAATAATACTACTCTTTCTATTTAAAATGGAGTATTTGTGATGATAGTAAAATATTTTATGCTTATTACGCCAATTGTATTAATTTTCTCAAAATTTCAGAATATTTGGCTAAGGTTGGTTCAATTTTTTAAAAGATAAAAGATCTTTTTATTCTTCTTAAAAATATAAAAATATAAATATATTTTTTTTAAACAAAATTTGCTAAACGGCTTATAATTTTTTTTATATTTGAAAGAAAAATCAATTCGAACTTTTTCAATTTTTCGTTTTTGAAAGTTTGTTTTTCAAATTTAATTTTGAAATTCAAAAAAATCTTTTGACACTATTTTAAAATTATTCTAATTTTAAATATTTAATATTTAATCCAAATACTACCAAAATCTCATCATTTAAATCTAAACACTAAATTTAAGATATTTAACCCTAAAAATATAAATAATTTTTTTTAATAAAATATTTTGTTCGTCTTGATTTCTTTGTGCTATAATTATGAGATAAAAAATATTTTAGAGAATTTTTCTTGTTTGGTTTAAACTACTGTGCTAAAATAATTTTCTGCAATAAAATAATCACATCCTAAACCTTTGAAGGTTCCATCACTCATTAAATATTTAGAATGATTTGAGATTTGATTAGTTCTTAGATGCTTCTCTATGATTTATGTGAATTTTAAACTATCAAAATTTCAAACTAAAAAGTTTAATATTTGTGTATTTCAATTAAAATAGTTAATTTTATAGTGTAATTATCAATTTTTAAACTAAAGTGTATACATTTTCCAAAGCATACTAATCTTTTCCAAACAGCCCATTTAAAATATTTTTCTTTCGTCAAAATTCAGGTGGTGTTCGATGACTTTCGCTTCCTATTGTAGACTACAACACGGAATGCTCCTTTCACTTTTTCGTTTAAACTATTGTTTTTATCAAAAAAAAAATCTCTGTTGGCAACATGAAACTGCAATTTTTTTTTTTTGTGATAAAAAGGTTAATAAAGCAAACTGAACTATTCTGTAACAAGTTTGTTATAAATTAGGTGGTGTTATTCAATCATGTATTTTAATAGAGTTTAAATCTAAACATAGTTCACTGTTATTCGAATGATGATTATAAATTCTATTTTAAAATCTAGTGTTATTCAATGAATGATTTAAATTCAGGTTTTAAAATCTAGTGTTATTCAACTTTTACGGATTTTAAAATTCTTTGTATTTTGGATTGATTTCAAATCATTTCTTATGGAGTCTCATGAGTAAATAATTAAACTTAAAATTCAATGCATACTGCAGAGATTTAAGAATCCATCAACTTAAACTATTTTAGAATTTTAAAATTTAATAGATTACAAAATTTTAGTAATTGATTTTAATCTGGACCATAACGGAGTTATTACAATGAATTTTATACTACATTTTTTTTGCAATTTGCAAATAAAAAGTAACTCTGTTTTTAACTTAAACTGATTTAAATCTGAATACCAATATCTGAAAAAGCCATGAACGAGGACAACATATTGTTCTCTATTCCTAGATCTCAAATAGAATTCATAAATTGTATAACCATATATTGTGCCACTAGTATAAATAATCTATATAGCCATATTTTAGTTACAATTGATACATAGTTTTTTTTTTATGAATTAGTCACGAAATAGTCATGAATAATTATAAATGATATAAATTTTTTAAAAACATGACTATTCATGTATGTTTCGTGGCTGTCATTAATATAATTTTTCACATAAAAACATGACTAACTATATATACGTTTTTGTCACGAAATATTCTTGACTAATTGTCACAAAATGTAAATATGATTAAATTATGTCTATTCCTTTTAATTTTTTTTATTATGTTTAATTTTTCGTGGTTATTTGAAATCATAAATCCTAAACAAATTTTTAACCCCGAAATCCTATAAATAAATCTTAAATTTTATTTTTTATATTTTAATCTCAAATCTTAAACTTAAATTTAAAATCTATTCTTTTCAAAATTCAATCTCAAATCTTAAATTTAAACCTCAAACACTGTACTCTGACCCTGAATCATAAACACTAAACCTTTAACTTTACATTTAAAAACAATTACTATAATATACCTAAAACCAAAATCCAATATATTTACAGTTTTAATAGTTATAATCCTATTTTTAATGAAATTTATATTTTAAATCTAAAATTCAAACTCTCTTTCCCAACACTATACCCTATATAATCTCTAAATTTATTTATTTTTATTTAACTCTAAATTTTAAATTTGATTTTATATATATTTCCAAAACGATTTTGAAAATTAAAAATTTAAACTCTAAACTCCAAAATTCTATTTCATAAACCTTAAACTATATTTTCTATACCCAAATATCAATCACAAAGTTTAACTTTTAAAATCCTAAATTTTAAATCTAAAATTTTTAAATTATGAAGTCTAAATATTAGATTTAAAAAAAAAAATATTTTTATTTTTTTTAATTTATCATAAATATTTTAAATATTAAACACATAAAAATAGGAAAATAATAGTGACAAAAACACCTACAAAATATCTGATTGATCATATAAAGTGGACAATCACGTTAAAGAGGGTGGATCACACATTGTATAATCACCTAGATTGCACCGACGCTTCATCGATCGAACGTCCACTTTCCGTTTCAGAACCATAATCAGAATTGAAACCTTATGGAATCTTATGGAATTATGATTCCAAAATGCTTCTAAATATTTCATTTTAAAACACGTTGGAAGCTTACGATTCTGTTTTGGAATCATGCTTCCATTAAAAAAAAAATACAATATCATAAATAAATAGAAAATATAAATCATGTTTTTGTTTTTATATAAAATCTAAAATTAATAATAATGGAATAAAAATACAAAAATATTTATACTGACACTATAAATTATCTTTATGCATTGATACTTTTATCAGAGATATAGCATATGTATTCAAATATAATGTGTCAATTATTTATGATATACTAAAATAATTAATGTGTTTCAAAAAAAATACTAAAATAATTAATATAATATTTTCTTATAAACTTAATTTATGTGTATTTTCACAGTTTAATATGAAATTATTTAAAATTGTTATAAATGAATAAATATTTTATTTTTAATTTGAATTATCTATTTTTTAGTCATAAATTTTATATTTTTTTATATTTTCATATATATATATATATATATATATTTGTCTAAAAATCAAAGCGGATAGATATCCGACTCTAAATTTTCAGTATTTGTGATTTTTTTAGTTTTAACGAATATTGATAATTAATATTTACTTGCTTCAGAGACTTACATATATCTACATTTCTGAGATCAAATTGAACAAATAATGAATCGAATCAAAATTAACAGATAAAATATCAGATCCTAATTTTTAATGTGTGTTGCAACCTAAAAGGTTTCTCACTGAAAGGCGTCTTTTCTATTGATTGATCCTGTTTACCTTAGATTAATCATCACGCATCATATTCATATTCATCATTTATGTTTAATTTTGACTATTTTCATAATGATGCAGGGAAATATTTTAATATAGTTCACCAAATCAATACTTTTAATCCTGAATATCCGTAACAGCGTGATGTAAAATAAGTATGGGAGTCTGTCTATAAACATGTCTGATGTTTGGATTCAACTTTAACCACAATAATTTCATTTTATTTTTATTTTTAATTAAATTACTTGTGTCATGCATTATCCCATGGCGACATGACTTTCTGTGTGTGTGTCAGATTGGCGTTTGTCATGAGGATCTTCTTTAGTTTTGGGTTCCACCAAAATGTTAGACGTAATTAATTGAAAATTGGGCACGAAACTAAGACTATGATTATCCGAAGTTTCTTAAGGTGGGGTTCTTAACGGAAGTTAAGAAACAGTTTTTTAACTTAAGAAACCATGGATAATCATGCTCTAAGATTCCATGTTTGCTATCAAATCAGTCTTTCTTTCTTTGACCTGTTGTACAATCAGTCTTATGAAATTAATATACACCATCGACGATTTCTATATAACAAAATACGAGATTAATGTTTTCTACTTTTCACTTTGAATAATTTATGAACTACCATCAGATCCTTATTCAGTTTCTTGATTTAGTATTTTATAAACTAGTATTAAAACATAGATTATGTTGATGAACACATTGTCATAACTAAACTCTTGCCTGCTCTGACCCATTACACGTGACTATTTCTGTTTCTCATGTTTTGGTATTGATTTACTGGTGATGCTTACAGCCGGGCGGGCCTGGCATTATTGGGGTCCTATTTTTTCTTTTGGTATCAAAAAAATATATTAACATATACAAACAATACTATTTTTTTAAAAGAAAACAAAATAAAGAGGTCAAAATTAAATTATCTATCTTTAATTGCTATATAATTTCAAAATTTTATATATTTTCATATATATTGTATTAAAAACATTATTTTTTCATAAATTAATATGTAAAAAATAGTTTTTTTAAAAAATATTAAAGGTCCTTATATAATGGAGTCTCATTCAAATGTTTCATTTAAATGGGTTTAGGTCTGGCTCTGCATATCGATAATCATTGAAAATAGTGAAGAATGAAAATATGATCGAATGACTGACTGCGATAGAACTATTTCCTCAGTTGTTTGCCATTTTTTCTTTCAATAATATTTTTTTATAAAAGATTCACAACCTGATTGCTTTTATGATTTCACTACTCGTATGTATTGGATCAAATTAAATAATAATACCCACAGAAACGTTATGTCAATAGCTAACTATCTTAAATTCGTGTCGACTCATACCTCAATATTTTTTTTGCATGATTTGATTTTATCCTCATCTGTTGTTATTTTTATAGGTTATCGACTGCTCCTAAATCAATAATACAGAAGCGTCTGGTTTGTGGTAGGATATAAAAACAACCGAAAACGATAAAATTAAATAAATTAAAAGCGTACGGTAGATGGAGTAGTTGATAAAACCGAAGTAGCAAAAGCTTTTGGCCTCAGCTTTAAGAAATTGTGAATCGAGACAAATCCGAATAATAAATAATTGATCGGCATGCGAGCTTTGTCAGACACAACAATATTTTCGCTTCTTATTTTAACCGACATTTTCTTATTTCCATGTCTCGTTTATTTTTGTTTCCTTCATATTTTCACACTTTCATGATTCAATTTTACTTCCTCGATATTTACATTTGTAGTTTTTTTTGTTGAGTCTATTAAAAACGTGAAAAGAAATGGGTCTGGTTGGTCTAAAGCCCAATGATTTTGATGAGGGAAAATTAAAAACATCCCACATTGATAATGAAAGACAATGTTGAGTACTATAAATAGACTCACATGTGTTGGTAGCTTAAACAGTTTGGGAGAGAGATGCCATTCTATTTTCAAAAAAAAAAACAGCATGACTTCTTGTACAAACGGCATGTATTTCGTCCAAAAACGATATGAAGTTTATTTAGTCAACAGAAGAGAGATCTTGCGGAATAAATTTCTCAACGCATTAACTCCCAAGATTTTTGAGATATTTTCGTATCAGTTACGAAAATCAAATCTCCTCTCTTTAAATAGCTCGTCTCCTCCTCTTTCATTTCTCACGTTTTTTCACACTTCTCTTAACGAAAACCAGCAAAACCCCTTAGCGTAAGTCTATACTCGAGAGTGTTTCGTAGTTATAGTTCGATAGGACATTCACGAGTGAAACGTGAATCGTCAACCATGGTTGTATCCTGGGACTCGGTATTCGTACAGTTTCGTCTCACTATGAAGCGAATATTTAGAGTTAAGGAAAGAGATCATATCTCGCCTCCATCTTTATTACGAATGCGTTTTATTTATCGGTTTTAATTCGTATTTCGATTTATCTATTTCCTTAACATCGCTTTATTATTATCATTTATATTCGTTCGGTTTTCCGGCTTCTACATTTTTTTTTGATAAAACAACACTTCATTCTTTAAATTAGAGATTTAGACTATGAAGGAATTTTCAAAACTACAAGAGCTGATTTAACCCCTGTATTAGCTTCACCAATATACATCCGAAGAACAAAACAAAAGGAGAGAATATTATCCGGATTAACTTTTATTTTTTAGATAATTACTAGTTTAATTCTCTGCCATCGTTGCTTTTGAGTTTAGGCAGATAAAGACCAAATAACCATAATAATTTTGTAGATTAGGGCTTTTTGTTTAAATTGAATTTTGATTTGGATTACATGATTTTGATTATTTGTTGGTTTTAGAGGTTTTGGTTTACATCAATTTAGAGTACTGGTATATAGAATAATTTCAAAATTAATTGATTTAATCTGATTGCAATAACTATTCTGGTTAAGTGGAAAAAATATTTGGCCAAAAATAAACAAATATGTTAAATCATAGTTAAATTTGTGACTAATGTTTAAATAAATCTGTCAAATTGTAAGTAAATCTATGGTCCAAGACTTAACAAATCTATCAAATACTAACTAAACCTGTTAAAATTAAATAAATTTATGGTTAAGAATAATAAATTGCTCAAAATTAACTAAATCTGTCAAAACAAGTAAATATGTGACCATAGCAGAAATAAATCTATCAAATCTTATATAATTATGTTTAAGTAAATCTATGGTCAATGAATTAAAAAGTTTAATTATGATTTATGGTAAAATAAATCTGACGATTCCTAATTAAATCTGTGAAAATTTAATAAATTTTTAGTCAAACATGACAATTTGTTATAACAAATCTGTGAAAAATTTATTAAAGTTCATAAATTTTGAAATAAATCAATAGCCAAAGAAGAATAAATTTAGGTTTATGGCTACATAAACACGTAGAGAACATAAGTATGTTAATGGCAAAATCGTTAACAAAAGAAATAAGAGTAAATTAGTTAGGAAAAAAAATTAAAATTAAATTAAAATTAAATTAGTAACTAATTGGTAAATAAGGACTAAATTAGTTTTTTCCTAAAAAGACATATAATTTAATCTGAGAGAACTACCATGATCAGACATTTAACAAAAAAAGCAATTAAAACCATGGTACAAATTAAACAACACGTATTTCATTCATAGGAACCGAAGAAACAAAGGACCAAAAATCATTGAAACTGTGATGGTCGAAACTTTCCAAACTTGAAAACCCATCAAAACAACAATTCACATAAACAAAGTCCTAAGTTGCATCAACATGACAAATAAGTTGACCGTTGAAATAAGGACGAGGTCGAGAAGAAATAAGGGAGTATTAGATTAAATTGAGACTATAATAAGGCATCTGCGAAATAGGGTTGGATCTGAGATTCTAGTGGACTGAAACATTTTTCAAAGAATTTTTATAATTTTTTTGTTATAATTTGGGAGTCTTTATCTATATAAAATCTTTTTAAAATTTTTAGGGATCGAAACTTATGTTTCATCCGACTGCTCCCAAATCCGGCCTTGCTGTGCACTCGCACTCTGCCACTCCATAGCGTCGAAATGCTTTTATTGACCACCTCCCATTTGGAAAGAGCATGCAATCAAACCATAACTTGTTTTTTGTTTTCTAGAGATTCGACAATACTCACTGTTAGAATAAAACATTAACTCCACATGAAAAAAAACTTATCAAAGTGGTCCAATGGTTACATACTTACCCATTTGTCTATCCAACCCGGATTCAAGTCTCTAAAATATCAGTTATAAAGTTAACATTTCAACAAAAAAAAACTTATCAAATAGTGGATATCCACAATCAAACAAAAAGACGTAATAGACAGTGACAATTTACTATGTAAAGGGCAAAGTTCCCCAATACAAGTAGAAAATGGGAAGCACATGAGAACATGTTAATCATCCTCGAGAGCATGGAATGGAGCTATGTCCTTTTTGGCAAGGTTATAGCTGACTTGGATCTACCTCATTTGGAAACAGAGAAACAACATCCGCCACAACCAACTCTACATTCCACCGAACACCATCTTCTCAGCCATCGACAAAGACGTCCGGATCACCATTCAGCAAGAAAGCACCGAAAGATATTCAAAGACCTCTTTTTTGCTGGCTGTCCTAGCATCTATTTTCTCTATAGAACTGGTTATGAAACATAAAAAATAAGTTAGAACATATAGTTAACTATAGAATATGTATCCGAGTTTCAGGTATATCAACGATTTCTGCTCAAAATATAAGCAAACGAATTACAACAAGAGTTGGATATATAAGAAACTTTTGATTATGTTTTATATCCAAGATAGATTATTTTAAAATAATTTGTATCCATTTTTAAACTAGGCAGAAAGCCAAAATGAATATTCTAAACCCATACAAAATATAAAATAAATTTTGATTACATTATTTATTTTAACAAAAAAAAAGTTTTACATATGAATCTAGCAGTTTTCATACTTTGAAATTTTAAATATTTATAAAACTATTTTTCCATTACAAAAGTGTAAGATATGTCCAAATTAGCCTAAAAGTCCAAAATTCATATTGAAACAATTTCAAGTTCAATATGTCATATTTTACCAATTTTCTCAATGATCTATGTAGGCCAAGTATCTTAGTGAAAAAATTAAATTTGATCTGAATTATACAATTTAAATATCTGCATGATGTAACTTTGCAAATCTCTAAGATACTCTATTTAAGAAACATTGAAATTGATCACGTATGATGAATTTTAAATTCAAATAAGACTTTTTGAAAATGCTATTATAAAATATAGATAAATTCTCCATCTAGCTAATAAAATTAATGGTAGTGAGAAATATGGTGTTTGTCCAATATAAATAGGGTTAAGATGTGATTAAGATAGTTATTTAGATTTTTAATTGGTAACTAGCTTTCATAGGGTTTGCCTATACACAATTAGGTGGCTGAAAATGGTCTTTATATGGAGATGATAATAATGCAAAATTAGCTGACTTTCGACTGAGATTATGATTAGTCATTTAATGGATATAATAACCCTTTATTAGTGGCGAACAGATAAAAAAGCCATATCCCCAAACCAATCATGAGTTAAGTCCACCATATAACGTGGGTTGTTTCTACAACCCAATAACTAAGTAAGTTCCAGATTTGTTGATTCTGATCTTGTCTAAATCTTTTATAAATAAATGATTGTATTAAGAAATGGCTGGGTGTCACTCAAAGCAATACCGTCACACCAAACTATGCTTTAAGAAGCCTTATAACTCAATGATGTGAATCAAATGTCATTAAATCTGTAAACCTCGTCTTTGAGGATTTTACTTTCAACGTTACGAACAATTCTTTTCATTCATTCTTGCTTTATTCCAAACTAATCAGTTTATAAAATAACGTACTTCAAATGAAAACTGGACAAAACAAACTATGGTCTTACATAACTTAAGTAAAAGCTTTAAAAATGAAATCCCAAATGTGTGGTTCCATTCATGATTCCTATTCCTATATTTTTTTGAGTGTGCCTAGTAAAAGCTTTTTTTGAGAGGTGAATAATGAGAATTACTCAGTGAGGATAGGTTCTAGGAATCTATGAAATCATCTCATAAAAGCAAGACAACAAACACAGTCATAAGCTAATATCACCTAACATACAACACTGAACATGGACCTCTAGGACCTCTCTACTCGTGACCCGTTGGATCAAATGGCACTGTTCACCCTGCGGCTCCTAAGTAACTACCCGTTCATGACCTGTTTTCCCGTCTAACACTATCTGCCCTCCAGTACAATAGTCACTTATGCCCAGATTCGGTATGACTCAATCTTACCGATGCTGCTATCCTCATTTCATCACTTTACTCACCACACCTGTTATCGGTGTGACAACATCACACATCAAATTGTCCCTATCGTTCTTCTACACATGCCATCATTTCAATTATTCTCATCACAAAACTCATTACAACAATCATTCTCATCACACACCAATTTACCATTTAACAACATAATATCATCTAGGTGATTTCCATCACATCAACACAAATCAACAACTAGATCTAGTATTTCATCACATCAACAACAATTCCTAGACAACATAAACAAAAGACTCACACCCCCAAATGTTACAAGGCATGAGAAGAGTTCACAATCGGGTCATCACCTAGAAAGTACATCTCGAAAAAGTAGTTTTGAAACACAAATCTGAAGACGAAGAGCAAACAATACACAAAAACAACCACGAACCAAGCATGTGGCTCGGTGGTGGCACGGCGACAGATGGTGCGATGGCGACAGAGAGAGAAAGAGAGAGAGAGAGAGAGAGAGAGAG